>CM070822.1:17874024-18399024 GCA_036326025.1 Chrosomus eos
ACTTCTGTTTGTATGCGGTCCTGTTCCGTTCTCCATAGGAACCCATTGTTAAATCGAGTAAAAAAAAAAAAAAACTGAATTAAACAAACTTTTTGAACATTACAAATTATTAAAATGAGGGTTAAGCTGTGCTGTTACCACAACAACAGCAATAAACTGAAGATTCCTGGAAAGTATGCGTTTTGAGCACCAGCAAATATGAAAAGAATGCCATATGCCTTGCATTTTATGCCAAAGACTGACAAGAGAAACCGAGCATGGCTTGCAGCATTTAAGTTAAAATACTACCCATTAAAGGTATACATGCACTCTCAACAATTTAAGGACAAACCCCCCCAAACTTCAACCAATCGGGAGCTGTATGTAGGATATGAGCGTCCATCTGTTTTCTATCTAGCCAACTTCAGGCAGCTTCATGGCATCTACACACATAAACTTTGACGAGTGAGGCACTTAGAAAAGACGGGACACTGTAAAGTGATGGTAGTATGGAGCCTTGTGCTTTTTTAAAACCACTTTCATAGGTTTAACATTACATTATCAGCTCGGAAAACATGGTAATTTGACTAGAAACACTGGAGACAAAAAATGTAAAGGATAATTCCGCTATGAGTCGAGCGAGGAACAAGGTGGATATGCTAGTGTACGCACAACATTTTCCCAAAAATAGTCTTAAGTTTGCTTATCAAGAACGACAGCATGTCGTAATTACCACAATTTCGAGATGACCACACATGACGTTCTACTCTGAGCGTTCATGTCCTTGGACTGGGTATTATGCATTTCTATAACACTATCAACGGATAAATTAATCTGCAGCAGTCAGGTGGTACAAGTACGAGCTCTCAGAAGATTCCAAGCTTACGCGGATGTGAACGCTTTTTACAAGTTGGAATCTCAACCTTGGTTTCTGTTTTTATTGATTTTTACAAAGGGGATGAACAAAAACACACTTCGAAAAACAGACAAAAAGAACTACCTTCAGTTCTTCCTCCATCTCAGAGATCTTCCTTTCTAGAGCTCTTCTTTCCTGCAGACACACACACACACGTTGACATGTTACCACACATGGCCATAAAACACATTAACATCTCCATGATCCACTATCACTGCAAACAGAGAGAGATACATGTGGAGGCATCAGGTGATTGAATGTCAAAACAGAGGGAAGTGAACAAAGTGAAGGGAACCACACACTGCTTAGTGAAGCTGATCAAGAGCTGGAAATATAGTATGACTATTCATGCTTACACAAGTTACTTGCATGTATAGTGTAATAAAAAATAATGAAAATAAATATATTTACTATATGTTAATTATATTAGTTAAAAAAACATTCTGTATGGTATAGGCACGTGTACTACAATTCAGGAAAAGAAAAAATGACTGGACATTAAGGAATAACTCACTGTAAACAGCAATGAATTAAACTGCACTTAAGATGCAATTACAAATTTAAAGATGATTTTTTTACACAATGTCTCACACACATGCAGATACGATGTTTGAAAGAGAAACCACACCATACTCTACGTCTCACACGAGACACATATTCACTTGTAAAAGTCTAAAAAGGTGTGTTGCATTTGTGACTTAAAGGCAAAAAGTGAAAGAGGGATTGTGATTGGCTGATGGGGTTTGGATCCAAGCCCCTGGGGCTGTGAGAGGCATGTGATTCAGCCACTAGCAGAGCTGTAAACACATTCAATTCAGGTTAAACGTTACCCAAAGCACCCAGCTGAGCCTGAGACCTGCCTGCAACCTTCAGACATAAACCAGTGCGGAACAGTTACCAACCGTTTGGCCGATGGAGGACAGAATTCAGCATTTATCTGGAGCAGTTCTTAAACATCTCCAAAATCTCAGCATTTGAGATGAGATTTGCTGATATGTGACTTAATCCATAAAGGAATCCTTTATGGATTTAATGCCCCATCATTGCAGTATTGTGAAGTACACCTGCTCATCCACTGCCATTAACTTGGGTGGAGAATGATGATTCGATACATTAAAACTTCAAGTAACAGTTTTTTTATACCCTTTTCTCCATCTCCAGCTGTGACCGATCTGCAAAGCGCTCCTGCCTCTGTAATTAAAAGAAATACAGTAGGTGAGCAGTGTTGAGGCCCAATCAAGGTTTGCATGACATTTTTTGATTTCCAGAAATTGTATTATTATTATTAATATTGAAAACATTCATTTCTATTCTTTCCCAGCCTGGAAATCATAATAGAATATTTCCTGACATTTCCAGGTTTTTTTCATAATGAAAAGGTGTGCTGGTATTAAAATGATGGTATACATTTTTACATTAAATTTTACAATTAAACAATAACACTAAACTAACTAATGGTTGGAGAGGTTTTCATAGGTTATCCCAAAAAAACAAACAAAAAAATCCATAAAGCCTCTAAATTAAGAATTGTACAGTAGTGGCAAAAAGTGATGTCCGGCCTAGACCCATTATTTAAATATTAAAAATGATAAATAAATACATTGACCAAGTTTAGTGTTTTGTTCTCCCCTCATATTTTACATTTAACATAAATAACAATTTCCTGATGGTATAATCAAACTAAAATCGAATTAAAAACCAAGTATTCCCTTCCGAAAATCACTTTTGGCCACGACTGTATATATATTTATCTGTTAGATTACAATAATTTCTATTCTCTTTCCGGCCTGGAAATCATCATTTTAAAAGCATGATATTTCCAGAATTTCCATGACTGTGGCAACCCTGTCTGATCCAACTAAACAGAACTGAAATTACAGTATTTTAATAAGTATTATTCAGTGTTAAATAATGGCGAGTCAAAAAAAAAAAAAGAGAGTCTTAGGAGCTCAAATAAAATAATTTATCAAAACAAATGATCACCTGTTTTTTTTGTTGGCGATTTGTGTTTTTATTCCAAAATACAGATGGTGTTAACAGACCTCTGAAGCATTTAGTGCAGATGATATACAGGCAAACAGAGCCCAGAAGAGTTCTCTCAGAAAATGAGCTCACCTGTGTGGCTTTCTCCAGCTGCAGCTTCAGGTCCGACAGCTCCAGTTCTGTATCACGTAACTGAGCTTTCAGCTTCTCGTTTTCAGCTAAAATCTGCTCATAAAGCTGCAAGCGGAAAGAGCATGTTGAGTAAACACTCGACCGTAAGGAAACCGCTATTTAACGGGGGCGTAATCATACAGCGCCATGTTTGTACCTTCTTATAATCAGTGGTGTCGTCTCTTTCGATGCGCGAGTACGGTCGCCGGCTCTCCCCATAGCCGCGGCTACTATAAGGCTCGTAACGGTCAGTGGAGGAAGTGCTAGTAGAGAGAGGGTCATTCCTGAGAGGGGAAATGGATGGTTACTTCAAATATTCACCGCTGATTTCATAATAAGCATGAATGCAAGTATATTTAGCTCATTTTAAAAGGACACAGTTAAGCACTTAATGACAGTGTTTTTTGTGATGCATACCTGGATAGTCTGTCGCTCTGTGGATGTGAAGAGATAGAGAGAGAGGAGAAAGAGAAAGAGAGAGGAAGTTATTACAAAGTCTGTACCTGCTGTTAATCAATCACACGCTCATAATGCATTTAGTGTGTCTGTTTGTCTAGCGTCTAGCCTATCAGAGCGTCTAGAATGCAGATTATCAATTAGTCTGGGATGGATTGTGACGCTCTCATTCCCAGCTCTGATGGCCTGCGTAATGCTGCTATTTAATGAGAGTCTGTGCGGGTCAGCAATCTATCATTTACCGCTCTACAGTAAAGGACGCGTTTGAAGACATTGGGCGTAATCCATTTGATTTTGTCCTAATAAGAGTCATGCTTCAAAAGGTTCAACTTCAACACGAGTGCCACATTTATCAAAGTGGAAGTGAAAGGACTTCGGTCACCGTCCCTCCTCTGCTCATTTTATTTCTTCCTCTCTCTGAGCTCTGAGACCTCTCGGCTTTTTCTCCATGAATTCTTGATCCGCAGCCAAGACCTCTGGGTCTGATCTTATTCCCCAGCGCCTCAGAGCACACACGGGGTATTGGAATGAGTTTGGATTGGCATACTAATAATTATTTTTGAAAGTAAGTACTATGCAGTATGCATATTGTGCACGATGCAAATTTTAAGTATGCATAGAGCCCAGGACACACCAAGCCGACGTCAAAGAAGCTTACTCGGCCAAATAACTGTCCTTGAACACACCAAAAGGACTAAAGGTGACTGTCAACTAGCATGTGCATTTCTGTCACTTTCTTCATTCCGGTCGGCTTATGTTATTATGAAAACATTCGTGCATTCGAATGCTCAGGTAAGATGATGTAAAATTAGAACAGCCTTCTGTCGGATCCATCTTGACGATTTTGCTCGCTTTTACTTTAATTCTTGTGCACTGACTCGTTCACTAACAGTCAGAGTTCTCTCTCTCAACATGATGAATCTGCCCAAAAAACCCAGAGGTTGTCCGAATAGAGCCAACAGTGCAGAACACACTAAAAAAAAAGCGTTGGCTTGATGCGTCCCAGCCTTTAATGCGTCTGTGCAAATGAACCGGTAGTATAATTAACTGTGATCTTTAACCACAATTTTCTCCTTTTTAGAGTTCTCGAATATTCTGAAAGACGAATTTCAATTATCGTATGTAATTAGAGGATAAAAACGTTTTAAAATAATTTGATCAAGACTGAACAGTATTCCATTCCAAACACAACCGTTTCTCTCATTTGTGCTTATTGTTGGCTGAAGGCTGGAAACTTTGGACTGATCATAAGGGCTGTGAGAAACTCCAGGCAATGACCCGTGCAACTGTGCAGCCCACTTCCTGTAGATGATTGCCCTGGAAGCATTCTGTAGCACTGAGCTTTGTATCAGGGCTTCCTTTCCAGCTCACTAAGAGGAAATGTGTGCTATTAAGCTAACAAAAAAACAGCTGTCTCATAAAGAGCCCATAGACCTCATTAGATTTTCTTTCATACTGCGGCCCTCCTAACACTTATCATTTGGAACCATTCAAGCAAGAACTGATCTTTAGCTGTATTGGTCCATATCTGAGCTATATTTAAACATGGATGAGATGCTGTAACAAGTGCACTTGGAAAAGTGTTCTAATGTGTCAGCTGGGCTTTCTTCTTATTTTTCCATCCACTGACCCAAACAGTCAACAACAAAGCTTTATCTTACTCTTTGTATTTCTATCTTCCTGACTCTAATAAATTGTCACATTTGAATGACTCATTCCCAGTTTTCCGCCCAACTGCGTGTGATCTGTTTCCAGGATCATGTTGGCACAGGATACGCAGGATATTTATCTTATCCCTGCTAGACTCACAATATCACCCCAGTCACACAACTAACAGCTCAAGTAC
Source organism: Chrosomus eos (assembly GCA_036326025.1). Taxonomy (NCBI): domain Eukaryota; kingdom Metazoa; phylum Chordata; class Actinopteri; order Cypriniformes; family Leuciscidae; genus Chrosomus; species Chrosomus eos. The sequence goes on from CM070822.1 coordinate 17,879,376, forward strand.
ACACTCATGTGACTAGCCACGTATTCTTTCTTATCGCTGTAAGTGTGATTTTCTGCAGCTAGGAATTGCTCGCTGACTATTCCTGTAATAGGTGACAGTCTGCGGGCTGTGAATCGACTTTCATCTATAAGAGAACTAATGCTGTTGGGACAATTCCAGGAAGTTGGAGAGGGAGGAGGGGGTCAGCAGACACACAGTAATGTCAGGGAATTGTTTGTCGTGCCAAACATGAAGGAAAGTCAAACTGTTCTTTGACTATACAAGGTGAAAACCGGAGCTGGGCAGAGGAAGAACCTCAAAGACACAGTAAGCAGCTGAACTGAGCATGTGTCTAACTGGTACATTTGTGTTGGCAGATGCATTGTGGGTGAGTTAATGTTCACCTGAGGTTCTCCTTTAGTGCTGCCATCTGAGTCTGATGGGTGCTCTGGATCATTCTCGTCGCTCTGTAACATACAAACACATTTCAAATTCCGTTAACACTTTACAATAATGTTCCATTAGTTAACTAACAATAAAAAATACTTCTAGAGCATTTAGAAATCTTAGTCGTAGTTAATTTCAGCATTTACTAATACATTATTAAAATCAAATGTGGTATCTGGTATTATTTAATGGACTTGAGCTAACATGAACTAACATTAAACGGCTGTTTTACTAACATAATTACATAATACATTTACTAACAACTAACATAAAGATGAATAAATACTCTAACAAATATATTTCTTATTGCAAGTTAATGCATTAACCAAAGCTAACTAATGGAACCTTATTGTAAAGTTTTACCCAAATTCCAACTATATTATAAAAGTAAACAGGGTCCAAAATTTCATCACCAAATGAACATACATGTTTTGGCGTGAACATAAAATTGAGTTTATGACCAGCTGGCAGGTAAGTTTTCTTTCTGGCCAGCTGCAATTGACTAATCAGAATTAAGTATTCCAGAGAGTCGTGTAATAATGTGATATATTTATAGATTTAGAACCATAACAGTTTTGTGGCTGGTGGCAAATAGTTTTGGATGCTGATTGTAAAGCTCACATTGTGTCTTTTGAATCCGAATCCATATACAGTGAGTTTTGTATGCGCTTTGTATGTGCAAGAGTTTCTTACATCCTGGGGCCAGAAGGACACTCCAGTCGAGCGTCTTTTCTCTCGAGGTCGTCTGCGGTCGCGTATCGAGCGTGGCTGGGACTTGTCTTCACTGTCCTTATCGTCCTCTCTTTCTTTTCTATCATACTCTGGTTAGAAAACAGACACATGGTTGTTTATGAGTACAAATGAGCAACTATGAATATGCATAAACGACTGGTGGAAACCCCCATTTTATTTATGGGAATGATATTGCTCCAGGACTTAATCCTGGCTGAGCTAATGGAACAATGGAATCAATGAACTATAAATTGTATTAATATTATTCTTATGAAGGTTAGCGGGTTTAATTGTAACTAATATAAGCTGGAGCATGTCAAATCAAATACACTACCGTTCATAAGTTTGGGGTCAGTACGAATTTTTTTTTTTTTTTTTTTTTGAAAGAATGAATGTGACAAAGATATTTATGTGACAAAATATTAATATTTAAGTTTCATTTTTTTTTCGATAGCTAAACTGTTTTCAACTGTGATGTTAAGACATTTTTCTTGACCAAATCAGCATATTAGAACAACTCAGGGTATTTGCAGAGTTTTAAAACCATAAAATCTCAAAATAAATCATGCATCTCAACTTGATTAAATAGTCTTGTACGTTCAACAAGAATGTAATACTGCAAAAAAAGATGAGCTTAAATATTCACACTTAAAAACATCAACGCATTACAATATAAAAACCATAAAATAAACAGTCAATTCATCAACAGTGGATCAAAAGCAATGTGAAGAATGTGCAGTATTCATTTATCGCAAACTGTTCTGAAACCATATTGTGTAGAACACACAACAGCACCGTACATCGGTTACATTTATTTCTGAAGTTTAATAAACACATTAGGCCGTATCGTGATTCCTGATTTACCGTCCCCAAATTTAAGACCTCTTAAATGGATAATTAAGACTTATTAACCTTAAATTTGATCAAACGGAATTTAAGACTTAAGGACCTGCAGGGACCCTGATGATTTCTGAAAGGTCATGTGACACTGAAGACTGGAGTAATGGCTGCTGAACATTCAGCTTTTACATCACAGGAACAAATAACTTTTTAAAATATATTAAAATATAAAAACGGTTATTTTGCATGTAAATAATATTTCACAATGTTACAGCTTGGGTGAAAGACTACTTTCAAAAACATAAAAAAATCCTACCGAACGCAAGATTTTCAACGGCCTGAAGCTTGGCTTAGTCAGTCTGCAGCCATACTAAAGGAAGTCCCTGTCTGTATGCCAGTTCCTGTAGCGTCACAAAACCATATCACTCATTTTCCTTCCTGTGCCATGTCACTCTACTTAAAGTGACACACAGCTGTTGTTTTTTCCATGACAATTAAGGGCATTTGCAGTGCTTGGAACAGTACATATAATTTATATATCTTTTTTTTTTTTCAACAACAGGCTAGTTCATTATTGTTATGTATAAAAAGTTCTCTGTTGTTATTTTTTTGGGATGAAACGAGACCCGGGCATGTGTACCTCTCTCAGTGTCCCGTGTGGAGCGGTAGGTTGAAGTGAGGCCGGTCAGGCTGTTTGGCCTGTTCAGAGAGGAGGTGCTGTAGAGAGAAGACGAGCTGCCAGAGGAAGAAGGCAGAGTGGAGGAGGCTGTGGTGGTCGAGGTCAAGGAGCTCCGGTACTTCTGGAGGACAACAAAGAGGACACCCGTGTGACATAAAACACAAAAAATGCTAGTTGAAATTTCACAAACTGTCCTGAGTTTTCCTCACCTCCTCAAAGCTACGGTAACGTGACCTATAGTCATCCTCCTTGGTCTCGGTCTCTTTCTTCTCTTCCTGCTTCTCCTTGTCTTGTTTTTCCTTCTCTTCTTTCTCGTCTTCTCGAGGCCGTAAGGGGCGACTGCGACCGATGGTCTTCTCCGCCTCCTGGAGATCAGTCAAGGTCACACCCTGAAAAAGAAAGTGTTAAAATTATGTCATTCATTTATGAATATGCTAAATGACCTTAATAATTATGTCATTTTGTTCTTGAATGCAAACAGTTGTTTCTCCCATATTTCCCTGTCACATCACAGAGCTCAGAATGTAATAAATTCCAGTAGGCACATGCTGAGCTTCAATGCTAAAAATTTGAAGCAAGAACCATTAAAATCTCACAACAAATTATTTGTAATCCGCACTGTGGTTCAGTCTATTATTAGAGAGAGTTCCTGCAGAGGTGTTTGTATGAGAGTCTAGACTTGCCTGTGTGGACCTCCTGGACTGCCGTGCCTGTCTGGATCTGGCTTTCCTCTGAGACTCAGACTCTTCATCACGCACAGGGGTGAGGTATGATCTACAGACGCAACACAAAGAAACTAAGTCCCACAGCTGAAGCAACAAGTGCTTTTGTTGAGGCTCTTCAGGGCATGTTTAATAAGAGTAAAAATAGGCTTTGGGGACTAAAGGTAATGATACACAGGGCAACTTTTTGAGCAATGTTGCGGGGCAATGTTGGTGTCAACGGGCAACCAGATGAGTCACAGGGCCCACGACCGATCTAAATTATCCAGATAGATATGTATTGCCCATTTTTAATGAGAAAGTGCCCAAGCAACAATGGCTCAGCAAGATTGCCCAGCAACATTGCTCAAAAAGTTGCCCTGTGTATCATCACCTTAAGACAGTACTTATAAGACAGGAACTGGAACATGATGCATTGTTTAAGCTAAATCTAAATGTTCACATCACATGTAGAATTCAAATAAAAGACTAAAAATGAAGAAAACATACATTGTGTCGTTGCATCTAAAATGGCAAAATACAGTTTTGTGGCGGGCAATAAATATGTATGGCTAGTATACCTTTTCAATTCAGGTTTAAATTAGTATTATTAATAACAATGATTTTATTAAATTATACATTTTTATTCAACTGTTTAAGAACAGAAACTGTTAAAAAATGATTCAATTGTTACCATATTTGATGAGCTCTATGCGTGTGCGTTCATCAAGGTTTATGTGTAAATAAAAGCCTAAATTAAATCTGTTCATCGTTTAAAGTGATCCCTTCAGAAGACTTGGATTAAACTGCTCAATTCATATGGTTTACATTTATGTTTATGAACTTTTGGTTGCATGTATTCTGCATAGGAATAAAAGTTATATGGGTTAAGAATAATGCGAAGGTGAGAGTAAATAATGACAATTATCTTTTTTTGGATAAACGATCCATTCAAGTTAAATGTCCTAAATAGATACAATAAGTTTGAATCAATTTCTATGTTTTCACAAAGAAAATTCAGCTTTTTTTGCTTCAAATCAAATCAGAGCTGGTTGGTCTCTTTTTTTATTTTATTCTTTTCACACAATGGAAGTAACCAAATGGTAAAAATACATCCAGAACAAATGGTGCTAAAAAAAAGTGTGCAGAAACACTCCATGATCCCATGTTGCAGTGCATGTGTGTACCTGCGTCTCTCTCGACCGTCAGAGCCCAGTATAGTTCCAGTAGTGGAGGTGGTAGTGGTGGTGGCTGCAGTGTTGATAGTGGGGATGACTGCGGCCGATTCCTTCTCCTTCTCTTTTTCCTTGTCCGCGTTCTCCTCGGCCCAATACCTGTTACGCATCAACACATTTCACTGTCACAACCAACTCTTGAGTGTTTAGTTTGTAAGTTAATTTAAAGAGGGTTGTGTGCTCATACCTAGACAGCAGGCTGCGGTGTCCTGTGGGTGAGGTAACGGAGGAGGTCGTTGTTGTGGAAGTGGCAGAAGAAGTGGAACTCAAAGCATCATCTTGCCTCCTTCCAAACGAGCCGCTACGGCAACACATACAACAGTCAGTGGACAAGGCAAGGGATAAGGAGAGAGAGAGAGAGAGAGAGAGAGAGAGAGAGAGAGAGAGAGAGAGAGAGAGAGAGAGAGAGAGAGAGAGGAGAGAGAGAGAGAGAGAGAGAGAGAGAGAGAGAAGAGAGAGAGAGAGAGAGAGAGAGAGAGAGAGAGAGAGAGAGAGAGAGAGAGATCAAAAGTGCAAAAAAACAAACCAAAAAAAAATATATAATATAAGAAAAAGAAAAAAAAAACAGAAAAAAGCAAAACAGAAACCAAAAAAAAAACAAAATGCAAAGCAAAAGCCAGGTCCATAATGTGCAAATAAAATAAAAAACAATTAGGACTAGGCAATTTAAAAAAAGAAAATCTCAATATTTGTTTAACTTTGACAGTGTTCTATGTTCAAACACTGTTTACTTTTTATTTTTTGCCTTTGCATCTTTATTTAAGGTTTACTCAACTGAGAATTAAAATTAAAACAATACCATTCAACATTATATTAGGTAATATTTAATTGAATATTTATTAAATCGTATTTTGAAATTTACCACTCTACTAGTCTAGAACTAGTCATCTTGTCAACCTTGGCGAATACTTTGCGAATTTTTATTATTTTGATCAGCACTTTATATTCAGTCTATTCTAATGGATAGTGTAAAACTATTCACCGCATAGACAAATAAATCACCAGACAGTAAGAATGGCAAGAAGCTACATGTGGGGAATGCAAAGACACATGAGGACATGGAGTGGGTGTGTGTGTGTGTGTGTGTGTGTGTGTGTGTGTGTGTGTGTGTGTGTGTGTGTGTGTGTGTGTGTGTGTGTGTGTGTGTGTGTGTGTGTTGTGTGTGTGTTGTGTGTGTGTGTGTGTTGTGTGTGCGTGCGTGTTTGCTAGGCGGTGCTCGGACAGGTACCTGCGGTGAATGCTGTAAGACTGGTAGTAGGAGGAAGGCTGCTGGCAGGCTTTAGAGTTGTTAGGTTCCAGGCTGGAGGCAGAGGAGGATTTGGCGGGCAGGTCGCGAGAGCTAGACGTGCGGCCTAACGCTAGCGTGTGAGACGTACTGCCGTGTGGGAGTGACGGGGTTGAAAGAGGTGAGTTAGCAGGAAGCGGACAAACACACACACACATTGAAACAGACACATAGACAAAATGTTACACGTATGTCTAAAGCACTGACTCCCTTTTGGGGGCTTGGCTTCTTATAAAGTCATATTTTGGGATATAAATCATCAAATAAAATCAATAAGAAATAGCTCATTTTAATAAAAACGGAAACCTACTTGTTATAAACCATTTGCATGCTTTATAAAATAAAGATCTAACATCAGAGGGGTCAGAGTCTGAAACCAAACCAGGCAGAAAAATTCAGTCATGCTAATTTTAGACCAGGGTTTTTAAAATACATTTTAATATGTATTCTTATGAGTCAAATTAGGCTGTTAACTGAAATTATTAACAAAATATATATTTAATGAAATAATTTAAATACTATCTCATTTTGCTGTCTAAAACCATGAGAATATTCATTAATCATTTTTGTTCTATTTACAGCTCTAGTTTTTGACAGTAATAAAAAAAAATCTAATATGAATACAGATTTGATTTTATAATATGACTTAATACACTTCCGTTCAAAGGTGTGGAATCTTTTAAAGATTTTTTAATGCTTTTGAAAGAAGTCTCTTATGATCACCAAGGCTGCATTTATTTGTTTTAAAATATAGTAAATATTCAGAAAATCATTCTAATATGCTGATTTGACGCTCAGGAAACATTTCTTATTATTATCATCAATGTGTTGAACTTCTTAATATTTATGTGGGAATCGTGATAATTTTTTTCAGGAATCTGTGATGAATAGAAAGTAAAGAAACAAAATGTATTACAAATTTGTTTTGTAACAATGTAAAAGTCTTCACTGTCATTTTTGATCAATTTAATGCATCCTTACTGAATAAAAAATATTAACTACTTAAAAAGAATCCCAAACTTCTGAACGGTAGTGTAAATTTTATATGTAGACATAACATTTTATATGATCACAAAATGTGTCTATATACATAAAAAAAACATAAAGGTGCCTTTATATTTAAGGAATTTATATTCCTTCAAGAAGAATTGTTATATTTGTGGGATATTGGCAGTAAAAACCTGAAAACCTGTGTTATATTTGCTTATGATGGCAGATGAATATCATCCTCTGAAGAGCACCTAAAAGAATGTACGCTGTCAGTGAGCCGAGATTAACGCACTTCTGCAGTTCTACCAAAGGTAGCTGTTAGTTAGTTCTAAACTAAAGTACTTAAACCTAGTTTATGAGATGCTATATTAAGATAGATCGAATCGCAGGCAAAACGTCATACACAAACGCAAGCCGACAGCAGCTGCTATAAACAGGAAAATAAAGGTGCTAGAATCATCTCAGGCAGCAGCAGCAGCAGCAGGAAAAAGCGATCTACTAGTCTCACAATAAAATGGATATATTTACTATGGTAAAAGCTAACCTGCGCTGATAGCTGGAGGTTCTGTTTTGTGAGGCCGTTCCGTCATTGTTCTTCAGGTCTTCATCCCAGCGTCTCCTGGTGTATGAGCCGCTACGTACCAGACTAGCAGCCGAATCCCTGAGAACCACAAGCTAGAAATAGTACCTCCGATTCCAGAGAACCACGCTTGAAAAATCTATTAGACTAGCTTACTTCTACCAGAACATCGTTCTAAATAGTGAACATGCTGCATAAGCCACCATGCTATACTTGAGCTTGTGCTTCACATTGCAACACACAACATGGAACATCTAAAGTGCTCTCAAAACAGCATGTGTCCTTTCTTTACCTGTTTTCCTTTTCGTCAATGTCTGATGTGCTAACGTGTCTCCTCGGGATGGATGGAGCAACATACGCCAGGCGTGTCTTCTCCTTTTCCTGTGCACATAAATGAAGAGGCTCAAGAATCTGGAAGCAAGACTATAAAGTGAACAAGAATCCAACGCAAACAACTCCAACCTTCCAATTAAAGACAGGATTATTTCTCCCCCACAATGAAACTAAACTAAATTCTAGTAGACCTTTTCCTTGTCCTTATTGTCCAGTGAGGATGAGAGGCGAGGAGAAGAGGCCGAGCGCATCACCCCAGCGGTGTCCTTCTCTTTTTGTGCCTCTTTAGTTGTGCTGATTTCTGCCAGTGCTCCGTAACTGCCGGTTTTCCGCAGGCCCAGACGCCATGATGCAGGAGACTCATCCTTCCTCTCTTCCTCTTTAGGAGACACCTTCCCTGTAGGTGTGCTCACCTGAGGAGGAGAAAGAACAAAAAAAGAAGGGATGGGGGTGGAAAATAAAAGTTAGTTTGTTTTGGGAGTGCATCAAGGGGTGTGAGAACAGAGAATACGGATCAGCTTGACAGGTCAAAGCAGGGCATACATATGGGAGCAGTGGACCGCAGGGCTGGGAAACCTTTAGATATTTTCACATTTGTAATGATTTTCAATAGAGTGCAACAGTGCCCGCCGCCTTTTTCAGCGGCGTTGGTTCCGGAAGTATTTTTTCTATTCATTTCTCCAATAGGAATTCAAAAAACACTTTGTTAAAGCGTTTCAAGTCATGAACCAAGCCAACCAGCAATGAGGTGAATCATAACATTACAAACTTTGATTTGAAACAAAAAAAGTATTTGAAAATCTGACAAAAATATAAAAGGTACAAGGCGGTGTATTTAAAGGCTTTAGGGATGCGTTTTGCTTGTTTCATATCTCTGATTGGTGGAATTTTCTGTACAGCATCATGAATAATATAGTTTATTCATCACTAATTCCACAGTTAAATATTATTATTTTAAAACTAAGTTGAAATAATGTGTACTAATACCATTGTTTAACAACCTCATAGCTCACAGTAAGGTTTATCAAGTAAGTTATCATTGACAATTTTCCTATGAGTTTTTACTTTCAGAACCTGACTGTTGCACTCTACATATATACATCTCAATATTTATGTATGTGCTCTGAAATGAACAAAATCCACTAGCTCGACCTTCAGAAAATGTAATGGCAAAAATAAATAAATAAAATAAAATAAAATATATTTTAAATATTCAACGACCAAAAAATACAACTATTTTAAAAAAAATAAAGAAATTGTGCAATAATAAATAATATTAAAAGGGGCAAAAAAAATATTTTATAAAGAAAGAAATATTTAAAAAATATGTGTTTTTAAAATAAATAGTTAATTTATACAAGTAAATAAATGACTAAATAGATATATTTTAATAATAAAAAATAAAACTAACAAGTACAAATATATAAAAAAATGTATATGTATAAAAAACTATATATAAACAAATAAAAAAATAAATAAAAAAACGCCCAGCCCTAGTGTACGGATGCCTATAAAATTCAAAAATAAACTTCAAGGGAAACACATGTTGGGCCATTTTGAAAGATTTTGTGGATTCCATTGCCTTCAGAAATGCAAACTTGAATTACTATGGTTTAAAAAAAAGAAAGCTAGGCCTTAAGATGATGAGAATGCTAAATAACATTAAAAAAACAACACAGATGACAAAACCAAACATGCCCAATTTCAATCAAGATGTTAGTTTTTGCAAACTCATCAGCATCCTGGTGACCTGTTAGGGTTTAGAGTCGATAACAAAAGAATTCACCCTTATCAAAGTACACACAACGCTGATGTCACCTGTCATAAACTCAGTCACACAGATGATCTTCGACAGAAAACAGCACGTCATCACAGCCACGACTGACAGCGACAACACCATGCAGTGAGCCAGTAATAGGAAGAGGAAATGGTTTTGGATTAGGCAGTTATCTGATTGGTTAGGGACGTGGTCATGTGGGGAACATGTAGGGCGGGAATCACAATGCTGAACACACCGAGGCCTCACCATCGCTTTTTTGGGCACAAGCGCAATGCCAGTTTTGCGCAAGCCTTGACGCCACAACGCAGGACAGCCTGGCTCCCCCCCAGGCACAAGGGCAGTAATGTTATCAGACTAAAGCCATCCAAGACAACACAATGATGAGTAGAAAGAGAGAAAAAAACAGATGATTGCAAAGAAAAAGAAAGAAGAAAGAACCCCTAAATGAAAGAAATCAAGCAGCAAAGGAAAGGAAAAAGATACTTCATGATGCAAAGAAAAAGAAAATATATGAAAAGCCCAGTCACAATATATAATGCGTTTAGCCGGCAAACCTGAGTTTAAAGGTTGTGTAGGTAAGAAATTTATAAAAAAAAAAAATCAAAATTTGTTTAGACTTTCTATATATATCAATGCATAATTAAAATCTAAGTACTCTGAAAAAGAAAGTATAAAAATCGAGTGTCTGTAGACCTCTCACGACTGTTTTAAAGACAGCTCATTATTTCCATTCACTTCACCCCCTCCCTTCTGGTCTCCTTCCAAAGCCACACCCCCAAAACACATGAACGAGCAACTCTGACAGCTGAGCTGAAGACGCATTATTTACCTGAGACGAGCGAAGAGTAGAGGAACGAGTGCATGTAGTGACATCATGTCAGACACACATGTAAATAAAAAAATCTAACTTTATCATTATGAAGTTAAACAAATAAGTTGTATTTTATAACTCACTATCAAACTATCATATTGATATTGGTAAACTTTACAATATATATTTATTGATTCGCTAACGAGCTAGTTATCTATAAGGCAAAGCTAAACACAGGTTGCGTGATACACGTTGTTCCATTGCCATCATTTACACTGTGATGTAGATGAATTTCGTGTAAGATTTATAACATATATATGATGTTCTGCATGTAAGAGTTTGCTTGATGAAAGCATAGTTGATTCTGATGAGGACTACAGTCCCGAGACAAGTACCACATCGTCAGCTCGAGGACAGAACCGTGGTCGAGGGCGAAGCAGAGGAGGTCGTGCAAGAGGTCGTGCTACTAGGGTATTCGCCGATATTCACCCGAGTTTTATTTCTTTGTTTATCCAACAACTTTTTGTTCATTACCTTTTCTTGTAATGTAAATGACTTCCTTTTTTTGACTGGGTTGCCTTCGTGAACTGCAAATGTGGACTTAGATTGGTCTTTCTCTGCCATTGTTTTGGTAATCCTAGGTTCCTTGGCTCTTGAATTACACAAACCAAACGAGTGCGCGCAAAAGGGCAGGTCCTGTGTGGCGAAGGGGTGGTTGCCATGGTTGCGAGAGAGTGACAGTCGCCTAGGCCAATCCGTTGTTTCGTCCCGGTTCGAAATAATGAGCTGTGTTTAATGCAGATTAAACGGTCTAGAGTCAATCGATTTTTATACTCTTTTTTTCAGAGTACTTAGATTTTAATTATGCATTGATATATATAAAAAAGTTTAAACAAATTTGGAAAAAAGTTTTTTATAAATTTCTTACCTACACAACCTTTAACTACAGGAACATGGAAATTCAATTCTTTGAATTCACTGTATATACCGTTTGAGATTAAATTGAACACTATTTAAACTATACTTATTAAATAAAAACAATCAATAACCAAACTGAATTAGTGTTAAATTCAGTTTCTGTGAAATCAAATCTGTTCTGAATAATAGCATTTTCAAAAAAACAACTTGATGAAAGCCCGACATTGATGAAATTCCCTTACAGTCCAGCAGAGGGAGGCAGGTACATGGTAAAGAAGTGTGGAGGACATTTTCTCTACTCTCAAGTGCACAGTACTGGAATTCACTGCACACTGATATGCCTGAAAACCCACATAGATCAGCTGACCTTTTAGAATTTTGCAACCATGCTACGCTGATTCCACGTAACAATGAATTTGAGACTCCTCTGTTATGAAGCCTACAAACTGTTCAACTTGAAACGGCCAATAACATTCATTCCGATGCAACTTTCTTGCTGACTGACACATGAAGAATGAATGATATTGTTCTTGCTGTGGGCTGAAAGACATAGAAACATGGAAGACAGATACTGGGTGGAGGGAATGGTGGACGTGCCGGCACGTTCAAGGGGAGATGATGTACCTTTTTGGTAGGTGAGGTTGGGGTGGTCACCTGGTTGCTTGGGGTAGTCGGCGACGTGACGGTGATACTAGTAGGCGCAGATGCAGGTGTACTGTTGGAAATGCTTGATGGAATAGAAGACTTGGTCTTGTCTGGAAAAAAATAAATAGTATGTAAATGATTTTCACCAATTAAACACAAAGCTAGTTGGGGAAGCGTATGTGGTGGTCAATGTTTCGAACAGTTACCTGCTTCGTTCTCAGACTCTGAGTCTTCCTCATCCTCTTCCTCACTAGAGCAGCTAGACTCGTCTTTCTTCCCCTCCCCCTCTTCTTCATCCACCTTCTCTGGTTCCAGAGTCTCGATTCTTGGGGCAGTCTTCTCTGGCTCCAGTAGAACCGTTTCTTTACTAAAACACAGATGCACTTTTAAGCCCATTCACCCCAAGTATACTTTGAATTTAATGTGTACTCAAAGGTATGTGTACAATGCAATGCATGTGACATAAATTTCATCATAAGCATAGTACAAATATACTATACACACACAGACTGAGTTGTCACATGCACCTTGAATTTTTTGCACCAATAAGTTGGTCCATAAGGTGTTCACTGTTTGATAGCAAAAAGCTATCACATCAACCAAATAATGACGAAAAACAGATTTGTGTCCAAACCAAAAGCTCTAGTGTGAAAGCACCCCAAGTGGATTCAGAGGAGTGTGTGTCCCTTGACATTTATGGTAGGGTCAAGACATTGGGCAAACAGTATTATCAATCACATAATGGTGTTTTTCTCTAGTGAGCAGGAGCCATTTACCTCTTCGGTTGTTTCACAGATTGATTATTGTCCCCAGTAGTCGTAGTTTCTATTAAAGGAGACTTCTTAACATCCTTCTTTTCACTCAGAAGCTAGAACAAACAGAACATGTCAGCTTTAGGTTACAGAACAAAGCAGAATTCTTTATGATTGAAGGTCCATGCCAAAGTGTGAAATTACCAGATTCTGTTTCTTTTGCAGCTCTTCTAAATATCCCAAGACATCTTCATCAGCTACGTCAAACGCTGTCTGACCCTGAGAACCAGAATGCAACATTGTTAGGGTTCAATTCGATTCAGAGACATTTGAATTGTAGTTCAGACTCTGAGGAAGACTACACTGAAGCTAGTAGCACAGACGGAGTCCATAATGCCCATACCACTTTATTGATGACGTCCATATCACACAAATGTTCTACAAGTATCCGGCATGCCTCTTCTTTGCCCCAGTGTGCAGCAGCGTGGAGCGGAGTCCAGCCATCGTAGTCTTTAATATTTACATCATACCCTGCTTGGATTAAAAGCCTGCAAACAGTTAAAGCGACAGAAATAGCATGATGAGATTAGACAAATCTGGGTTTCTTGGATTTTGGTGCCGCAATCTAAGCTTGGCCTCGTTTGCCAAAGGCCTGGGATATTGTGTAGACCAATGGGCTCATTTTTCCATTGCCTAGAAGGCATGTTACGCATGCCAAGATTTAGTTGTCACATAAAAATACACATTAGATGAAGATTTCAGAGATTCCACACACCAAAAAAAAAAAGTATATCCGGTTACAGTCCTGTTGGTTTGGTGTGGCAGCAGATGGAGCAGTTGTCACAGTCATTTAACTCTGACATCCAAAGGCCAAAAGCACCGTAAACAGAGACACTGCCTAACTCCTGCCACACATCTTGAGCAGTGTTTGTTCAACAGCTCATGATAATCTACTGTAATGGAGGCAGAAAAACAGGTGACATACTGTCTCGTCCTGTGTACAAGCAGCAAAAAGAGTTGAAAGGTGAAAAATGGGATAGACCAAGTACAGCCTCCACACCTGTTGAACCAAAGTTTCATTTGTTTTCTACCTTCACTAGCTGCTAAATCTCACTTATTGGCAAAAGAATAAAGACAAATATTATCACAGGTGTCCTCTGAATCCTTTAAGGATGGCAAAATGGCCAAACCTTTCTAATGTAGGCAAGCAAACTTACTTTAAAACCTCAGCGTATCCCTTGGCTGCAGCGACATGCAGTGCGGTCCCCCCAGATTTGGCGTGCCGGACGTCGTTGATCAGGCCGCTGTTAAGCCACTGTCGCGCATCCCTTAGCATGATCCGCTCCTCCTCTTTCCTGGCCGCCTCGATATCCACGCCTGGAGCAAGATGGAGGGAGGAGCAGATCCTTAGGATTAGTACATATACTTGACCTGGCCAAACTGCAGGATGTCCACAAAGGCCAACCATTCGAAAAGCAAAATATAGGATACTTCGGCATGGTAAATTATTTTATGATGTGTTAAGCATGCTGAATGGCTCATGTGAATGGTGCATGTTTAACTACAGTTAACAACTACAGGGGTCAGTATGTTGACTACAGTGCAGCCAGGTAAACGGTTTGAGGAATGACTGGCGTGTCTATAATAGTGACAAAGGTTTGATTGTGAGGAAAAGAATGTGCCTATTACAAATCTTTCATAAATTGAACTTCAATTCAATTCAATGAAATTGTTCAATTACATGAAGCTTTTATTGACTACTATCTGATTGATAGTACAAAACAACATTTTAATCAAAATAAATGAACTTTCTGCTGTGCCAGAACAGATTACTTATTATTCAAAAAATATTTGATACATAAATTATTTTAATTGTTTCTAAAACACAACATGTAAACTACTTCATATTGGAGGACTGCCAAATAGGTCATTGCACCTCTAGTCTATATACCCTGACATTTACTCAGCCATGTAGAGACCTGGTAGCCTGGTTCTACCAGACTCTCGTACATTTCATTTGTACAGAGAGTCTGGCCTCGCTCCATTGAGAAACGTTTACTTCCTTGTAGGCGGGTTCTCTGTTAAAGTTCAAAACTATTGGATCTGCCCAGAGTCACTCAGGATCTGCCATAGCCAATCGCTAACGTGTGGTCGTGCGAACCATAGACTGTAAAAAAAGAACTTATACACAACTAGCGGAGTGAGCTGGAAAATCAAACTTTTCTCAAACCCCGTGGGGAGGAGGACCACAACATCATGGCCACCAACAAAACTTAGCAAACATTCTTCTTGCTCCGGCTTTAACTTCTGTATATTCGGCAGTTTTGCAACGACGGACCGAATAGCTTTTCTCACGTCTTTCTCCGCTCTAACTCAAACTGAAGCACTACATCGATGTCATCGTTCTCAGCCACTCCCTCTGTTCGCTGATTGGTCCTACAAAAAAATTGATTTCTGGAAAGCTAAGAATTTACAGCAGTCCCAGACGTAGTACTGAAGGAAAATGAAATTGAGCGGAAGTGCGTAGGATGGTGCAGCCAGGCTAGAGACCTGGAGCCAGTTGCAATAAACTTATTCAAACTAGTTAAGACACCATCTTAAAGTGGTCATCTAACAGTAAGACAAGAAGGGATCAGTCTTACATTTTAATTTAAATGAGACTGTTCTGCCTTTTGATGTAACTGACTTTAAAATGTTAGAACCAGTCTTGAATTTGAAAGCGTTTCACCGCACTCACGATAAACAAGGTGCCAGACCAACAAAACTAAACAACTCAAAAAATAAATAAACTGTCCGCACACTTGAATCCTTTAGAGCAAATTTAATCGCCAAGCTTTCGGTCAAAAGACCATCCTCAGGGCATACACAAACTAAGTGTCACATTCCATTTAGCTGTGTTCAAAACACATCAGGACAATCAACAGTGATAACTCACACCTGCAGAGGCCAGGTAGGACCAGTTGTAGTCCAATAATGGGAGTTGTAGGCTGTGTCCGAAATCTCCACTCAAACCACTACTCCCTAACCCCTATGTATGGGGTAGGGAGTAGAGCACTATATAGTGAGCTCACCAACATAATAGAAACACCACTTTCGGACACTACTCCATCGTCTCTCGGCGCCGTTGATTACGGCATTACTGTCGCAAATTCGTATTGTCGCGCTGCTATCCTTGACGTCCATCCGCCATTTTTACGATCAGCGCAATGCATGATGGTATGTAGGGCTTGGGTTAGTGACCATCGGTTGTACACTACTTTTCAAAATGCATTCTGGGATACATTGAGTGGACTATATAGGGTATAATAATCATCACTATACATTCGGACAGCACTACAAAATGGCGAACTCACTATATAGTCCACTATATAGTGAGTAGTGGGAGATTTCGGACACAGCCGTAGTTTTTTAGGTGATCAACACTAACTCCACAAAGTGAAAAAAACAAAATGAAAAAACACTACAAGAAACAGACATAAGTATACATATACAAAAAGTATACAAAAATATATATATACACACATTCATGCTTACTATATAAGTACATGGAGACTGCAAAAACATCAGTAACATCTTCATAAACTGCAGTATTCAAGACTTATAAAAAACAGTACAGCTGTGACTATAGCATGACACTCATGTCAAAGTCCACATTTAAACCTTTTGGATGCAAGGCGTCCAAAGTATGAATCCAGTAAAGTTCCCTTTGGCATAGCACTTTATCAATATTGCCACCTCTAGGTAATTTAATCTGCTCAATTCCCTGAAAACGAAGAGAAGAAACTGAATGAGCACACTCTGTAAAGTGCCAGTCTTGAAGAAAATAATTTTTAAGACTAGTCTAAGAAGTTTATGCAGCTGGCCACTGAAAAGCATTAAGCTAAAACCAGAAACAACAATAGAAACTTCAGAGTATATAACTTTGAAGTAAGCAACCATTAATCATGCCTCAAAATGCTTAGCAACATCTCCACTGAGTACCAAACCAAGGTCAAAACTTTATATATAGAAAGATAACTGACTGCTACTTGACCTTCCATTTTCGTCAGAATAATGAACGTAAAAGGAGGCATCTCACATTACAGACGAGGATAATGCCACAACCCTTATAAGGCTACAGGACCAACTGAATGTCCGGCAGGTGCGACTTCTGGGGGAAGTGAACTATGATGTGATTAAAGTGACAGATTTTGATCAGTTTAGCTGAAGAGTTTAACAAAAGAGCAGAAAGCCAGCCAGCAGCATGAAAAAGACAGGTCCATGGGACAGAAATCTGTAGGAATACCTGTGCAAATTCCATGACAGAGCAGTGCAGTGTAGAGAGAAATTTCCAATTGTGGGAAGTAATTACGAGAATTAAGAACATGCCTTCCTCAAGTGGAGCCTGAATATCATAGGCTTTTCTGGTGTAAAAAGGTGATGTCTAAACAGTAATAAACCATTCACTTTCAATAAGAGTTGTTTTTTGAGAACATGCCAGATGTCATTCATTAGAACTCAACACATGAACTCAACATTAGCGTCTCAGTGGACATTCGTTCAGAACTATATGTGTGCTGCCATTCGTGTGACTTATCTCTGCTTACGGGTATCAATTAGTTCTTTATTTGCCTGTGCAAACCGGAGCACCAGCACTCCTCAGCAACCCAGGACAAAAGGCTGAAGATATAGCCTACTTTCGACAGGCTATCGAGGTGCAGATTGCTCAAAATGGTGAACAAGTAGCGATGTCACCAGTGGCTCTGCTGATTCAACAAGGCCAAAAGATGGGGGAAAACAGCTTTGCTTTGTTTTTTCCGGTAACACTTTATTTGAAGGGGTGTGCATAAGACTGACATGACACTGTCATAAACATGACATAACACCTGTCATAAACATGAAGGTGTCTTTATGAATGTTTATGACTGTTGTCATTAAGTGTCATTCGGTAAATTATGACACTTTCAATGCAAAGTTGACATTGTTTAAAATGTCTTTGTTATGACAACTTGACATTACCCAAGACAAAAATGTCTTGATTATGACAACTTGACATTAACCGAGAAATCATAACCTGTCAACCTGTGACAACTTTGGCCGTCATGACACCATTATAACTGTGTCATGAATATTTTACTTGTCCTCAAGTAAAGTGGAACACATTGTACTAGTTATAAAGATGTCATTAAGGGTTATTACACTGCAAAATGCTTGAAGTTTGATACTTAGACCTGTTATGACATATTTGTGACAGGTTGACAGGTTATGATTTCTTGGTTAATATTAAGTTGTCATAACAAAGACATTTCCGTCTTTGTTAATGTCAAGTTGTCATAATCAAGACATTTTTGTCTTGGGTAATGTCAAGTTGTCATAACAAAGACATTTTAAACAATGTCAACTTTGCATTAAAAGTGTCATAATTTACCGAATGACACTTAATGACAACAGTCATAAACATTCATAAAGTCTCCTTCATGTTCATGACAGGTGTTATGTCATGTTTATGACAGTGTCATGTCAGTCTTATGCACACCCCTTCAAATAAAGTGTTACCGTTTTTCCTTCTTAATAGTTTTGAATGCATTGTGTAACAGACAGCTGATGAGCATAATGGCTCTTTTTTCCTCATCTGAAAGACCAAGGCTGCATGTAAAAACAGGTAGAACAAAGTAAAAACAGGTAGAACAAAAGTACTCAGAGTGCCCGGAGAATATGCAGCCTTTACAAAAACCAAGAGACAAACCGACCTCCACAAGAGCGCTAAACAAAAGCCAAGCGTATTGCCAGGCAGCTAAAACAAACCTAATATAGTCCAAGCAAAATTGAGGGAAGAACTGGTGTGGCATCATTTCGAAAAAAAAAACTTAAGTAAAAACCAAGTTTGTTTCAGGCGTTGAAAACAGCTTGCCAAAGTGAACTACCATTGGCCTGTGTCAATTACATAATAGGTGGATGTGCTCTGCAGCTTCACCTTCTTTAGTCCATTTCTTCCGTTCAGTCCTTCAAGGTCAGACGTCCATGAACACACTGCAGAAGTTGTAATTGTAAATGAAAGTGACACAGTTACTGAGAGGAAAGCGCATAGAACATATTTAAAATATTTATCTGAACTCGGCTCCCAGCAGTGTGTGCTGCATCGGGATGTTCGCTATCAGTATACCACTGCTTAAATATTTCAAACTTTTTACCCCTAAGCAGAGCATGAAAAAAGAACTTTGCTGTGAGTATACTAGTCTTCAATGCTATTTTATATAAGGTACATTAATCCTCTTCATACCATAAGTCAGTTATCATCAGATTATGTCACCATCTATGATGGACTTAGCACCTCCGACAACTGATTTTCCAAGCAACAGGAGCTGGAAAAGTCTCTTGCTTTGGCTGGAAGAGCCAGCTCGGTCACCTGATTCCCGTGGAAATGAGCAACGGCTAATAAGTCTGAGGGATGACCCTTCTCAGGGGGTGGTGGTGGTCTCTTCTTAAGTTTAACCTCATGACTATGGTTTCGTTCAAAAGGAGACAGGGAGTGGGAAAAAAGATAATCACATTAGAAGAGGTTGAAGGCATTATACAACACACAGCGTTACATAATGCCATCTCTGAGCTGAGAATAGAGCTGTGTCTTATATTACAATACATGGAGTAAAGCGTGGGCTCCCGTTCCAGTCTGACCACCGAAAGACAAGCATCCTCTTTGATCAGGAGGAGAAGGATGATCCATTTCAGCTGTTCAAACATTAGGGTTCACCAGTTATGATATCTGAAGTCCTAAAACTGCGCATGCATAACTGTGCTGTAGGTGTGCATGGGTCTATCCTACATGCTGACACCTCTTCTCCAAAGCTGAAGTGTCCAGCCCTCAAATGAAAGCTGACAGCTGCCATTGGCAGGGCCTCACTGAATGCCCATGAGTGTGGGCTGAAATGCGAATGTTATATAACATGATCTTAAAGAGTGTGACATACTAACAAATAGCAGGGCAGATCAATTATCAACAAATTCACGCTGAATGGTGAGCTGTTAGGGGAGATAAAGGACAAGCTCGAGAATTGTCTTCTTGCCGCATACCAAGATGGGGCTCATGTTTCAGCAGCTACTGTGGGCTTACTGCTGGCCAAACCCACAAAAGCTAAACCTGAGGAAGGCATACCTTTCTTCACAAAACATTTGTATGCCTTGGTCAGCCAATATGAATTTTTCAATGGTAAATGTCAATATCTAATCAAAACTAATTGAAGGCTATTGTTAGGTTCTGAAACAGATTAAAGTGAGAAAAATCAGTTCTGTTAATTGACCTATGGCTAAGCCACGCCCCCTCCACTCACTCTGACAAACAATCAACATTCGGTCACAGGCGCTACGGCAGCTGTCACAGTAGGAGACATTTCACAGGAGGCAATTGATGATTTTTGGAGACAGAAAGATTATATATCATCTCGAAGTCACCAAGGGGCATTAACTATGCATTGGAGGGTTATATTAATAATTTTGTTGTTGAGAAGGTCGATGAAAACCTTCAGCTCCAGGCAAAAATGTACAGGTCACAGTGTAAACGTGATAAACCGCATCTCGTTGCCATCACCATCTCAGACAACAAGATAGAGGATCAGCATTGTTCATGCACTGTAGGGCTGGGCGATATGGCCTAAAAATAAAATCTCCGATTTTATTTTTTTTTAAATCGATTTACGATTTTTTTTACGATTTTCCCCCCTACTTATTGAGGAAAGCAAAAAGTACAAACGGCAGACAACTTAAGCAAATGTTGCTTTTATTTAATCAAAAGCAAGACAAATGTAACCCCCATTTCTGGAATGAATAATAAATAAATGAACACCCTCTTGGAATCAAAGTCCCAGCTGTGTTTGTCTAGACTAAAAAGAGACAAACATTCAGCTTGAGAGTATAGCACCATTTTTTAAAGCATTAACAATACATTCAAATCTGAGGAAAATGGTTATAATTAGAGGAATTGCCAGCATACAGAATTCAGCACTGAACAAAAAGTATGTTGTAAGCGTTGAGGGAGTCTTAAATGCTTAAATTGGCCATTGCGTTCAAGAAATCAACACATATGTCTGAGATTTTTATTATTTTTATGTTAGTCATAGATATTTCTGGTTTGCGAGAGTCCCGCGAATCGTTTTATTCTCCCGCAAACCGCACACACAGAGTGAGTGCATTAACGCCCGCGCGCGCGCTCGGCCATCCAATCTAGTCCCGCGCCGCACTCTATTGCGTTGGCTGTGCACGTCTCTCAAGGGCCCGACCCGACCCGAGGATAGTGACGGGAAATATTGGCCCGACCCGCGCGGGCATTATAAGCTCGAGTTCAGTCCTTTGCTAAGAAACAAACTTCTCACTCTCACCGGTAGCCATGCTGTCGTTTGCTGTATGCTGTTGCAGTTTCGTGTGTGCTATGATGTTGTTGTTGTCGTCGCTTGCCATTCTGCTACGTGAGTGAAACTAACGCTACGGAAACTCCGGGGGGCCAAATATGCGCCATTACACAAAAACTCGATTTATTTATTTTTTAAATCGCCCGCAACAAAAAATTCGAATTAATTCATTCAATCGATTTTTCGCCCAGGCCTAATGCACTGCAGTATTTACATGAATCATTCAGCACAACATTGCTAACATTCGTTATATCGGTTATTTATTTACAGATACGTTAACGAAGCTAAGTGATATGATGTACAACGCAGCTAGAAGCTAACGTTTTAAGCTAACGTTACGTTAGAGATGTTTAAGATAACATTCAAATACGTTGTTAACTTAGAACAGATGTAGACATCCTTGTTTAATTTATCCACGTTTAGTAGGTGTTGTGGTCTAACGTTACCGCATAACTTAATCCAGACCAGACACTTATCTCGGTTGAGATGTTTGGAAAAGGGTAAAAAAAAAAACATATCGCCGCCCAGCCTCTCGGGATACCTGTGTCGGAGTTGCATGTACCCCATGCACACCGTTTGACCATTTTAAACTTAAAATTACAAGAAAAAACATATAAAAACGAATGAAAACTGACTAACTGCAATGCATTTCAATGGAAGTGGAAGCAGAGAATGTCCGAGTGTATTGGGTGAGCTATGCGCACTGATTGGCTCATCGCGTTTGGGGGCGTGGCTTAGCCATAGGTCAATTGGCCAAACAGCACAGTTATTGGCTGATGTGATGTGAACACCACAAATCATTCTTAAAATAAATACATTATCCTTTTATTGAGGCTTTTTCCTTCATTATGCTATCAGGACAGTTGCACCACCCTGACACTGCTTATCAACCAGGAAGAACCTTGGCTTTGGAGCTTGTTCAAATGTATGGCTGAATCCTGTTCATAAATTATCCTAGATGAGAGTGGAAATGCTACAGCTCCAACAGTAGCCGCTCTTGCCTCCTCTCCTGTGCCAGAGCAGTCTTTATTATCTCCCGCTGATACATCCTGGTGAGCAAGGAGCCAAACACCACCTCAGGCTGTTAACGCATGTCTGAACAGTGCCTCTCAGTAGCAGTGGGGCTCCGTTTCATCTTCAAGACTGGTAAAGGCCAAAAATAGAAAAACCATTCCATCTAGTTTGGGAACATTACAATGGGCAGCGGGTTAAACGGATCATGTTTCTCCATTATGTAAGAGAAATCACTACAGCCGGCCGCACCGACCTCCCTAAATCCTTTATGACTTTGCACACGCATGACATACCTTGGACATCAAGTACCCAGGCAAGTCCACAGGCAGGTTAAGAGTGTACACGGTAGAAAGGGCGTTGTGTGTTGCGTTACTGTCTGAGCACTGCTCTAATATTAATTCTGAGTCAATGCACCCAGCTGGAGTCCTGCCAAGACTTGCAGCCTCAACTTGAGCGCAAGGCAGCTGGGAAAGTTTAGCATGATGCACATAATCACCCCTGGCTATTTGTACGAGGCAATTAATTTGAAGAACTCTGACTCAAAATCGTCAGAAAGCAATGATCTCAACCACAGCATGACGCGGACACGACACTAAGCCTTGTACACCCTTGCCAAATCATTGTCAGTAAAGATGAAGAGTGCCTGTGAAATGTGTGTCAAGGGGAGGTAGCAGTACCTTGCCGGTTGATCTCGTTTTGCAAAAGCTCCTCCATGGCCTCCT
Source organism: Chrosomus eos (assembly GCA_036326025.1). Taxonomy (NCBI): domain Eukaryota; kingdom Metazoa; phylum Chordata; class Actinopteri; order Cypriniformes; family Leuciscidae; genus Chrosomus; species Chrosomus eos. The sequence goes on from CM070822.1 coordinate 17,902,200, forward strand.
CCTCTGCGATATCCAATGGTGTTTCTCCCTCGCTGTTTACTACACCGACATTTGCACCTTGACTGATAAGATACCTGCGAAGACATGACGTTTAAAAAGGCAACAGGTGCAATTAGTACAATCATTTAAAGATCAAAATTGAACTGACAACTTGCTCATTTGAGAGAGAGAGAAAAAAAGGATGAAATGGGGCCTCATCTTATGTGACTCCCATTATAGACACCTCAAGACTTTAAGTGGTGATTAGAAACTTAATCAAAATTCAGTGAATTGGTCCTTCATTTCTGTTACTGGTTAACAGCGTGGATTCATGTCACCGAGTACATAGGCTTTTAGAGTTATAAAGGAGTGGCAGTCTCTTGCCTGAAAGACCGTTTCAGCATTGACCTTGGCGTGATCAACACATCGCCCTCACTAACCTCACTGCTCATATGTCAGATTCAAAAACCACAGCACTAGGGAACAAGCCCACACAGACCTGCCCTTACTACAGTCTGGATCCTTAAATATTCAAAGCAGCTCAACTAGCAGTTTCTTAATATGAATCAAACACTCTTTCAAAACTGGTTGCAAGTACAGAATACTAAGCCCTCGACATATGAATTATTGTTCTATGCAACTTGTATGAAACTGGTCATTCAACAATGTGATGCACCTTCATTGTTCTTGCTTTGCTGAGATTAATTTCATGGCAACGTCAGACCAGACATCAGAATCAAATATCTTGCAGGGTGGTCAGAATTATAGAGAAAAAATATGCTTATTCATTCAAGGCATGTGCGGAACTACACATTTTTTAACTAGCTAGTCGGTTGTTGGTACATAAGTGTATCATAGTATACCATTCTGTACACTAACCACTGGCAACTGCTGTTTCAGGTTCAAGAAATATTAGTCCTATCAACATACAAAACAGGTCAGAGTACTCAGTACTCAATATTCAGGACAAAAGCAAACTTGTTCCGTTTTACTGTTTGCCCCATTTAAAAGTCAGCTGATATTTTCTCTAGAGTGCAGTGTTCCCTATACAGATCTCAAGCTTCCAATATAGCTCAAGCATGAAATTAAAAATGCCCGCTTCATATAGAAAAGTGACTGACAACACAGCAACGAAGACAGAGTCTTATGTCTAGAGTTAGGGCTGGGCGATAAATCGATTTTATCGATCAACTCGAATGTGTAGTTTACGTCCACTTGTTGGAATGAAAATTGGTTTTCTTTTTAACATCCGCCGACGCTCCCCTCTGGGCTCCTGTAGTTCTGAATGGGCTCAGCATTGGCAATGAAATTTGCGTCAAGCAATAATAAAAACAGTAGCATACCAGTCATTGTACCATGTAAATATTGTGTTGTCACTAAATACACTCATTTAGTGTATTAAATTTACTGTATTTATTTTTTACTGTATTTAAATACTTTATTTTGCACCAAAAAAAATTGTATTTTATACTTTATTTCATTATTTATCTATTTAAAGTATGGGACAAAGGTCAAACAAAAACTAAACAAAGGGCATTGGAAAAGTAGCAAAAAATAAATGAAAGTTAAGAAAAAAAAGAGAAGATGAAATTAGTTCATTTTAATAAGATTCAACTCCTGGGACATGAAACTGCCTGAAGATGAAGAAACAACTTGATATTTTCTGTGGAGGGGAAGCGGTACTTACTCAGCGATGTCGAGGTATCCGCAGGAGGCGGCGGCGTGAAGTGGGATCCAGCCCTCGTTGTCGGGCTGGTTGATACAGGCCCCATGCTCCACAAGGAAGGTCACCATGTCTACATTATCATCTATGCAGGCCTGAAAAAAGACGACGGGAGTTAACATCTAAGCAAGAGTATCATCTAGCCGTTTAACAGAGTAAACCTATTCAAATCATTGACTTTTTCAAAACAGTATTCATGCAGCATATAATATTTTAGTTAGCCATGGTTCAGATTAAGAGCCTTAGCAAAGCACAGTTTCCTAAACCCAAAAGTGAGCTCCAGGCTCAAACATTAATCTTCACTGGGAACCTATTCCTCCAAACAAAGACACATTATGTCATCAGGTAACCAAAATCCCTTGAGGGAAATATGGAGGTCTGTAATTAAAGCATGTCACCACTCGATGAGACAAAAGAGCATGATAGAGACTAGCGTTGGCACTGCCATGACAATATATAGACAGTACTATTCAAAAGTTTGAGGTCAGTAAGATTATTATTTTGATTAAATTTTATTCAGCAAGGACGCATTAATCAAAAGTGACAGTAAAGACATGCATCGTGTTTTACAAATATTAAGTAACAACTACTGTCAACATTGATCAGAAAACCACCAAATCAGCATATTAGAATGATTTCTGAACGATCATGTGACACTGAATACTGGAGTATTGGCTGCTGAAAATTCAGCTTTGCAAACGCAGGAATAATTAACATTCCTGTAATATTATAGTAGATCTTATACCAGTGCAACCATTTTGTTGTAAAGGGCTCATAAAGCATGACTTGAACGGAGTGAAAAAAAAATAAAACTATAGGCCTACTGAGAGAAAAATACTAACTTTACCCACCATTTCAATACATTACTTTCTTCATCTCTACAATCAACAAACAGTTTTAGGTCACAGCGATCACGTTAACTACCAAATTTTTCATATGTTTTAAGGGGGCTTTTCAGTGCCCATTGTCAGACTAAACTCACTACCTTTAGCGTCCAAGCTCGGGACGGGTCTCCACGTGCTCCCCTCTTGAGCGCTTGCCTGTAAAATCTCCAGGTCTTACAGCTGGCTGCCTTGTCAATACCATAGACAAAAGGGGAAACACACTAACCAGCCTTACGTTCAGGGCACACAACTATCTAGTTGAAATCCTTGACCAAATTTGGGCTGTTTACAGTACTGCAGTAGAGACGTGTGGGCGCTGTTATCAGTGCCTTTGTCAAGCTTGGTAGCGCAAACCAGGACTGTCCAAACAGTTGACTAACTTTCTGCAACTAATACAATTTTGGTCAACCAAGCCTCTTCTAGTCGACTAACGGTTAGTCGGCAGCCCTATTAACATGATACAAAATGTGTTCAATCTGGAGACCTTTCATGGGCACCCAAATACAGCTCACTGCCTTATGTCATTCCCTGCCTCGGGATAAAATGTGTCCTACCAGTCCCCTTAAGGAAAGCAATCTTTCCCTCTGGCCACAAAACACACCAGGTTTATTATAAGCCTAACCCAGCAATTCCCACAGCCCAACAATGGCAATCCCTTAATGGCTGTAATTGTTCAGGCCTGACAGGTGTGAGAGTTCGTGACCACATCAGTGAATGCAGTGCTGGACTTTGAGCTACAAGACAAGTAGCTCAATTACTCGGAGTCTTGGAGAACTTGTGTAAAAAAATGTCAGTGTAAATTCCTTTTCGAAAATGCACAGGGTAGCTGTAAGAATGTCATCAGTGTGTAATGAAGACAGATTTGGTATGTGGGCGTCAAACTGATCCAGACAGACATGAGGTCTGTTTTTTACTTGATGCTATACGTCCAGGACACATTTGGGAGCTAATCTGACTATTAACATTAGTAACAATAGCAAGGATTGCATCCAAATTCCACATCACGGATGGTCGCGGACAGGCATGTACAGAGACCGCAGACATGTAATGACTCAATAGTAAACAAGTTGTTACATCTCGGTTTAAAACAGTTTGACAGCGCTGGAGAAAAGCATGGATAAGAAACAGATATGGAGATACAGCAGATATTATGCAGATATATATAAAATAAAATAAATATCTGCAGTCTAGAATATGGCACATGCATTTTTTTTTCTTTATACACATGTTGTCTTGTTTGCATTATTACATTTTGATAAAGAAAGTTCACCGTTCAAACTAGGCTACTGTACAACATATGTTGGATTTATGTTGAAGTGCTTGGGGCATAGCTTTTAATGGTGAGACTTTTGTTTTTGTAATCAGGCAAGAATTTGGATTTAGATTTATCAGACAATATATAGAATATATAAAGAATAATTATTTAATACTGCTCTCAAATCAGCAGGTCATCCTCATTGTTGAGTGCCAAAGTCGCATTAACTGTTGTTCAGCGAATTTTCACAGACAAAATCCAGTTATTTCAATGGGAATTCATGGGATTTTGGTCCTGCCCTGAATGGCACACTTTATATGCAATTGCGGTAGGGCTGTGCAATATGGACAAAATAATCCTATTGCGATTTTTTTAATGACTATTGCAATTGTAATTTTGGCAATTGTTTCTGCTTTTTTCAAACATGCTACATTCTAAATGTATTCAGTTCACAACAAGTGCACAACCAAACATAGTGTTAATTTTACTCGGCTTCATCGTAGTTTGTGCGGTGTGCTGAGTGAGCTCTGATTGGTTAACATCTTAAACATGCGCACAAGAACGTTGGACTATTCTGAATTAAAATATAAATAAAATCGCAGCCTCTTGCAGTTTAGGAATCGCATCTGCTCAAATTGCGATTGCGTCTAAATGCACAGCCCTAAATTGCAGTCTTGTGGACTTACAATGGCTGCCGTGTGTCCGTTAGTCCATGAGACCGTAGGGTGTTCCATTTGTCATTCTAGGTTTCAGAAGATGCTCGCGAGCACCCCCTTTGTGGTCGAAATGTGCCTTCGATGCGCACTTTTGCCGAGTCCACACTGAAGCGAGCTCCACAGCAAACCTCTTACCGACAGTCAAAGTGGCGTTGCGTCACAAAAGTGCGGACTCATAGGAAGACTGCGAGTGTTTAGGGTGCCATTTGGGACAGGGCCTTTGTATTTCGTGAGAGGGAAAAAGAAGATTTTGAAAGCAGATTGGTTTGAAAGTGATTTATATGAAAACTGTGCTTCATTAAATCACTACACTATTTACAATTCAGCAAAATGCCTGAAAATTTCACTTATGTGTCTGAACTATATGCAATGTTAATAATACTTGTCTAAACACCTTTGGTGATAAGCAGAACTCTGCAGCTGACAGCCATGTTGCTGATGGTAAAGAAGAAAACTGCAGAACTACCGAGATGAGTGACGTTCAATTGAACCCAAAAGGATTCCAGTCTAAAATGTCAACAATAGACCACTTAAGCTGCTCTTAAGGAACAAGTGGTGAACTTCAATAGACAAAAGTACCACAAATACATCCAAACAGCTGCTGCTCTGTCTTGTAACCAAATTTGTCAGCACCATGCTGTGTAGGATCTGGTCTGTGACGCTAAAAATAGAGGGTTTCGGCCAAGCACATGCGAACTCTTGGTTTTGCTCTTACAGTCGATGCCACAATGACAGATATGAGTAATTCTGTTTTGACGGTACTGCATCTCACTTCTTGCAGATAGACCTATGCATGCAGAATTCAATACGCAGTTAAGTGAAAACTGTCCCAGCAGCCAAAAGAGAATTTATATACTGCTGAGCAAGAGTTTAATTAAGGTAGGATCAGTGTACAAACTGCCTACCTTTTTTTAGACTTTCAAAGATTGACCAGACATACGAGACCACAGCAAAACTGAAGGCCATTTTGTCCACATTTTCATTTCTGAACGACTACTGGACTCAAATCAACAAGGATGCGGGCTTACAAAAAGAATCAAAGCAGACATATTCATCTTCTTATCTGCATTCAGAAATGGTTATTATGGACACTTGTTTTAAGCTATATGCTCCAGCTCAGATTTTTACAAGTCAACATCATACAAAAATTGATGAGTGAAAATGAAAATTGTTTAGTGGTGATGCAAACAAATCACTGATTCAGACTTTGAAACGGACAGAAATCGATACAAAACATCAACTCCCACCTGGATTTTTGTTTCTGGGGATAACAGATTAGTTCGTCCAAAAATAGAAATATGTTTGTATACAAACAATGATCAATGCAAATACATAGAGCTCATAAAATATTGTAAATGGAAGGTCAACCGCACTTGCTTGAGAGCAAGAACAAACCTCATTGGCCAGTGAGGTTTGCTTTTGTGTGACAAGAACCTATGGTTGAGCTGCCACTGATCAAATTGCCAGTGCTCTATGATTGTGGGTTATGTGAATAAAAGCATAAATTCAATATGTTGATTTAAGATTAGCTCAGAATATGTCTCTTCAGAAGATTTGGATTAAACTGCTCCATTCATGTGGATTTATTTTTTCGATGTCTTTATGAACTCTTTGAACTCTTTCGGACTTTCAATGAAGGGATAGAAATCTCTCTGGCTTCATTAAAAATATATTCATTTGTGTTTCGAAGACGAACAAAAGTCTTTCAGATTTGGAACCAGGTTGGAGGGTGAGTAAATAATGAACTAGCCCTTTAAAATTAGAGATGCTTTCCATCTTAACATGCACAATATCCTCAATATTTTTCAGCTATTATATGGTCAACAAAAAAATAAACGCATGAGCATCTTATTTGCAGTTTGTAGACCTGAGCACTTCGTCTTCATCACCATCATGTACTATAATAACAAAAGTGGATGTGGACAATAATGTGGATACACGGACAATATAATCTAGTCTGATAGGTCTACAAAAGCCATACTGTTTTTCAAAAAATGTAGTTAAAAATCTGAAACAGGACATCAGGGAATTTCCCATCAGAAGAGAAGAGACATTATGCACTTATTTCCCATAAGGCACTCTTTAACATGAATTCCTGAACATTGCAAGCACATTAGAAAGTTTAACCAATTTAAGAAAGTTCTTTAAAATCAGGCCCACACCAATTAACACAAACACATTAGGTTTTCAACCAATCAAGAAAGTGCTCTAAAATCAGGTTTAAGAGACACCGTTTTAACCCTAATCAATTAACCCACTGAAAGGCCATTCCACCAAACATCAGCCAGCGAGAGCAAGGAAATGATTGGCTACTGAAGAGCCACATTTCTGTGGGGGCCAAAAGGAGGAAGTGATGCCTCAGAGTATCACTGTACCATAATGAAACCTGATCTTACACAGACCTCAAACTTCTACAAGACCAACCACATGCAATGTCAGTAAGTTAAAAGTGAAGTGTGTAATATGCAGAGACAGCTAAAAGTAAACCATTAGTAGGATGATTTCCCAGAAGCTTAAACACCGTGGCACTATCAAAACATCACTCTGTTTGTTTGAGCATCATGACAAGCCTGATGCAGTTATATCGGCTTGTCCAATGGTGCAAGTTCAAGGGTCAACGGAGAACGATGAAAGTGATTTGGGACACATGTCTGAAAAATAATAACGAATAGGAATTAATTATTTTTTGCAATTCTCTTTGGTGACATTACACACAAGATTAATAAATACATCAAATGTATATATTTAAAACGAATTAATAAAATACTTTTTTGGATAAATTATTTTTGCAATTCTGTTTGGTGACACTAGAAGCAAGATTAATAAATAAAAATGAATACATTCAATTAAAAAATATATAGTATTTGTACATTGTTTTTGAATAATTTAATTAATTTTATTTAAATAAATATTTTTTTTGAAATTCTGGTTGGTGACATTATAAAAAATAAATAAATAAAATTGAAAGGAAAATATAAAACAAAATTATTTCGCTGAAGTATCCAAAAGAAAGTAAATGCTAATGCTCAACATGTCTGCATTCATAATAATATCCTGATGTTACACACACACTATGGTGGTAACAACTAGATATGGAGCAAAAAATTATATATATATCGATATATTTTGCTATATCTCGCGCTATACAATATATATACAAACAAGCAAAGTGGCAAAATCAGAATTAAATATAAACAATATATCAATATATATGATGTCAAAATCCATATCGTTTTTAAAAAAATATCTATTTTAAATATATCGAGATATCGCCGATTACAGAGAAGCATCAAAACACTCGAGTTTTAAAGGTCCCGTTCTTCATGTTTTTTTGAAGCTTTGATTGTGTTTACAGTGTGCAATATATAACATGTGTTCATGTTTCGCGTGTAAAAAAACACTGTATTTTTCACAAAATTTACTTATCTGTTTACTGCTGTTTTCACTGTCCAAAAAACGGCTCGATGACTTCCTTGTTCTATGAAGTCCCTCCTTCAGAAATACGTAACGAGTTCTGATTGTGCCAGCGGTTCCTGTGTTGTGATTCGACAGCAGCTTATCGCACGTTGCGCGGAAAGGTCACGCCTCTTACCATAAATTGGAGACGCATGCACAGCTGAAGTGCTTCTTCTCCATGGGAGCGCAACAAGACCACGCCCCCTTTTTTTGTGTATTCCTAGTTACGTCATTAAAAAAGGAAGTAAAGGGATGTAGTCCAAACCGGGCGTTCGCTGTATGTTTGAAAGGGGACTTCTGTTAAATAAAATATCTCGCTCGTATTATTTATGCTCTAACAGCAACATTACACACTAACTAAAGTTTGAAAAATGGAATTGCGAAGAACGGGACCTTTAAACCATGGACATGAGATGATAGGGACGTGACCATCCCCCAGCAAAAGTGCACATGAGATAACCTTCTCAGACGCTGTGAAAGAGAAGGTGGGTCGTGACACTTGCATCTCCTCAAACACGCCATTCAATTTGGACAAGACCTGATTACAGAGTGTTATCTACAGATTAACTTAATAAAGGCACAATATGGCTCAGATTACAGCTGAAACAATACAATGCCCATCAGATGCACCAACCTAATCCTAACACAACACATCGAGAGCTCTGGCTACACTGGGAGAGACAAGCAAATCCGCAGATATGAAACATACAACTGACGTGCATGTGAAGATGAAGCCCTGCTTGTTTCCATGGAAATGAGGGCTAAAAGTGGAGGGGAAAAAAGACAAGAGTTTGGTCACGTTGGCCCTTTGTAACTAACATAAATAAATAAAGGACGGGAATTCATTTAAAACACACCAGGGTGGTTCCAGCAGCCCCTGGAGACAGACTTTGCCGAGGGGAAGATGAAAAGAAAGTCTTACAGCTGAGGGCCAGAGGGGGTCCGACTTCTTTTGGAACAGCGGCGGTTGTGTTCTTCAGTTCGGCTTAACCTGCGCAATTTCTCATGGCCCTTTATGGTCAAACTCTGAACACATGATTACGGACCCCTGAACATGGGGTAAAAGTCTATCTGAACAGGCTGATGATGTCTCTCTATAATAGGGTAAAACCAAGAGGAAAACCCTCAACTGTTGTGAAGCAGCTGCTGCCAAATAGTAAAACACTGTTTGAATGGTCACTAAAGAAATCTTGGGTGAATCTCACAAAACCAGTCAAAGCATTAAGATTATTAAATACATTTAGCTTTTTTGTTTGCGCAAATTTACCTAGCAATAGCTAAATTATTGAGCCCACTCCAAATATTTGTTGATCAAATAGCGTAAGCCTGTATCGGGCATTTATGGAAAGGTTTATTGTTTACTCGGACTACGTGTGTCAAATTAACCAAATAGAGTCATGAGAAGGTAAAAATATGCTATAAACAGACACAGAGAGAGAAGGCTACTAGGGATGTAACGATTCACTCAACTCACGATACGATTCACGATACTGGTTTCACGATACGTTTTTCTCACGATTTTTTAAAAAAGTGATTAATTTAAGAAATTATAAATGAAAAAGTGTCCCTTTTCTTATTTCTCAGACAAAACGCTGCACATTTCTTTTTAATTTTAAAATATATTTGTCAAATATACATTGAAATTAAAAACAAATCCCTTCAAGGTTGTTTCAACTCAGGCCCCATCCACATTACTACGTTTTCGTTTAGAAACGGAGACCTTTTGCTACGTTTGCACCTCTCGTCCAGACTAAAACGGCAAAAACGAAGACCTAAAACGGAGAAGTTTAAAAACGCTGCAGACCCGTTTTGCGTTTTGAAACTCCGGAGGGCGTTTTAGTGAAGACGGGTCAAAACGGAGAACTTTAGAAACGGATGACGCAGACGCTCGCGCTGGGCTCTCTGATTGGGTGTCATCAGTCATGACGTATCCTTACCTGATGCTGTAACGTTAACTGCCAACATGCGCCGGAGGAAAGCTATTAATCCAGCAATCTGTGACAATTCCCATGCCGTGTGCAGCGGCGGTATCGGCCGTGCATGGAGCGTCGGTTTTGGGTTAAGCCGGGAAGAACCAGCGCATGGTGGGATCATTTTTATCAATGAAGTTGTGTTTACACCGGCACGCGCATGCCCAGTGTAGGTGAATGGTCACGTGATCCGCGTTTTCAGTTGTTTTAATGTGGCGGAGAGCGCAGCTAAAACGCTGGTGTGGACGGAGATCGTATTCGTTTTAATTCTCCGTTTCTAAACTAAAACGCAGTAGTGTGGATGGGGCCTCAGTCTTTCTGTCTGTCTGGTCAAGAGGGTTGGCACTGGTACCTTCGCACACTAAGTAAAAGACTATTAAAACTTAGTACCACATTTAGAGGGGTTTTAATTTTGTTATAATTTGTATCATTACACTAGCAAGAGTAAAAAAACACACACACCCATTTAGAAAAATATGCCATAACCATCAATAAATTATACATATATATATAAAAAATATATCCATGTACACATTTAGAGAAAGAGATAGTAAAAAACACCTGGTTGCCTCGGAAACACTGATCTCCGTAGCTCTCGCACTTGTCGTATTAATGCCTTTTACATGAAAATGGAGGTGACTTGTGCTTCTCACGGTGGTGATTATTATTAGTCTACGGAAAGTCAAAATGCCGCCACACCTCTGATTTCAATGAGTCAACGTCTACATCTACGCTTGCCGTCGCCATGTGTTTGACGGCGCGTGCACACCAGTCTATGGCACACACTGGCGCGGCGCGAGCGGAGCAAACCTAGCGTTTTCATTTCATTCCTATGGAAGTTGAGCTTGGCACACAAGCTCAAGTTCCATAAATGAAGTGAAAACACTCGCTAGCTTCGCGCCGGTGTGTGCTTGCTGCTGCTATTGTGCCTGTAAAGCGAGGTTCACAACTTCACAGTAGGCTACAGTAAACGCCCCTGCTGTTTAAAACGTGTATCGCAATTCATTTAACATTTCAACCGACTTGAATCGTCACACATTTTTATCGATTTTCAACCGGTTGCGAGTGAATCGTTACATACCTAAAGGCTACACCATTAACTCTATATCAACCACTACAAGACAAACCAGATGCATGGTCAAATAATTATTACCCATCACTTGCGGTTCAGAAAAAGGACACTGGGCTTTTTCCATACTTTAAAAGGAACTGTGAATTCAATCCACCAGAGTAGAGAGGAGTACAGCCTCCCCCGCGTGTGCATGTGTGTGTGGCTGTACACAGGGGCCGGTGACTGTGTGTGAAGCAACAGCAAACCCATGAGTGATATCTCCCAAATCATCACACAAAGCGTTTGGAACTAACTATAGCAGCACTTCACTTCAAGGGGAGAAGACACTTGAAGCCCCCTCCCATCTCACTTCCTCTAGTAGCCCCTGTAGACTCTCAGCTGAAAAATCGGGACACTTTCCCAATCCTGTAGTTCTTCCACCATTCCTCCATTGGCAAACAACAATCAAATTATAATAAAAAACATACTAAAGGTCATGTATGATGGAAAAGAAAGACCTGATGTACCATGAAGACATATTTATGAGTTAGCAACACAAAATTCTCACCCTAGTCCAACCAGACCATTTATAGAAATCCAGCACAGGGCTGGACAATAAGGATGGCCCGATAACCCTAGACCAGCGTGAACGACGCTCAGGACAGTAGAAGGAACTTGCCCGATCAGGCCAATGCTGCATCACCACAAAAGTTTATCGTTTGCACTGGTTTTTAAGCTTCGCCAATTTAAACATTCAAGTACATGAAAATGCGAAAGAGAAGTAAATTCGGTACTTGCTGTTTGAAATATTGAATGGACATATTCACACAAAATGATGTCAAACAATGTAAAAGTAGCGCAGTGGAATGTAAATATCAGTATTTTGGATCCGTGAATTACATCTTAAAGTGACAGCAGCTGAAAACTACTGTTAGGCCAACCTGAAAAGTACTGGACTAGTAAAAAAAAATCCTTAGCGTTGAGCCATGCAGTTGTTAAAAAAGAAAATGACATTCAAATCACAACCATGAGCACATTAATATATGACCAGTCATGTTCACATAACACTTAAGTACATGCGTTTTTACATGCTTATACATATTATGATTAATAACCAATGTGTCATGTATAATGTAATGTCAACAAGTCAATTTTAAAGCATAACATAAAAGCAAATTTTATTTAAATTCAGGGGTGAAACTCTTCACTAATAATAATCAGCCGGGTTTTTTTGTTTTGCACATACATCAGTCAGTGACATAACTTATGCACTTTTATTTATTGTATCAAAAAGCATTTGATTGGGAGACAAAAGTGTAAAAACAGTGCAAAGCATGTGTTCAATTATAAGCATTTCAAAGAAGGCCGAGCCTTATGGCTGCCATGTCAAAGAGTTTGAGAAGTTAAATGCTCTCGAGGTGTTTTCCACAGTTCATAGCTTAAAATTGTACCATTATATTCTTATCAGTAAATGTTATAAACAACTCAAAAGGTCAGGAAGACCTTTGCAATAGCTACTACTTTTCACAAAGGGATTCTACATTGAACTTCTACATTTAGAGCGAGCATGCACGTGTTAAAGGTGCCCTATAATGTGAAATTGAATTTATGTTGGCATAGTTAAATAACAAGAGTTCAGTTCATGGACATGACATACAGTGAGTTTCAAACACCATTGTTTTCTCCTTCTTATTTAAATCTCGTTTTTAAAAAACACCCCTGAAAAACAGGCGAATCTCCACATAATACCGACTGTGACGCAACAGTCGGGGATCACGCCTCCAAAGATTTGCATATCCCACCCCTCAATGACAAGCACTGCACAGCCGAGTCATCGGAGCAAGCGAGGATCAGAGAGAAAATGGCAGATCATGGAAATAAATGCTATGTTCCAGGCTGTGCAGGGGATGTGAGGACTTTTCATACCCTTCCCACAGAAAAGAAATGTCAACAGGCGTTGATGATGTTTATATATAATCGGATACTGCAACAGTTTAATTCGAAGTTGTTAGTTTGCTCTGCCCATTTCACCACGGACTTATTTTAGAACCTTGGAAAATATCAAGCTTCTCTCAGCGTCTCAAACTGAAGAAGGGGGTAATTCCAACTATATTCCCGCAACCGGTAAGTAGTGATTTTATTAACGATAATTTACACTGTGTTAGACCCAGCGCAAGATCCTAGTACAGTAGCAGCTAATAGCAAACTCCAAGTAACGAGCATAGCTGCTACATAACTAACGTTAAATAGGCTAATTCTCAGTGAATAAACTATACAGAAAGCGATCAAAGAACAATCCACACAGCGCGAGTTTATCTCTCTTGCCAAACTCGTTATGAAATCAATGACGCTGTTACACTGCACAACGAAGCTCTTACTGTATGTCATCATTTGCATTAGTGAAAGCATGAGAGAGAGAAACTGCGTTGTCTCGCGATCAACAAACTGTCATCTGCTTTTGCTCAATGCTCATCACAGCAACATTTTATGTGATGGGAATAGATCTAAATACTTTAAAAACATCTCACGATTCGTTAATCTCGATAGCTGTAATAGTTAAAACGTATTTAACAGCAGTAGTGAAAGTATTCGAGAGAGTTTCACGTGTCTCATTTCATATGCAAGCAGGTCAGCCAATCACAGCAGTGGCCGGTTCTCACAGCAGACACGCCCCTTCAAACAGAGTGTTCAAATCAGAGACTAAAATCAGGCTAGGAAAAATGCCTTTTATTTCTAAAGTATGACTATTTTTGATCTAAAAAACATACTAACATTATAAGGGCAACCCAGAAAACATTATTAAATAATTAAAAAAAACATTATAGGGCACCTTTAACTAAAAGCACAAAAGAGAAAGCTGCCAAATTTCCTTGAGTTTTCTTAGAGTTTTTCTTTCAAAGTAAACATTTGTCTCATATTAGAAAAAAAAACTATAATTTATATGAGTTGTATAGCCTATTACAATTTATTAAAAAATGTATCATTGTTGACAGAGCACATCAATATTTATAAAGGTGTGCTGCTTCACTAGCTGAGAAATGTCTGCAGCTGGCAAAGCGATCAAGCCCAGAAGCAAGAGGTGGTGTGTGAGAGCCAACCGTCCTTGGCATTCCCCCGTTTAAGTGGCCAAATATGTACCCTTCATATTCAAATTGCACATACTTACTCCAGACCTGACTCTTGGTAAGGTGCTATTCCTTTAGAATGGGGAACTCATCAAATAGAATTGAAAAAATTAAATGTCCGCAACACTGCTATTTACTCCCATATTTAATAAAAAAGGCAACGTTTCGACCCTACTGGGTCTTCTTCAGGCAACTGTTGCCTGAAGAAGACCCAGTAGGGTCGAAACGTTGCCTTTTTTATTAAATATGGGAGTAAATAGCAGTGTTGCGGACATTTAATTTTTTCAATTCAGTAGTTCTTTTTGTCCTGCACCTGCCAGAAGGTGGGATGTGCACACAACAACTTGATGAACTCATCAAATAGACCATAGAATAAACTAAAGTTCTGGATAACATTTTAGTTTTTTAACTAGTTGCGTATTAGCATGCATATTACTAAGATATTGGCTGTTTATTAGTAGTTAAGCACGTATTAATGCGTTATTCTGCATGAACCTATTCTACAACCCTTAATCCTACCCAATACCTAAACTTAACTATTTTACTAACTATTAATAAGCAGTGATTAGGTGTTTGAGGCAAAACTTGCAGTTAATAGCGAGAATTGGACCCTAATCTAAAGAGTGACCAAGTTCAGCAACAGGTTAAGTCACCAATAGAGGGGATTGTTCACCCGACAGGAACATTCAGTGGTCATGACCTTTAAACCACTTGCACTTTTATGATATTCTTGTTGGTTGGCAGTCCCTGGTAATTATATGCTTTTATTATATGGAAAACAGCAGCTTGGGGAAACTTCAAAATATCTTATTAGTCTCAACAGAAAAAGTAAACCACAAAAGCATAAGCCAAAATAAATGGTTTTATGTGGTGACAGCCAGCAAAACTGTACTCTCCAACTAAAAATAAATAAATAATAATCTTTGGTCAAAAGCTTTGGACATTTAGTCAGGCAACACAACAATATGATTATAAAATGAACATCAAGAGATATGGTAATTCCTAGAGGTTAAGGCTCATCTGTAACTCTGGTCCTTAAGTAGAGCGTGACATAATTTGCTTAGCAAGTTTCTTTACAAACAGCAAAAAAGCTTCAGCTGGTAGCCAAGTTAGCTTTAGACTTTAAAGCAAATATTTCTGCAAACCATATGCAAACATTTATCATGGGTTCTCATATCTTTAAAAAAAATGACGTTCTGTGGCTAAAGCCATCATGAAACTGATTATCTCATTCTAAATGTTTATTACCGAGCAGAACACATGATAACCTCTTGAGTATCTTTAACGAAACCCAAACAGTCCGTCAATGGGCTGGCTCAAAATGCAAAATAATCACATATGCGACCAAATAAAAACCGTAATGCTGCCTTCTTTTATGAGCCAGCACTAGCTCATGCAATAACAAAAGATAGGGAATACAGTCTAAGGTCAGATAACGCACATGTTTTTTTAAAGGGAAATCCAATTCACTCCCTTATAAAGCAACAGCAATGAAACAACGCAGCCTCTCCCGGACGTAAACGGCGACCCGCTCCCACCCCAGCCGGCTCGGCTTCTCCTGCTGCAGAGGCCACCTAGCGAGGCTGCAGTCGGGACCAGCTCTATCATACCACTGGAGAAATTCCCAGATAAGTAACAGCACAGCTCCGAGCCCTGATCCAGCCAAAGCCCCGCCTCCTCTTTCTACATCACCAACACACCAGCACACAACCACTTCCTGAAAAGGAATTCCTTCTTTGCTGTGTTAGTGTGTGTGTAGAAAGAGAAAGCAGCAGCACACAGAAAGAGAGAGTGCGCATGTGCAACTAAAACAGAGTTATCAGGCAAAAGGGACATCTGGTCACATTTCATTGAATTCAAAAGAAAAAAGTATGCATTTGAATAGTGGATATTTAATTGTGGAATATCTCTATTTTTTCTATTTTAACAAATTTGCATTCTTGTAACACTAACTTAAAGAAATACAGCTGCTGTCTTTAAAAGTGCAGGTGTTGAGGTGCAAAACAATGAAACAACAGCTGTGTGTTCGTGCATGACAATGAACATTACCTACAGGTTTTCACAAACGACTAATACTCTAATACTAATGTTACTTAATATAAAGTTTCCTTTAAAAGCTCTCAAAATTAAGTTATGTATCTTTTTATACGCATAGGTACATAACACCATGTCTAAATTCAGTATTTAAAACTGTTAACTGTTTGTAGTATACATTTTGAATATCCACCATTTATTGGTTATCGACCACTGAACAAGCATTAATAGTTTATCGGTATCTGCAATTAGTGGAGTCTAAATATTGGTGCAGTAAAAAAAAAATACTAACTAAAGAGACAATTATTAATTAAAAAATTACCATAACAGCATAAAACAATATACAGACAAACTATATATAGATATATAAATATAGATACAAAACTACACTAAAAAAAACGTATAATATAAAAAGTTTTTTAAATCAATTTAAAAATTGTTTTCTAATTCATGTAATGAGAATTGGGGGTGTTTAGGGTGAAATATGACGTGCATATTGTTGACAGGTTTTATAAAATTCGCTGTGAGAGGGAAAGAGGACAAAAAAGCTACTGCTCTACTGCAGGAGGCCATAGAAAGGGGTACAGCTGGACTTGAGGGGGGAGCGCAAAAGCCTTACTTTGCCTCGCCAGCCGCTGACGACCATATATGGCCCTGGGATTCCCATGGAAAAAGAGACGGCATGGTAGAGGTAGAGGGAAATTAAGGAAGAGATTGTATACGTTGCACTTCAGCTTACACCCAGCAGCCAAAACAATACCAGCCGGCAAGAGCCATGTGTGCTTTTTTGGGCTGTGGCCATAGAGGGGGTTGGTGGCTGGTATTACATCTAAACTGCTAGAGTGAATAGTACATTTGTATAATGCTGCCCCAGTCCTGGGATTTAGACTATGGAAGAAAAATAAAACAGACAATTTGCAACAGTGACATTTCTCTGGAAGTGTCAAGGGCCGTTCACTCAGATAGTGGTTCAGGGTGTTTGCACACTATAGGGAAAGCTCAAACAAAGCCTTTGACACAGAGGAATAGGTACAATCTGTTTGGGTATGGATGGGAACCCTACCAAATTAACAGCTTCTTTCAGAGCCATATTCTTCTGGGCAGCGTTCTGACATGCAACACAAAATCACTTTCAGGTAACAAGTTCGAGTCCCATCTCGTAGTCCTATACCGATCCGATGCTCAAGTGGCAGTAAATAAACAAACTTCAGAAAACAAACGATTTTTAATTCAAGGTAAATCACTGAAGGTCATGCAGTTGTGCGGCTGTTAGCAAGTGGTAGATCAAGTGAGCTAAAATAAACTCTGTACCTTAGCAAGAGCTTGTTAATGGGTCAGCACCCCCAAAAGGTACACCTTTGTAAAACACACTAAGAAACTTTGAGCGTACTGTCCCAATGTAAGATAAAGGTACATTTCTTCTGAACTCCATCAATCCATATTTATTATTACAGGAAATATAGATCAGCAAAAGCGGCTTCAATAATGGGTGGTCGCAACAATGCGGTTTGTTTGAATGTGCATGGTTATAGGTCCGGTCAGGTTTGAGGGCTTGTAGCGGTGTCAGCGCCTATGATCGGTCATGCTCCAGGGAGCTGCTTAATTACACGTCCCTGAAAGACGAGGGTTAGGAGATACTAAGAGCCAGCTGACTGTGTGGCTTCATCCACAGACGGAGCTACTGGCGACGATGACAGGACATAGATCACTGGAAAGAAGGAGGCTATGAAAGAGAGAGCAAGAGAATGGACATTTAGAATGTTTCATGGTGAACTCTTCAAGGGGGAAAGAGGGAAAACATTGGGAACATTCGGGGAGAGTGGATTATTGTTTTGCATGTGTTGTTGAGCATTTGACATGTGAGGACATGAATACATAGGGTATATTTTTAAGGGGGGCAGGGGGTCCAGGTAAGTTTGAAAACCAAGTGGAATACAGTGAATTTGATTTCTGAAATAACTGGAACCAGCTCTTATGGACAAATTTTGGCAACCCTCCATTTTCCTCTATGTCAGGGCTCTAACCCTTGCTAAACACACAAACATGCTAAATCAAAGTCTTAAGGACTACTAGAAACACCCAGGCAAGTGTGTTGTAGCAGGTTGGAGCTAAACTCAGCAGAAAAGTGGTCCTCCAGGAAGCGGGACAGGACACCCCTACTGTACGCCCTAGCGAAACATCCTTCCGAATTGAATCAAGTGCGTAGTAGGGATGTGACAGTGAGGATATTTTCCCACCGGTCAATAGACGCGTTTCGCTTAAAAAGGCGCTTTTAAATTTCACTCTGACACCAAATATTCCGCAGTCATCTTGTCAGTCAGCTCCTCACTCTCGTGATGAATGAAATCTGACTCCTGCTGCTGATCTGTGCTGCGATTCTCCTTCGCCGTTTTAAGCAATCACGTTCAGTTTAATAATGTCTGTTCTCTAACTGAACTAAATGATTTTATTGCCACGGTCACGGTGGGCAAGTGATCGTAACCGGTGTTGCTTCTGAAAACTAATAACACCGACTAGCGTAGCAAGCCTAGTGCGTAGGCGACGCATAGATGATGCAAGTGGAGTCTGGTCCAAAAGTTTACAGGCATGCAAAGAAGGGTGATTTACAGCCAGCTGTAGGGGTGGATGAAGATCACTTTTAACGCCTTGGTGAGGAAATGAAAAAATAAACACTTACTTCCTGTTCCACTGACAAAGGGCTTTTTTCAACACCCTTTTCCACTCTCACAACTGAATGCCCCCCTCCACCCATTACTGTCTGATTAACCCATACTCAAACAAATGGCAAAAAGAACACAACTAATAGATATAATTAAGAAAGAAAAGCTCAGGAAAAGGTCAAAAGCAGCTGGCCTTCACCCTAAGTCACTGCTGTACCATTGCAATTTTGGATGCAAGTGTATAAATTGGTGTACATGTTTTCCCTCATCCACTTGTATTCCTCATCTCCAATCTGTGTAAAACCCAAACAAGCATTCCGACATCTGGTGACTACAAGCTACAAGCTCTAAACATTTGATTGGCTCCATCTGGACAAGAGCGCGATTCACGATCACATCAGACCGCATGACGTTCCACGCCCACACGCGCTGACAGTCATTAGTAAATTGCTAAGACGCTGACCACTGCTGACGTTCCTCCGTTGTGACTCAACTATCTGTGGTTGTAATTAAACACTCGGAACGTGATTGCATCATGTCCACCTACATGAGGGTGACCGACTCGTAACAATCGGTGTCAAGTAAGGGACACATTTTGACAACACATAGCTCTAAACAGTATTTTAATAGGGAGTGTGAAAGTAAAATAGCATGGTCAAGGTG
Source organism: Chrosomus eos (assembly GCA_036326025.1). Classification (NCBI taxonomy): domain Eukaryota; kingdom Metazoa; phylum Chordata; class Actinopteri; order Cypriniformes; family Leuciscidae; genus Chrosomus; species Chrosomus eos. The sequence continues at coordinate 17,921,716 of CM070822.1, forward strand.
AAATAGGAAGATAAAGGTGTTGCTGTGTTAGTCATTGTGGCTTCTCATTTCCTGCTTTTGTCCCTGTCATGCTGTTTACATCTACAATTTACAACAATGTAAATGTAAACAATATTTACAACTAAACTTAAAGTGTAAATTGCAGGTTAACCACCACAACTGATTAATGTGTACATTAAAGTGCACAATATGGATATATTTAAAAATTTCTGTCTTAAAATGCGTTAAAATAGCATTTATTGGGGTTTCTTCAAAGGTAGCGTGTTTTTTACCGTAACTGGGTGATGATGTCATAACAGGGAGCTGCGGGCGGTAATGCACTCACTCTGTGTGTGCTGTTTGAGGGAGAATAAAACGATTTGCGGGACTCCCGCAAACTAGAAATATCTGAATAAAACGTAAAAACTAATACATTTTTATTCATCTGTTGCAGAAAATCAATAAGAACATCTAAAACAAAATAGAAACGGTTTACAGGCAGAGTTTCTATTTCTAACATGTCAGCAGCGAGGAGCGATGTAGCCAATCACAGACATATGTGTTGATTTCTTGAACGCAATAATAGCCAATCAGAAGCATTTACGATAGATTCCCCTCACCGCTCAAAACAGACTTTTTGTTCAGTGCTGAATTCTGTATGCTGGCAAATCCTCTAATTATAACAAACATAGTGTAACGTTATATATTATGGAAGCTTCATTGATAATAACAGAGATGTGTGAGATCGCGATGAACTGATGTCAGCTTTAGGAATTATTATGGGATCGCACTTTGCTCGCAGTCATGCCAAACCATGGCATGCACGCAGTAGCCCGCTTGCTTTTATGTTATAACAGTGGTTTGTGTGTTAATGCTTTAATAACAAACAATTGATCAGGAGCATGTATGCTGATGTGTATGGTGGGCTAACACGTAGGCTAACTTGAAAGTATTTGGAGGTACAGAAAAAAAGTATTTTTGCGGGCGGGAGCGGGACAAAACATGAATGTTGCGGTCGGGAGAAAGTAATATAAGAAAGTAGTTGAGCACGTCAGTTATAACGACCCACGTATTCAAAAATAGCCGGGTTTAAACCGGGCTTGGGCTCATAATTACAGTTTATGTGTCGGGCCGGACTCGGACACAGCGGGCTCGGGTAACGTTAGGGTCTTGCTTGATGTTTTGGGCCGATCTAAGCTCTACCTCGGGTAAGTTATGCTAACACTTACAGGCACGAATCAGCCGTTTGTCCTTGGGGAACTTGTGGAGCCTCTCCCCCATTTTTGATGTATTCGTACATCCCGCACAAGCACAATAGTTAACCATTTTCGCTAGCTAGGTCTCCAATATAACGTAACTCTAGGCTTGTAGCATAGACCGTAAAAGCTTGGAGTCCCTGTTATGACATCACGCCCAGCCTAGTGGAAGGAGGGGGCGTGGTTAAAAGCACTGTAAAACGAACGATTGTATATAAAAAATATACAAAAAAACAATGGTGGGCGGTTCTTTTCTTTATATTTAGTAAGCACATTGCATTATCTTCGTGAAAATTTTTACCTGCAATTTACACTTTAAAGGGAAATAGTGGATTTAAATTGATCATGTTTTTGCAGGAATATGTCAAAGAATAATGCAACTTTTCTAAAAGGGTTCTAGCATGCTGACATTGTGCAAAACAGATCTTAGCAGCATGCAAAACCATTCTCTGTCAGAAATATCATCCGTTTTATACCACCGCTGCTACAACACTACCGTCAACAAATTCTGGTGGACTTCACTTGCTGTGAGCAATACTAAAAAGAAAATATTTGCTAAGAGATCTCTATTGGACCTCTATTACTGATCTGACATCACGTAAAATCTCTAGCAGTCTAGAAATATATTGCTGCATTAAAAAAAATGATCAGTATTGTCAGATGGGTTAAATCTTGCACTAAAGTATGTGAGTAGCCAGAGTGAGAATTATGTAAGATTCTGTGTGTGTTTAGGCAGCTTCAATGTGATCTATGTAAGGATGTGTCTTCATGATGCAATAAGAGCAAATTTCATTTGTGAGTGGGCAATAAGCAGCACATCTAAAAGCTGTCGTTCTCTCGCTGTTTGGAGAGATGTGTGGCACATCATTAAAGATCTCTGCAAATAGTTAATCTCATTTTTGTAAATAACACACTCCGATTCAGCTCTTTGAAAGTGGTCTCTCACTTCCCAAAATAGTTTGAACTGTTCTATAAACACATTAGAGGGCTACATTTCAAGTAGAACATTATTTTTCACAGAAGTGCTCATTTTAATACTATTTGAGGCTTGGGAGAGATTTTTAACATGCTTCTTTTATTTTATTTTTTTTAAACTTTCAGTACAATCTAAAAAAACACTGAATAAAAGTTAATCCCAACAGATAGATTTAAAAAATGTATTCCTGAAATGGAGTGTGAGGATGGGCTGAGAGTAGCAAATGCATTGAAGGTACTAGGGCTACACAATATATCGAAATAAAATCAATTTTGCGATATGACTTAAGTGTGATTGTGAAATCACGCAAACTGCCATTTAAATAAATAGTGGCACTGCTCATCTACAAAAGCCCAAAGGTTTAACGTATGAAACTGAAGAAATTAAGACGTAATACATTAGTATTATAAGTTTACAGTTGTAGCCTACTATAAACTTTATTGTCAAGGAATAAAAAAATTAAATTATTAAAATTAAAAAATCCATAATATTCCAGCTTTTGTAAATTAGGCTACTTTTAAATTTGTAAACCCTCAACAAAACCACCCCACTGATTCTAGATTGATTATTTCTTTCCAAATATTCAACTCATCTGGTGAACATTCCTGCATTTCTCCATATAGCAATATATAACCGCAAAAGTGAATATCAAAATGTCAGTTTTTTTCCATTATCGTACGTCCCTAGAAGGTACTACAGATGTGCAAACCTACACACTTTCAAAATTGACTAGTTAGTGGGTTGTCTGTATAATTAGGCTGGTTTAGGGCTCACCTGACCCAAATCAGATATATATTTTGGTTCTATGTTAGCACAGTTAAAACGCTAATTAAATCACTGCTGCTAGACACATACAAAAATGTATATAGACTAGTCTACTATCATGACCTATCCCTATTAGTTAGACTCAAAAATATTCAACAGCAGCTCCTTAGAATGCTTAAATGTTATTGCCAGAAGCAGGCCATGTTGGCTCTTTTACAAACTTGTAGCGGGACCAAAGACTTGAATTGAGCTGCAAGCAGTTAAGAATCCATGCATGCTATTTATCACTATCCTGCAGACTCTTGGCCAGCCGGAGCAAGAGAGCCCTGCCCTTACAGCCTGGCGAGGGGAAAAAAGAAAGAGACAGGCATGCAAAGGAAAACGTAAGCTGATGTAATTTCACTTGGACCAAGGGCAGAAGACATGCCTCATGTCTGAGGGGAGACCCAAGTGGTTCCTCAGCTTTTTCTGAGAACTTCCTTGGAATTCTGTACACCGAAACACCAGGACTGTGTCCAAAATACCGTTACATAATGATAGGACAGACATTTTTAGTGGTGTCCGAAACATTATTGAAGTCCACTCATTCAATCCCATGATGCACCGTTGTTTCATCTGTTGTCTCTGAACATGTTGACTTGAATTTAGTTTTGGTTTCATCTAGCCACTACAGAATACCTGTGCACTGTAAGAGTCGCATCGAATCCCCACAACGGCAGAGGATGGTGTCTGCATCCCTTTCACTGCACTCCAAATTCGCTCACTCGTTCTCATTCACTCCCTCAAGTTAACTAAATGAGTGGATTGAGGGAATAGTGAGTGAGGGTATAGTGGGTGATTTACTATACAAGCAAATACAGAAAGTGCCAGCATTGAATAAAAACATGATGGACACAAAGGTTCAGTATGTATGTGACAATGACAAGAAAAGCGAAAAATAATCAGACTACAAGCAATAGTATAATTAAATACAATAGAACAAAAATAGAAATGAAATAAACAGTGCTTTTCAGGTTGGTCTAACAGTAGTTTTCAGGTAAAAAAAATTGAATAAAGTAATCACAAGTAAAACACTGCATAGTCATCACTGTATAATATAGATTTATCTTTATTAAAGTTATTCAGTCAGGAGCAGCAAGTTAAGACACCACATAAAACATAGCTAAAAAAACGATGTTTACAAGGGTACTTGCCAAGACAATTTTGTGTGAATATGTGCGGTTAAGAGCAAGGCGACTTGAACTCAATTCAGTATTAATTCAGCTAAATGAGATGACAACTTCTGGCGATTACTGTATTGAGTGAATTTAAATTGACAAGGCTTAAAAACACGATAAACTTTTGTGGCGATGCAGCACTAGCCGGATAGGCCAAGTTGTTTACGCTGGCCCCGGGCCATCGGGCAGTCCTTATTGTCGAGCCCTGACATTGAAAGCTACTGGGTTTACAACAAATATGCTCAATGTATTCTTTTTGACAATTTCCAGTAAAAAGTTGCTGAACTAAATTACATTAAGCAGCAATCATCACTCAATAGTGATTCTCTCTCTCAAATAAATAGTTAATTACCGTTCATGACTCAGCGTAATCAACATTCAAAACAAAACAGGCTCTTATCAGCGTATCAACCAATTAGAAAGCCAATCAAAGAACAGCACACACCTGTTGATTGGATAATGCTGGCAATCATGTGTATGAAAGGTTAAGACAGCAATCAGTGTGTGTCTGTGGACTACAAGGTGGGCTTCAGGCTCTAAAACATTCCTCGAGAATTTTGGGCATCAGCAATACTCAGGTAGGCTAAACCAGTTTGAACCTGCAGTGACGCTTGCCTGCTTCGCCATATAGTCATCAAAACCAACTGAGGACATTCCAGAGTTTGGTGGCAGCTCAGAGAAATTACAATTAAAGTGCCAATAAATTAACCCAATTAAAATATAATTTAAGAACATTAGCCTCTAAACACAGATAATTGCTGGTAATTCAGTGTTCTCCCTTAGAAATGCTCTATGAAGGCATCAACAAAATGCAGCAGGCATATATAATTTAAAACACAAAACTAACATACAGCTGCTTTCAGATACTCACGTGCACTTTGTGTATAGAGCTAGCAGTATGAGGCTGTATGCCCCTCCATGTATAAGTGGTAAGATACTAGGGATGTGCAAAGTAGCCGGTATTTGTATCTGTATTTGTATTTGTTGAGGGGGGAAAAGTATTTGTATTCGTATTTGTATTCGGGTAGGGGGGGGACTAGCTTTCATGACCCACACACGCAAGGTCTCTCGCTCTCTCCCTTACTGCCGTGCGCGCGCTACACGGTTTGAAGCAGTTCTGTCTCGCATGCGCTCTCTAGATTTATGTGAGATTTGAACTAATTTGCGGACATCAGGGAGCCACTGTCAATATGCGGGAGATTCCCTGAACTTCCGGGAGTCTTGGGATGTCTGCGTGTCATATAACTCCCACAAGTGCATACAATTCGACACACCTACACAAGCATTTTTTTAACCTTTTAAAACCGAACGTTAACGTTACTCTGTCAACTGCCTGTTCATTGTCTAAATTACCGAGCTAACAGAGCTACGTACACAGAGCGAACATGAGAGCATCCGACTGCAGACGTCAATAATGCAGCGTAATGGAATAATCTCCCGATCAAACTCCGCTTCCCGTTATAAACTTCCTCCGGAACCCAGTTAAGGTACACAAATCTATTCAACAAAAATAGTGAAGCAGTTAAGTGTTTTTTTCGCTGCAGCCGAGCCCTCTCTGTTACTGTGTGCAGCTGTCATTCACCTCCTGAACGTTACTCACTCACTCTAACTCGCTCATCCGGGCATGCGGTCTCGTGAGAAGACGCATCTTTTTGATATAAAGTTTTTCTTGTTCCCGAATACAAATATTTTTTTAAGTATTTGTTCGAAATAAGTATTCGTAAAAAACACGTTATTTGTGCCTTTCCGAATACCGTATCCGGGTTCGGCTCCACCCCTATAAGATACATATAGGCCCTAAGTATCTCAAAATGCTTTCATGGGGCGCAATTAATGTAAACACAGTTAGTTGGATTAAACAGACAGAACATCTGTCCATTAGTGTGAGTTAGGCTTACTGTGGTAGTCGGTTACATGGTGTTCGGCCATACACCGATTACATTACTTGGCTGCCGCCCTGTCGGTGCAAGAATCATTTTGGAATCAGATTGTGACTCCCGCAATCGGATTATTGTGGACCACGTTTTTAAGACGCAGGGATTGACATCGGCAGCAAAAATTTCAAAACCAAGGCTGGGCTTCACAGTTTTTCCACCCAACTGCAATACCCAAAATCCAATGGAAGACAAGTCAACGTGTTCAGAGACAACGGATGACACAACGCTGTAACTTTACTTCTTTAACAGACTTCCTGTCCTTGATTATGGGTTCCTTTCAAACATCCAACCGAAAATATCTCAACACCGCCTGCCTGACAGGGCCAAACCTGCATATTACAAACTGTAAAACATGAACTGTTGGTGTGCTGGGTTCTAATATTAGCATGTCAATCAAGCAGTAGACAGACTTTGATGACTACACAACCCCATAGTGATGGCCAAGAATCATTTTAGTTTCTGTTTAGCATAATACTGCACAGGAAAAAGGCCAACACAATAAACATGTCAATTGAACAGATTGCTAACCTTTGATTAAAACCTTTACCACGCTGATTCATCTTGACAACTCCCACCCACTTCCAGTAAACAATGAATAATTGAGTGACATGCAAATTACACGTCCATTACATATGCATGAGAAACCTGGTGATGGGATGGACCCCATCAGAAACCAATTTAAAAACAATTACTATGAATTATTTAAGACCAATATGGCATCATAACATTTGCACTTACTGGACCAGAAAATGCCAAAACATATGGCCTAATAATAAACCACCCACAATGTTAAATTAAATCCATAAATTATTTCATACCTTTAACACAAAACCACTGAACTGTCTTCAGCTTTTAACTCTCTCGTAAAAACCAAAATTCCTTAATTATGGTACCGCCAAAACCAAAGCACACGCTCTGACATCAGTTTTTGGCTTGCGGCAAAGCGTGCTTTATGCACCAACCAAGAGGAAATAATGGCCCACACACCTAATTTATGTCAGGACTGATTTCCTTTAGGCCTGAGGCTCATACATTGATGAAGAGAGAAAACATTACTCCATCACCCTTTTACGTAACATTACTATGACCGTCATCAGCCAAACTGATATCATGATTTAGCACAAACGACAATAAAATTGAATGGAAATATATCGTATATCGTTCCAATTGGTTGGGTAATATCACTATTTAGCCTTATTCAAATGGTCATCAAAGAATGTCTACCACATTTTGCAAGACAAAACATTGTCTCATGCCATACCAAAGTTTACCATGGTAACCAAATGGTACATTTTTCTACAGACATAAAAAGGTTCTGAAAGCTTCTTATGCTGTTTGAAAGATAGGCTATATTACATATTCATTGATTTAATTTATTATGGATTTACTGTGATAAACCTGGTATTCTGTAGAACTGACATTGCGTTATTTGTTTTTCTGCCATAGGCTACATGTTCTGAAGTTTTCACCACAAGACTAGAAATTAGAGAGAGAAAAATTCATTCCAAAATTATTGGGGTGATTTTACTGGAGAGTGGTGCATTTTTTATAGAAACTAAAAATGGTGACTTCTAATAAAAATTACTTCTTGAGTGCAAACCATCCAATTAGGGCTTAGATGATTTAAACCATCCAATTGGGGCTTAGATGATTTAAACCAGTCAAATCTGTTTCACTTGGGTTAACGCTTTACAAGAACCAACTCAAACCTTTTTTTTTATTATTAACCATAAAGTGAACAGTCTTAAAAATAAATGTTTTTATAATAGGCCACATTTTATTAATGACCAGATCAAAATTACTAATAAAATAAGAATTATGTTATTACAGTGCTTATTAATAAATACAATTATCAAAATAAGAAAACATATTGCAATTTAACTATTGTACTGTAAAAAAAAATTCAAATAAATAGTGACAATTGTTTCACAGTGAAAACGGAAGCACACATATATATATATATATATATATATATATAGCCTATATATATATTTAATGAAAATCCAAGACTTCTCTATTTGATAATTGCACAAAGCCATAGTTTTCTAGCAAAAATTATGGTAGACATGGCAAGACATGGCCCTTAACTCTTTTTAGCGAATGGGCAATGAACATAGAATCGCATCTCCTTGTTTCCCAGGAAGGCAGGCTAATTTAAGGTTCATTTAAGTCTAAATTACCTTGGCCTGGTTTTAGATTTCAGGCCCTAATACAAACTAGGCTATCTCCTGCTCAGACCAGGTGATATGTAGTATCCCAAAATGCTTTGCTCCCTGTTAAATCTTTATTTTATACCATGGTTTTAAAAAGTATTGTTATTGAGTATGTCCTGTGGAACTGGCAGCCAGCAAAGATCCAAAATGAACCATGTGCAGTTGTTTCTTGAGAAAAATTATCTAAATGTGTGTCACCTCATGGAGTTCCGAAGGGGGAAAAAAAAGGTTTATCTAGGCACACTAAAACTTGAAAAAGCTGGCAAATTTGATGATGGTAAATCTCCAAAAAGACTGAAGATACACAACACAAGTTCTCTTTGGTAGATGGTTTGATTGTTGTTTTGAATCACTCAATTCGTCAATTACAGCAACCCAAAAATGACTGGGCTGTCCATGCTGACTCACAACGCAAAGAAAAAGAAAAACCAACCTCTCACAAACAAAGGTTCACAAACAATGCGAAGAATCCTGAGGAGTGTTTCTTTGAGTATCTACACCAGATATCAGCTGACATTCCAACTGGGCGGCTCAAGACACAGCTGGGAATCTAAGGATTCACAATGCATGCTGACATTGCTGAGATTATCACATTGCAGTACTGTGAACGATAACAAACATGTTAAATAATAGTTCACCCGAACATGAAAAGGCTGTCATTATTTACTCCCCCTGATGTTGCTACAAACCTGAATGCCTTTCTTCCACAAAAAAGGAAACATTCTGAACCTTCAAAAAGGATGAAATCAAAGTAGTCCAAATGACTCCTGTGCCATATTCCAAATGTGTGTCCGAATCTTACATACTGTCTTGACTAGCTACAACATTTGAAAAGGAACGTACATCGCGAGTTTGCAACCGCAAAAAAGTATGTTTTATACAGTATAAATGTGTGTAGTAGAGGTGGGCGATATGACCAAAATCTTATATCTATATATAGCCTACATCACATCACCATATAGTTATTTTGTTTACATTCACTCATATACATACATTTCACATACTGTTTTCCCATATATAGGGAAACAGGCAGATTCAGACGCACGGCAATTATTATTTGAGGAAAAGATGGACATTTAAGGGGTTATTTATTGAAAACCAAATTAAGTGAGTTGAACAGATCAATCAAATTCAGTGAGACCAGATTTGTGAACCGGATCAATTGATTTCCTGAAAAGATCAGACTGATTCGCTCACAAATCTGTATTGATAGTTTTCTCATGAACTCGCCAGGAAGACTTGGAATATTGTCATATTGGTCAGTAAATGACAATTTTAATTTTTGGCTGAACACAATGACAAAACATAATTAAACACACAGTACATGATGATACATTTCACTTTAAGTAGCACCATTTCCTTGAGCTTCCCTTCCTGGACGCTGTCACGTCAGCTCACAAGTTATCCATCTTCATACCACACCATCTTCTTTATGCATCATCTCTTTACAAGTATTGTTGAACAGACGGACTCATGTAACAAGAGACAATGTGGCACATCTGTCACAGAATGACAGATTAAAACACAAATGAATGGTTGAGGAAGTATTGTTTTGCCTAATGAGCGCCTTAATTATGCCTCATCATCATGTGCCTCTATTTGTGACACCGAAGAGAAGAGTAAAACAACGTGACTGTTGAGGTGGAGCCCTTTTTGGCTGGAGGTGTAAGTGACAGCTGAGGAATTCTGGGTCTTTCCAATGAGAGACACTGCAGGAATGCAGGAACAGGACGACTGCATGTCTTCACCTACCTTCTTACTGAAACCTACCTATACCCTGACCTCACCGATGATGACAGCACTGCAGACAATTACACCAATGCCGTAAATGACACATCTCAGACTAAAAGACTGCCACTTCCATACAAGGTCAAACAGACTTTAGGACTTTATTATTATATATTAGGCCTATATATCCTGAAAGATATTGCAGTTATGAAACACACATCTTTGGAAAACATTAAGGAACAGTCTTGCAAACACCAACGCTTCAGGCCTCGGGCATAATCTGCTGTTTCTCGCCTCTATTTGCATACCGCCTCCACAAAGTTGTTGAGCCACTAGATAAATTCAACCATTTTCTTGAGCTGGAATAATTATATATATGAAAGATGCACTATATTTCTGTCAACACTCCTATCTGGGAGAATTTCTTTAAAATATCTCAAGATGTATATATGGACCTTTTTTTTTTTTCGCCTTTTAAATTATATTTTAAAATTATATTATGCAATGCAAAGGTTGTAAAAAAAAAAAAAAGCCTTAATTTTTATGCAAAATGTATTTGTTTTAAATTAATATAGTTTGTTATTAATATAATGAATACACAAATATATTATGAAAATAATCTAAATACACTGGTTCAGGGTTTTTCCTGCATTGAAAAATTTTAGCGGCCGCCAAAGCGAATTTTTGTCCCACCAAAGGCTTATTTGATTAGTTATTGGACTAATTATTAAGTTATTAGAGAGTGGTTAGCAAGATTTAGCCTTAATAAACTACAGTATTTTCAGGTAATTTATATGACAATGTGTAGAAAAATTACCTAAAAAAATCATTTAGTTTAGACTGGAGAAAAACCTGAAAAAAAAGTGGTTTGGGGAATATTGACATGGACCAGTTCTCGACAGGCTTTGGAAGATTCACTCGTTTATGGATCTTTTCGATTATTTTTCAAGCATTTTCTGTATTTGTAACAAACGTTAAGATGCTAAGTTGTGGGCAAAATAAAAAGAACAACACAAAGCAAGCCATATTCAAACATGACTCCTGTGGGCACACGTGTTTTCGAGTGCCATGAGTACCTGAACTACCCACTATGTCATGGCTCTGATACAAAGCGGATGACTTTTGATTCAAACCATCAATCCACACAACATCCGAGCTACGAACGGACAAAATAAGCCCGTGCCAAGTTTCTCAACTATGAGCTTGAACAGTGCAGAATGTGGGTTGACTGGGTGCTAAAGTTAGTGCTCTTGCACACTTGCCTGCAAGCCCGACTGCACGTGATATTTATAACCTCAGCCATACTGCTACAAAAGTCACTGGAACCAGCACAGCATGTCCCTCCATAGATAAACACAGCAGTGCACTGAAAGGGAGGTCACTACCTGTCGCAGGGAGCACAGATGCGGTGAAACGCTCCCGAACGGGTCCCTGTTCTACCTTGAGTATATGTGGGATGACTGGATTGAGTCAGACACTTTTCTACAGTTCTGCAAATAATGAGAAAACTAGCAGTCCATACATCATTTTGCATGAGCAATAACAATAAAACCTAATTGTGGCTCAGTCAAAACATTGGTGTGAGTAAACTACTCTACGAAGCTTCGCAGCTGTCCATTTCCTGCTTCTAAAGGCCACTAGGGGCATTAGAGTCATGCTGGGAGAGCCCAGGGTGACCAAAACACTGACTGAACCAATTTGTGCCGTTTAAGATATAACTTATACGCCACATGACTCAAATCCTCAATATGATTCTAAATCTGCTAAGGTTTAATAATGGAACAACAGTTTTAAAAAGTGATTTTTCAGTATTATTTACAACAGGTTCTGCGTTTTCATGGGTTTAAATACAATATTTTTGTTAAATGAGACTATAAAAAAAAAAACTTCTATCATCAAAACAACTTCGAAAAAGTTAATGAATTTGTAACAGATGAATGTAACATTTTTGACAAGCCAAACATGTCAGTCTGTGAGCAACATGCAGGGCTCCAGACTAACTTTTTTCACTAGAAGCACGCGCGCCCCCAACTGAAATTTTTAGGGGCACAACCAGAAAATTTAGGAGCACACACCGTAAATCGACATACTAACCAAATATTCAGATTTCAACTAATTTCCAGTATATTACTATTTACTAATAAATACTTTGATAATAGATGCAGAAATTACAATGCCTTTGCAGTGGCCTTTTCGCCACACAAACTTCTCACTCTGAATCATCTTCCAACTGTGACTCTGACCCAACTGTACTAGGGCTGCAACGTTTCAAATATAGCTCACGGTTCAGTTTGTATCACGGTTTTAGGTTCACGGTTTCGGTATGATTCGGTATGTGGTATGCAGTGTTGGGGAAAGTTACTTTTAAAAGTAATGCATTACAATATTGCGTTACTCCCAAAAAAAGTAACTAATTGCGTTACTTAGTTACTTTTTATGAAAAGTAATGCGTTAAATTACTTTTGCATTACTTTTTCTCATTTGGGCTGGGCTTGCTTGTTTGTTTTTTAATAACAACAAAAAAAGTTCTATTTTTGGCAAATGTTAAGGCCCTTTCACACCAAAAGTGATAAATGCAAGGAAATGCATGTTTAATCCTGTACAGTAGAGGGCGCTGCTCAAACAAACTGTTCAGCCATTCTTCATTACAGAACAATAGGATACAGGAGAAGGAAGTTCAACACGCTTATTTCTACATCTAATCTTGAGTAATTTTTGCCTATTAGTATAGTTGAATTAGATAATTGAAGGTTAGCAGCATTGGTTAATAAATTGAGATTAAATACATAAAATATATTTGTGTAATTTACTATAGTTAATTATAAAAGTTTTGCATAAAATTCTGAGATTGCATTTTACTGTTTTTATTCATTTTGAGGAATGCTGAATGTTTTCCTGCAAGTGAGATGAGTAAATGCATGTTCATATTTAGTCTAGAACTACAATAAGCATCATGTTTACTCTGCACACACACACACACACACACACACACACACACACACACACACACACACCACCTCCTCACTTTGTTTCTATCAATATGAGGACAGGAGAATTGTCAGTCCATACATGTGAAAAAGTAACTAGCGTTACTTATTTGAAAAAGTAACTCAGATATTTTGTTGCAAATTGAAAAAGTAATGTGTTACTTTACTAGTTACTTGCAAAAGTAATCTGATTACGTAACTCAAGTTACTTGTAATGAGTTACCCCCAACACTGGTGGTATGTTCAGGGGAAAAAAGACTGCTGTCAAATAAAATAAAGAAACAAATAATCTAACAACAAGCGAAAGCACAAATAAATACAATAGAGCAAAGATTAGGGGTGTCACGATTTCGATTTTAAATCGAAATCGATCGAAATTAAGTCACAATCTCGATAATCGAATTCAAAAATGGAATCGTCGATACTGCCACGCCCCCATGTCACGTCCAGTCGCTATATGCAAAGCGGAAAAAAAACAGCGTTGAAGTGCTGCGAGTCCTCTACCTCAGTTACAGCCAGTCAAAAGATAGCATGGCTGCAGATGCAGGAGACCCATCGACAGGACTTCTGACCTCCTCTTTCACTGAAGTCGCCGGTGTGGGACAGTGGGAGTATTTCTGATTTCCAGTGAGTTATGTTGACAACGTTCACATTCGCGTTCAAAGTTCGCGCTTCAAAAAAGCCACAGTTTCCAAGCTCTGCTACTGTATGCATACCTGTCAACACTCCCGTTTTCCCGGGTTTCTCCCGTTTTTTAGCCCTATCTCCCGGACCCCTCCCGGTTTGTTATTTTTCCCGGGAAACTCCCGTATTTTGCATGGCCCAAACTCCTTTATGAATAATCGGACCAATATGTTTGTCTAATGTTGACCAGTTGCCAGATTTGATTAAATTCATTATATTCACACAATCCAAGGATCATTTACAAGTTCAACCCGTTTGTCACCTCAACCTGGCAACCTATAAACACAGTTGCGCACGCAGTCGCGGAAAGTTTAACTCGAAAGCGAGCCGATAGACATGATGGCAGGTGAAGGCGGTGTCCCCGCAAAGAAACTGAAGTACAGTTAACGCGTTGCTTCAGGAAGAATAGGGATAGCACACAACTGAAGTTATTGCATGCAGAGGCCAGACAGACTCACGGAGGCGATTGGCATCTCACAACTCGCACTTTATTCCCAAATCGAATTCGTGTAGGCTACTCGTTACTTAATAAAGAAAGATAAAAATAAGATAAAAATTAGTATCAAACAGAAATTACCCGCATATACGGGGTGTTCGCATAGACAGTAAAAGGGGTCTTCGAGGCACACGGGACATACAATACAATACTGCCGACAGTCCAACAAGGAGCGCACAGCTCTTAAAGGGGCCGCACCTTATTTCCACTCGTTACAAGTTGCAAATTTGAGAATCGAGAATCGAATCGAACCGTGACCTTAGAATCGAAAATGTAATCGAATCGAGGATTTGGAGAATCGTGACACCCCTAGCAAAGATACTAATAAAATAAACTATGACTTTATGCTTTTCAGGTAGATCTAACATTAGTTTTCAGGTACAGAAGTTGAATAAAAATAATCAAATGTAAAATAACATTGCATATTTGACTGTATAAATTAAAGAATAATCCTTATTAAAGTTACAAAAGCTATTCAATTCAGAGCTGATTCAGTAGATAAGTTCACTTAAGGCATAACAGAAACAGACTATGTCTCCTAGAATACTCATCAAGACGGACATGTTTACTTTTTGATGTGAATTTGTCCATTCAAGTGCAAAACTTGAAAGAGAACTCAATATTTGCGCGCTGTCATACATCTATGGCTGTCTGAGATGAGTAGCCTACACATACACACAGACGCATACACACGCGATCGCGTGCGTGCGCACACACACATGCATACAAATCTTCTATACGCGTCGCGAGTTCTCTTTCGCGTCTTGCTCTTGAATGTTTACATTGGCAAAGTTTAAATGAGTTTAGTTTAAACACAGATGGTAACGTCTGCAGTTCAGGTCTCGCCTGCGCTCGCGCGCTATCAACTCCCGGGTGATGACGGCGTAAATGACCGGTCATGTTCGAGCATTTGGCACTCACGTGAACAGTGTTTAGTCATTTTGTTCATGTTTTTTTGATTATCGCTGTTGTAATGTATTATTTTGGAAGCCAGCAAGTGAATTTAACTGGCACACTAGCCGCAGGTCGGAAGAATAGTTTGTTTGCTTGCTCATTGCTCAGACGCACATGTTGTGATATGTGTCTCCGTCTCCTTCCCACAGACGTTTAAAACAAACGCGCGCTCAAATATCTCTAGAACCCTCCCTCCACACATTAGCCACTTACACTTAAATCCTATTCTTCTCACACTCATTGGTACACATTCCAAATTCATTGATAAGCTAGGGTGACCATATTTTGTCCTGAAAAAACAGGACACTCGGCCCAGCAAACAGATAGGCCTACTCAAATGATACTCGAAGTTTACTCAAAGAAACCTTATTAATTTCAATACATTTAAAGTAGGTTATGCCTCCTCTGTATAGATAGAAATTTGTTATATTGTTATATGAAAACAGGACATGTCCTGGGAAAACAGGACAGTTGGTCACCCTAGATAAGCCTCTTCCACGTTTAACGTGTAAAAAAAAAAAAAAAAAAAAAGGGGGGACAAATTTACTGGTCGCACATGTGCGACTGGATGTAAAATTCAGTCGCACACTCTCAAATTTTGGTCGCAGTCTGGAGCCCTGACATGTATTTATTTAAGCCATGAAATAAGTATAATGAACTACGCAAGCAGCATTTGAATGTGTCCAGCACATTTATACTTACCGAATTATCAAACATAGTTCACCCTTTATGCACGTCATCACGCCCGTCAAAAACTTAAGGCCAATTTATACTTCTGCGTCGAGTGTATGCCGTAGTGTACAGTAGGGCTGTCACTTTTTATTCGATATTCGAATATGCATTCGAATCAAATATGTTGTTCATTAACTTTTACATTTTACTCGTAGATATTCGAATATATTCGAATATATTGCTTGATATTCGATATCCGTTCGAATGTATTCGAATATGCATTCGAATATGACGTGAAATAACCGAAATCGAACTATAAATAAACTATACGGTTTTTAAAGTGCCATGTTTTGCGCATTTTTTACAGTCTATCATTTGCTTTTTATTTATTGTTTGCCATCTCATCCAGTAGCTGCCGCTCTAAACGTATTGTAGCGTAGGCCCATGACCAAATCAAGCGACTAATAGCCAATATAGCCAGCTTGTTTTGAAAATGGAAGATAAAGACAAGACGAAAGAAGCCGCGCTATAATTCCTGCCTATTACACACACACACACACACGACCCACAGAAAAGACGCGTCTAAGTATCGAGTTCTCTTTCGGGCTTGATCAAACCATAACACACAAATTATGTCAAATGAATGTAAGAGCAGTCTTAAATTATTTAAATAAAGCCTTAAATGAACGTAGAGATTTGCGAGAAAATGGCACGCGTGTCAGATCCATCTCTGTGTGGTCAGATCGCGTCTCTGTCAGCAACGGCTGGTCTTAAAGTGTCAAAGAACAAAGGTAAGAGAGTAAATTACTCACCCAGACCCGGCGCCAGGAGGATTATTATACTGGTATGAATGTGTGTATCATGAATCATGAATACTCCGCTATCTTTTATCACATCTCCGGCGAACGGCTTCTTCACGCAAAAGAAAAACTCTTCATGAAGCGCAGTTAAATTCAGCGTCAGCGACCATATGTGACCCTGGACCACAAAACCAGTCTTATGGGTCATTTTCCTTAAATTGAGATTTATACATCACATGAACGCTGAATAAATAAGCTTTCCATTGATATATGGTTTGTTAGGATATGTCAATATTTGGCCGAGATACAACCTTTTGAAAATCTGCAATCTGATGGGGCAAAAAATCTAAATATTGAGAAAATCGCCTTTTAAAGTTGTCCAAATGAAGTCCAGCTACGCATATTACTAATGAAGGGAAATAAATAAAATTTACACCATTGATTTACCACAACTAAACCTTTATTCACATAAAAAATCTCATTAAAATAGCATTATTTGTAATGCGATCTGGTCAAACCCATCGGCTGTCGCGCTGCACGGTTTCAGTATAAGGTCTAAAAATAGATCGAATGTCAGTTTTTTGTCAAAATTGGGTTTTCATAAAATTATTATTCTATAACATCTTGTCTATCCTCTTGAATATATCTTGGGGAAATTTACAAGTTTAGTGCAGAAAAATTGCGATTTATAGTGGCAAGCTGAAAAGACTGTCTTACTTTCTCTTTAAGAACACGCACAGAGAGAGAGAAAAAATCGACATTTTAATCAATGAAAGAAATAAAAACAGATTTGGGAAACAGATTATCAAAACCTGTAATAGGCTATGTCAAATTTCACCATGTGGTGGCTTTTCCCAGATCGCATCACATTTCACCAGGAACATATAAAATTGAAGAGATCCACACAACACACATTGATCGAATTCGTCGTCTTCCAGGGCATATTATTTGCCAAGCCGGTCTCTGGACATTCTGTATCATCTTCCCAATCATTTGCGAAAAAATAATTTACTATGTTCGTTACATTAATGCTGTCATTAAAGTTTAAATTGAGCAAACGCGCTATCTCAGAATCCATGGCTTGCACCGTAACCATTGCGGATTGTGTACACTGTGCACGCGAAGAAGTCGCCAGCCAATGAGAGGCGCTGTAGCAGGCCGTTGCTAGGAAGAAAACGTTTTTTTTTTACACGAGAAAGTTTTGTTTTAACGCTCTCTATTGGCTTACTGCTCTAATGACGTTGTGGAGAGTTATGAAACCGAAAGCTGGAAATCTAAGCTTGACAACGATACCAAACTTAGCAGCGAGCGAGTTTTTTTAGGCGTGTTTTTCTGACTTTTTTTGCGCGATTTTGCTGCATCCACTCACAAAAATATTTTTTATATATATTTACGGTAGGAAATTTACAAAATATCTTAATGGAACATGATCTTTACTGAATATACTAATGATTTTGGCATAAAAGAAAAATCGATCATTTTGACCCATACAATGTATTGTTGGCTGTTGCTAAAAATATACCCGTGCGACTTACGACTGGTTTTGTGGTCCAGGGTCACATATGTGGCGTATCCTGATGGATCGAGGTTGTTCATTAACTTTTACATTTTACTCGTAGATATTCGAATATATTGCTTGATATTCGATATCCGTTCGAATGTGATTTTTCTCAAAAGTGACAGCCCTAGTGTACAGCATAGGCTACGCATGTAGGCGACGCCGTCGTGAGCATTTGTACTTCTGCGTTTAGGTCTGCGTTGCTCTGCAGTACAGCGCCGAAACACTAGTTGGTGGCGGAGGGTTTTAATGTTCCACTTTTAGATTCCTCGCGACTTTTTTGAGTTTAGGTTACTACGAGCAATGGCGACTGAAAGAGAGCGGATCACATTGGAGTTGGAGCTTATCGAGGTGGAAAAGCAGTTAATTTTTTTGTTTTTTTAACAGTTTCGCTGTACTTAGAATTTAAAAATGGCGGGCGGTGCAGAAGAACACGCCAGAAATGTGTAGGAGGAAATGTGATGCTACCAAGCTGACCAATCACAGATCTTGCGGTCCGCGTCGTCGCGACGTGTAGTTAAATTTTTGAGGAGGTGCGCGTCAGGTTACGGCGAAGGGTACGGCGTATGGTATGCGCATTTGTTCTTCAATGAGTTGATTCTTTCAATCTTTTCAACAAGTAAACAACACTCAACGAGTTGGCTTTGACGCACACATTCTGACATTCCTGATTTGAATACTTGCAATAATTGTCTATTCTTGACTGATTTTCCCCCCATAATTTTAGCAATAGCTGAACTGTTAAATGAGAGATCCCTGTAGTCATCCAATGCTGATGTAATGTATATTATAAAAGTGACAGGTGATTTTTATATAATGTATTTAAATACCATCTTCTTTGTTGTTTAAAAGATTAAAGCAATTATCAAAGTTTGAAAAAATGATTTTTACATAATTTGTTACATTTAATTACCCCTTAGCAGACTTGTATCTCTAATCAAGTTGAGGATGTTAAACTGCCTTTCAGTTCAAGTCTAAAGTTTCTATAATAAAAGGGAATCATTCAATAAAGAGGCCTACAAAGATTGTCATGCATTTAAAGACGGGAAGTTAATAAAAGTGCAATTAATCATTATTATTTAGCCTTGATATGATTTGATTCAATTCAAATTTGCTTTAATAAGGTACAATAATAAGTAGACATAAAAACACTCTTCTATTTTAAAAGTTGTGCACTTTTATAAGCCATCCTTCAGATTAGCTATTGTGAGGTGCAATTTATTATTAGCAATTCCCCCATCATAAAACACTCGGGAACCATGTGTGGCAACACAAAATTCTTGATGCAATTGTCAAACCAAATAAATCAGTAAGAAGACATCATTTATACACGAAATGCCTCCAGAACAACTAAACCAGTGCATCTTTAACAGCAAGATCAGTGTTTAAAAACAAATACCATTCGCTATGAACTCACTGCCTACTGGTCACATGCTACAATTCTCCGCTACCTCACACATCTACATACATAAACACACACAGCAGACCCAATAGAGGAAGGAGCCTCTCCACTCAGTCATGGTTGGGTCTCAAGAGCTGCATCCAAATTCTTTCCTCCCCGTGTCTGAACACCGGCCCAAAAAAAGGCAAGTGCTTTTAAACGCATTCTGCACAGACAACCTCCTGCCGTCACTTACAGACACATCAAACCCAGAAGACTCATTGCAGGGCCATAGAAATTATGGTTTACAACCTCAAATGCCACCTTTTCCTGTTTAAAATGCAAGACGTTTTGAGAGCTAAAAACGTATTTATGTGACACCTAGAACCTTAAGTTTAAATATAAAAACACAGCTTCTTTGAATTACTTCATCAGGATTGCTTTGCAATGTTTTCACCCCTGAAAGTTGATCGTGTCTCTGCCCAAAATTGTTGGTTAAAGGGATAGTTCACCCAAAAATGAAAATTCTGTCATCATTTACTCATCCTCAAGTTGTTCCAAACCAATATAAGTTTCTTTCTTCTGATGAACACAAAAGACGATATTTTGAAGAATGTCAGCAATCAGACATTTGTATTTTTTCCCCCAACTATGGAAGTCAATGGGGTCCATCAACTGTTTGGTTACCGACATTCTTCAAAATATCTTCATTTATGTTCAGCAGAAGAAAGTAATTCATACGTTAATGGAACAACTTGTTGTTCCTAAACTGTATGAGTAAATAGTGACAGAATTTTCATTTTTGCGTGAACTATCCCTTCAAGTAGAAATCTCACTAAATTGAGCCTATGTGAACAGTAACAGGAAATATAGGATAAATATTTTTATATTATACAAATATTCCTAGATACCAAGAAAAACTATATTAGTTACCTGACAGAAAGTACATTTGAGTGCAAAAGTCATTAGCGCCTAAAACGGTTCTAAATGGAAAACCTAAACTAAAGTGACATCTTTCACGGATGTTTACAGTCAAGCCAAGGAAACTACCCAACGTCTTAAAGAGACAGTTCACTAAACCAAAATGATGTTATTATTTACTCAATTTTAGCATGTTTCGAAACTTTCTGACTTTCCTTTGAATGGGAAGGCAAATCTAAATGTTAAGAAGAATTTTAATAAGTGACAGCGTACAGTCGCCGCTCATGTTTATTGTTCGATTAAAAGCTTCAATGAAAGTGGACGGTGACTGGAGCTGTCATTCCGTCAAAAATCATCTTTTGTTTCACAGAAGTAAGAAAGTCATACGGGTCTGGAAGAACATGAGAGCGAGTCAATTAGCATTTTATTTTCTGCGCGAATTGTTCGTTTTAAACTGCATTTTGAATGCTTTTGCGTTCCCTCGCAGTCGTATTTTATATCATTCAATCCCCCGCACATAAATTATAATGTAGACAGTCTTTCTCAACAAATGCCACAATTTCGATCAATAATCAGTAACGCAACATACGTGTCAACACAGGGAAACCTCCTTCCAAATACACAGCCGTGCTAACTGGTTGCTAAGCACCTCAGCGTTATTTCAATGGTTACTAGCGGATCAAAACACATTTACGAGTCGGATCGGTACATCTATATAGAATAACCCCCATGCACATTCATTCGATGCCTTTATAAACAGATTTAAGTGTCATTGTGCTGTAGATCATCTACTGTATGCACTGATCTATGAGCTGAGCGGCTAACAGGCTAACCAGCAGCTAACGCATAACGTTACACACACACACCCGACAATCACTCAGACAGTCCTCTTCCTGCCTTCACACACTCTTTTACACACAAATGCGTTTATTCTGGGATCATCTATCCAGCACAGTGCGCATAAAAAGCAAATATGTGTTTCGATCACAGCCCAATTAGCTTCAGCGGCTACGGGGTTCCGCAAAACGGCCCGACGAAGATCGTGATGATGATGGTGGTGGTGTTGGGCTGAGTAAACACTGCCAGAGAGCAAGCCGTCCTCATACACGGATCTGTGCACAACAGCCATCTCTAAAGGCGCTCTTACCTGGTGCAGAGCAGTGAGTCCGTCCACATTGGCGTAGTTGATGTCCGCGCCGCGGTCGAGCATTCGCAGCACCTCCTCTGTATCGCCGCTCGAGCAGGCGGCCAGAAACACGGCGCCATCGTCGAACTTCACCTTCGTCTTCTTCTTCTTCAGGACGGGCGGCTCAAGGTCCGTCTCCGAGCCTATCCAGCGCTTCAACTGTTCGTTCCTTTTCTGCTTGGCGTCCGCCATCTTCATCCCCTCTAGCCTGGCGCTTCTTATCTGTCTCGAATGGAAGATATACTTTATACTGCCACTATCCCAACACAGCGCGCTGGGGCGTGGGAGGGGACGGCACGGCACGAGAGAGGGGAGGGGGGTTTAGGCTCACAAACCTGGTTACGCCGAGATATCGCGAGAGCAAGCGACGTCATCCCAGGATCTGCAGCATAACGTCATCTTTATGGGCAGTAAAAAAAAAAGGCTGTCTACAGTATATGCAAATACGTTTAGAGTTGACACAAAACACGGGGAAAGCAGATGTTATTGCATAATAATAAAAACAATCATAATAAAATAAAAATACAATTAACATAATTAGCCTATGTAATAAAATATGTATTATATATCATATTTAATAAATGTGTAATAATAAAATAAAAGCCTGTTAGAGTAATTAGAGTAAAAAGGCTATTAGAGTAGGCCCATGTAGTAATATTATTAATTATATATATAAGTGAAGTTGTCCGTATTATTCTGTTTTTATTTTACTCCGGGGGTTTGTATAATAGTTTTATACATTTTGCAGAATGTACCACATGTGTAAAATGGTGTTTAGTATCTTTTATGTTAATTTGCATACATTAAGAAAAAAAACACAGCAATAGAAAATAATAATAACACATACAAATAATGTTTACTCTTTATAATTTGCTTTGCATAAGTGCTTAGTAATCTCAGTTGGTACAATGCGTAATAACTGACCTAGTTAATTTTTATCTCACTATATGAAAGTGAAATGTACCAAAATATGTCTGTTCATCAACTTCCACCTTTTAAGAAATGGAAACACACCTCTATAGATAATAAGTGTGTAGTTCTTCCATTAGTTTAAGCTGTGATTTTATGTAATATTTTATAGACTCATATAAGAAATTAGAGGGAAAGAAATGTTACTCAGCCATGGCAAATGAAGTATACAATTACCAACATGAATTACCCATCAAGTCTTAATATACTGCTTGTTAATAATGTTTAGCCTACATGTACGGACAGAAAACAATATACTCAGACTCAGTGCTTATTCATAATAATGTTTGGCCTTACAAAAAGAAAGATATACTGTGATGGTAAAGTGATAGATGGCAATACCACTGTACTTTGATGGTACTGAATAACACACACACACACACACACACACACACACGCAAACAAACATATATACACACACACACATATTATGTAAACATAAACTTTTATGTTAGATGCGATTTATCGAGATTAATAGATTTGGCAGCACTAAATTCAAACAATAGTTTAGCATAAGCTTACATCAGTGAAAATAGTTTTATTATACAAATATATTTATATGAAATTAATGAAATTATTACTAGTACGTTCAAGAAATAATCAGTTGATCAATTATCTGGTTATTCTAATTTATTTTCGAGCACAGATTGTTTGAGGACAGTAAAAAGATGTCAGATATTCATACATGGTGAACTGTGAAAGTACAAATTGCATAAACAATATCAAAACTGCTTATTTAATTTTACTTGTATATTTAATGTTCCTCAAATGATCATCCTTTTTACTTCCTTTTTTGGATTATCTTTTTTATATATCATGGGGATATCAAATATTCTAAATCAAATATTAAACATTAACTGACTACTTTAAAAGCCCATTTTACAGGCTTCTAGAAGTTTCCTCATCTGGGTAATTGAGTTGACAGGAACCTTTTGACCCGCTCTACCGGGCCGGTAAAGAGTGTTATTTTTCGTTTGGCACTGTGGTGCGTTATTGTTGGCACAGGCCCATGTATGTGTGGTTTGAGCAGGTAGCTGGCAGATCTATTCAGATGTTTGCCATCTCTCTTATACGAACTATAATCATCATGATGAGCTTTATGATTTGAAGAGCAATAAGTGTCAATGTAAAATTGCTCAACTAATTTCAGTTGGACACGATCCAGGTGTGTACGTCATCACAGATTCGTGCACTGAAGAGACGAGCATAAAACTTGTGTTTTGGTTCACCAGTACACGCTGATTAGACATCATGTCTAATTGAAATTGACACTTCTATTCTTTTCACTAACAGCAGGACAGACATTAGGATTTGAGGACATTTTTAATAAAATAGTAATGTAAAGCATACCCATACGGCGATTTAAATGTATTTAAAATGTATGTTAAACATATGTTGTAAACAGCAAGGTTGGTAAAACTAAAAAAGAGATGTTCTTTGCTGCTTGACTAAACTCAGATGCAGCCCATATTTCATCTTTTGTGGACTTTTCAAGACAGGAGTCGTACTTTAATAGAATACACAATCAGTCCATGAATCAGCTGCTGGCAAGTGTGTGTGTGTGCGTGCGTGCGTGCGTGCGTGCGTGTGTGCGTGTGCGTGTGCGTGTGCGTGTGTGTGTGTGTGTGTGTGTGTGTGTGTGTGTGTGTGTGTGTGTGTGTGTGTGTGTGTGTGTGTGTGTGTGTGTGTGTGTGTGTGTGTGTGTGTGTGTGTGTGTGTGTGGATCTTTATAGTTGATTAGAAAATCATCTCTGGGCCAGAAACTCATTCCAAGACAAATTCCCACTGTGCACTGGATACGTCAGGTCCACTAGATTTACTGGTGCACCAAAATCAACTGCTTGTTTAAGAACCATGAGGAATCATGCCTGTAATGTCAGTCATCTGAATTTAATACAAATTATCTATTATGCAATATTCTTTAGGAAATTTGAACAAATGTATAATTTATAAAAAGGCTTGTGGTTTTTTAGTCATTAAATTATTTCATACATCTTATCAGTGAACCCAAAGCAAAGTTATAATACAAAATATATCATTGTTTCCAGTAACTGTCGA
The DNA here is from genome assembly GCA_036326025.1 of Chrosomus eos. Classification (NCBI taxonomy): domain Eukaryota; kingdom Metazoa; phylum Chordata; class Actinopteri; order Cypriniformes; family Leuciscidae; genus Chrosomus; species Chrosomus eos. The sequence goes on from CM070822.1 coordinate 17,946,453, forward strand.
TCAAAAGGCCAATCCGGCTGATTTTACCTTCACAATGAGGGGAACTGGCCTATAGTTGAGCAGATGGAGAACTCAACTGTGATGTCCATCTGTAGGTACCACTCTGCCAATGAATGTTCTCCATCCTTACCATTCTGATCCATGAGTCAAGATTTAACGGATTATTCCAGTATCAATAATGTCAATCATTCAGCAGCATATGTGCTAAATTACCACAAAAATAATTTCAACTCATCTATCTTTTTCTTTTAAAGTCACCATGAAATTAAAATGAACAAATCATTTTTTTAATATTGCAGTATTTATTATAAAAGACTTATGTGTACATCATTGGTTTTTTTTTCATGTGCCCCTTTTTTTATGTGCGTTTTCTGGCACGAGGGCAGAATAATCGGTCACTGACTAGAGATCGACCAAAACTACAATCATCCAATCAATTGACCATTGACAAAATCAATCCCCGCCCTTACATTCTTTCTTGTTCCAGAACCAGTTTCATACGTTTCATAGATATATACGTCATAATAGGGAAGAAAAGATTATCAAAACTTTCATGCAATTAAAAAGAAAAAGAAAAAAGAGAGAGAAATCAAAGATAAGTTGCAGCTCTTACAGAAAAAGTGAATGGGGACAATTTTTGAAGGATTTAAAATAGGAAGCTTATACAATTTTCTAATACATTGAGCTGTAAAACTGTTCAACAATCATTTACAATAAAGTTGTACAATTCCAAATAACTTTATACAGTCCATTTTTTACACTACTCGTTATCTCTGAATTACGGTAACCACGTGAACGCAGTATGAATTTTTGTAATCAACATTATGCCACAAATGCTGTCGACTGACTTAACTCTGACTTAGCTTAACTCTAACCTAGGAATATTTCTTTAAGACACAAGGTAAGTCTCCTTAATCACATAAGCTCTACCATTTGTTTAACATTGGTCATATTGCCTCATATTGACTGTCATGTGACCCAACTGCATATCCCCATCCCTCGACCAATGCACTGTTTGGGTGTATCACCTTACAAATTTGTGGACAGTATTTACTTAACTGGCCTATTAATCAGCAGTATCTGGGAGTTGGTCTGATGTGTAACTAGCAGAACAGTACAAACACTGTCTGTACACTGGATTTGATTGTTTACAGGTGTGTTGACTCACAAAATGAGTCAAAAAGACAACATAGACCAGCAAAGTAAGCCATTTCAGATAAACACTATAATGCAAAGATCTTCCAGGGTTCTCACTCGTTTTGATCAATGAATTTCCATGGTTTTTCAATGACTTCAAAGCAATTTTCCTTGCCCAAACATGTAATATTTCATTCTGAAAATTGCACTGGTTTGTTTTTTTTGCAAATGTGTGGATTATGTGATTTGATTATTTGATTGGAGCAAATGTTCATTAAAGTTTAAATTATAATATATAAATATACATATTATAGTTCAAGAAAATTAAAATTTAATTCAAAGTTGTGAGAGAATAGAGACAGTGACAATTTGAGAATTAGATTTGAAAACATGCTGTATCAAGTTGTTCTATACTTAATATTCACTTGGTGCCACTGCCACAACCTGTTCAACATCCTCCAGCACCAGCCCCCGAACCCACGCAAGTTGATACATTCTATCACCTAGAGAGAGACAAATACTCATTCAACAACATCTATGTCTTTATTGTGGGGCTGAGGGACATTTGATGTCTGAGTTTGATGTCCTGTATGACCACCTCGCCTAGTAACATTAATGTATATCAGAATAACCTCTCTGCTGCACATTCCTCTATCATTGTATCCTGTATTCCTGTATATTCATTTCAAGAAACCTCATCAACTGCTTCCAAATCCTGAAGATCCCTTGTCAGACAAAACTGAATGTGCATTTCATCCTGGGTTAACCGCTTGAAAAAGGCTGTATAACTCACTGCACTCAATCCCTCACGCTCCGCATTGGAGTAACCCGCTCCAAATCAATATCACTGCTGGTGCCAAATGGATCAACGACCAACATCATCCTTAGACTCCTGGTTACAACAACATGCCCCTCATATCTCCTGGACATTCTCTCGTGGGGTGAGGACTGCTTTAATTCCTGCTTAAAACTTGCCACCCAAATCAAACCAGCAGCTGTTTCTTCCAATGTGCTCTTACAAGCAATCACCATTGAAAGTTGATTCCTGAGGAATATGGGACGTTCCAGGATGTTCAGTAAACAACGAGCCATGTGAACAAAAGGCCATGGAGAAGTATTTAGAAGAGGCTTTTCACTAAGGATACATCCACTCTTCTACATCTCCTGCTGCTTCCAACTTCTTCTTCGTGGCAATAAAGGATGAAGGCTTGTAGCCATGCATTGATTATCGTACACTCAACAAACACACTCTCATGTACAAAAATCCCCTTCCTCTGGTTCCAGGGGCTCTGGACAAGCTCGGCAGTACATCCAACTTCACCAAGTGAAGTGCGCAGTGCAATCTCATCTGGATCTGAATGGGAGATGAATGTAAGACCACCTTCATAGCACTATCTGGTAATAGATGTAAAAATGAATATTGGGCCATACAGGCTGTCCAACTTACTCTCCGTCTTCCAGGCCTTCATGAATGAGCTGCTCACTATTGAGTACTTCCATAGCTTTGTGATCCTCTACATTGATGATATCCTCATCCAAAAAGGTAGACCATCGCCTCCACGTTGCGCAGGTCCATCACAAGTTAAGAGATAACAACCTGGATTTCAAGTTGGATTTCAAATGCGAATTCCATCGTTTATCCATGCCGTTCCTTCCTGTAGCCGATGTCAGTAGAATCCAGATGGAGCAGGGGAAGGTGGACGCAGTGCAGAATTGGTCTACTCCTATTTCTGTGAAAGAACTTCAGCGGTTCCTGGGCTTCGCAAACTTCTACTGCCACTTCATCTCCGATTTCAGCACCTTATCAGCTCCTCTCTCCTCACTGTTCCACAAGAAGCCCAATTCTCTGTCCTGAACTGGCACAAAGACATTCCATCAACTCAAGCAGGCATATCCACCGGTCCCACCTTAATCCTAACCCAAATCTACCATTCATCGTTGCAGTCGATGCTTCCACCAATGGGGTGGAAGTGGTGTTGTCACAGCGGCAGGGGACCCACCTAAACTCCATCCATGTTCCTTTTTCTCCAAAAAGTTATCCCCGGTGGAGCAGAACTATGACATCGGTAACCAAGAACTTCTCGCTATCAAGTTGGCTTTGGAGGATTGGCATCACTGGCAAAACAGACCACTGGAATCTGGAATATCTCAGAGAGGCTAAACGCCTGGACCCTTGCCAGGCCCGTTGGGCATTATTCTTCACCCGATTTCAGCTTACTCTTACCTACCGTCCTGGCTTGAAGAATCTAAAAACGGATACCATTTCTCGTATTCATGTACCTAATCAACCCAACAGTAATAAATAAATTATACATAAAATTTCAGTGATGCAAAGCTGAATTTTCAGCATCATTACAGTCTTCAGTGTCACATGATCCTTCAGAAATTATTCTAATATGCTGATTTGCTGCTCAAGAAACATTTCTTAATGTTATAAATGTTGAAACCAGTTGTGCTGCCGAATATTTTTGTGGAAATCACAATACAGGTTTACAGGATTCTTTGAATAGAACGTTTAAAAGAACGGCAATCATTTGAAATATTTTGTAACATTTTAAATGCCTATTCAGTCACTTTTGATCAATTTATTGCATGAACTTTTGAACAGTAGTGTATATGCATATATTGCCTTACATCTTGATATTGAATACAGGCTTTGCTAAATACATAGAAATCTCTCTTATTCTAACTCTGTATTCCCATTGTTGTGTTGAGCTTTCTAGTAACACAGCTTTAAAAACCTGACCGCATGGGAAAGACAGTCTCATCGCTCTTTGTTTAGCACACAGCTGTGTTCTCCACTCACCTCTCTGTCACTCTCTGTAACTGTTTCTGTCGAGGATAAACATGGTTTGATGGGGTATTTAGAGTGTAATGGAGTTTTCAAAAACGTTTCTCTACTGATTGACTGTAATACCTAATAAAATGAACTTTAATGTGGCAGAGGTTTGCTGGTGTTGTGGGATCCACATGGTCATGTACCAAGGCTTTTTACGAGTGGTGCAGGCTAAAGCAAATATCAGTATTATTATTGTTTATACTTACAACTCCTAGTAACCATTACACTTCATATATAAGCCTATAACTCACCACACACTGTTTGAGTAACAGGTTTAAATGATGGCTCAAATCATACAATTTGTGTGCTGTTACTTAAGACTTATGATTTATCTGGCAGATGATTAAATGAATAAAAGATTAAACTTACACTAAAGAAGGGACCCTAGAGAACATGGCTGCTTCTAAAATCGAAAGCTTCCTTACTAAACAGTATGTGGGAAACAGTATGCCAAAAAATATGTCCAAATATTCAAAAAACAGTATGCAAAAGTTCCCCGATGACCTAGTACTTTCGCTGAGATTTTGAAGTGTGCGTTCGATGGACACTTAACTATCCCATGGGAGGGGATTTATGAATGGCATTGATGTGACGCAATGGTAGTACATCCACATTTTTTTATACTACCCTACCCATATTAAAACTATATAGAATTTATTTTTTATCAATCGTAAATTCAAATTCAAACGTAGTACCTACGCAGACTCGCGATTTCGGATACAGCGCAGAATATCATAGAAACTGTTCCAATCAGAACAATCTAGCAATCAACTAGCAATGCTCTAGCAACTATCCAATCCCCCCAACCCAGCTACCACCTAACAAAGCCCAGCAACCATCCAAAACTCCTTAGCAATCACCCAGAATACTCCTGCACACAACAAATCCCTCTAGCAGCCACCTAGAAATGCAGCAATGCCTTAGCAATCACATCACCCAGATCACCCTGGGTAACATAAAGCAACAAGTTAGCAACAACCCAGAGTGCTCTAACACCCATCCATGCCTTAGCGGCCTCCCGAAAAAAAACCTAGCAACCTACAAACACAGTTGAACCATGGTTAATGTAGTAAAAGTATGGTTATTTTTCATAAGGGCATCTATGTGTGTGAACCCAGACACCCCTGCCATTATGCTGTGCTCCTAGCGTTTCTGTGACACAATCGCACTCCCAGCTGATCTAGAGTGTTTCACTATCACTCTGATGGAAATAACTTGCCTTTGATCTTATCAGGGGTGTAAGAGCACCACCAATATACACAAAGATGCCAAAGCCTCATTTGAACCCTCCAGTCCAATATCAATGTGATGCCCATCATGATGTCATTTTTGAAGGCAACTACATGTATCGTTTGATTAAAACTATTCCATTTCCAAGTAACCCAAACATTATTAGCTCTCCTAAAAGAGGAAGCTGTCATATTATGTGCAAAGTTAACTTCTGATGTTACTTTGAAGTGTGATTGCATATACAGTTCCTCCCTTTCAAATGAATTTAGGCGCTAAAGTGCTTTCATGTAGGCCTACTGTTATGTGTCTTAGGAAAGTGTGTTAGTCATGCACAGTTGCATGTATAGTCGCATGATTGTTGTCTTTATACGTGTAGGCTATGTTCAGTTACTGAAAGTTCTGCTTCTCACTAATATTAGCATCCTGATCTGGAAATGTCACATGCTACAACATCACAGCTGTGAGTTCAGCTGTCCATTTGTTTGTGTGCCTTATTGATTTAGTCTGGGTTCTGCTCTAATATTTGAAACTAATATTTAATGAATCTAATATTTGTCTCACTTTTAGATTGGGATATGTTCCTTAATGAAATACCCTATTTCCACATGTTCTGAGAAATGTGTTCATGTTAGCAAAATTAAGGAGAAATGTTGTGGGCACAAAAAAAAATCCATTGTCTATAATTGTCAATAATGTAGCAATGAAGCACAGTTCACACAGAAGTCACTAACGAAATCTGTGCAAGAAAATTTTCCACCCTCATGCAAAATTCACATTTCTTGTTAAAATGACGGTACATTGACTGTATCTTTAGGGTTTGGACAAGAATTGTGTTATGGCCTGTTTACACCAACACAAATGTTCAGCACAAAAATTTGTTCAGATTTTTGCATCCAACTTGTCTGTTCAGACCAATGTGTAAAAATGACAGAAGAGCTGAATGAAATTGCAAACTCACTCTGTGAAAGTATAATAGGTGGCGCTTATGGAACAGCTGGAATATGACTATGTTTATGAATATGAATATGTTACTAGAGTACACAAAGCAGTGCAAGTTTCTGTTTCTAACATGCCATGTATAAGACAGTAAGTATTTACATGTTATGGTTTTATCAAACAACACTAAATTCAAGAGTACGAAGACAAGAGAACCAGTTTTTCAGAATTCTTCCTCTGCTATTCACCGTCGCTAAACAAAATAGTTTGTTTGTGAGCGCCAGCAAGTTTTATGTAACAGCAGCGGCTCTGGGCATGTGATCAAAAGCGAGAATCTAATTGGTTGGCGTTGGCCAGATTTATTAATTCATTCATTCATTAATTGGATAAAGAAAGAAATTGACGGCTTGCAAATATTCATGTCAGTTCATGTCACTCATTCAAATTAAATGTTAAATTTTCACACCGAATATTTATCTTGATATGAACAGGCCTTTACATGTTTTTGCCTAATAAATGTTGCTAAATCCTAGATCATAATTACAAAACATGACCGATCCATGGCAATTAAACCCATCACCCACCCACAGCTGTTCCAAAGATCCCTAAGACCTCCTTAGATCTTCCTATTGCATGATCCAAGAGTGTAGAGGCCAACTAAAATTGCACTGGCAAATAGGAATTTAGTTTTTTGTTCAAGAATGTTGATTAAGTAACTTTTCCAACTTGACCAAATGACAGTGCGTATACTGCACAAGGTAACAGTCTTTCATTTTGCTTGGAGTTGAAGTGCTCCTAAAAATTGCAAGCCAGACGTGCCACTGTATGCTATTCAGTAATCTGTATGGAGCCATCAGTGCTAACTTTTATTTTACTGGCTAGGCCCTTTCCAAAATGACTAGAGGCCAAGGGATGGCTAGAACATGAGTGAATGAGTGATCAACTGTTGATCCTCACTCAGACAACAGCTGAGTCTAAACCCAGGCCAGAAATAGGCTCGCTTTCTTCACTTAGCAGCATTTAAAGCTTCAGTACAATTAATGACAGCCACTAAAGACTAAGTAAACACACATTGCCCCTCAATAGTCTTTAATTAGTTTTCAAACTTTCCACATGTGATTTGAAAGAAATGCGATGCCATCATCCATCTGAAGCAGCCTCTAAATTGGTAAACGCAAAAAAATATTAGCAAAGCCTGCTATGCAGCAATCTAAGTTAGTCCCAAATTACACAATGACCTCATATTACGCACTATGTCCTCTACCATCCAGTGTATGAATTTTATAAGGTTATTTTGTCAAGCAGCAACAGGGTCTGATAGCCACTCTCCTTTTAGTTATCACAAGCTGTGATATTCAAGTGCATGAATACTTTTTTTTTTTCACGGTTAAGTCTATTTGAAATGGGCTTTATCTTGATGGAATCATAAGTGTGAACACACTACTCTGACTATTTATACTACAAAATGGCACAAAATAATGCACAATTATGCAAATTAGGATGCTAACAGAAATAATACGCTATTTCAAGAATGTGGTGCCGCTGAACATTAATGTGCATTCTTGCGCTAACATGAACTAGGTATATCTGGCTATAAACATTTTTAAAACTAATTCTAAAGGGATAGTTTACCCAAAAAATCTGTTATTCCCCCTTATGTCAATTTCATTTACTTTAAATCAAGTCTGCGAAGCTAAAAGTGTATTCATTCATGTACTGTATAAAGTATGAGTTGAGCTCTCAGAAGACAGTGGCAGAAATAGAAGTGACAGCCTAAAAAAGACATGGATAGAATAACCTTGTTTCATTGAGATGTGAGCTAATTATATATGGAGGAGTGCAGTAATAGGCTCGCACTGCAAGGCCAAACGAGTCTCTTTAAAAGTGTGTATTTTTTTAGTTTTTGCAAAGCTTCGCTTCAGTGAGTTTTTTTTTTTTGTCTGTGAATGCTGATAACAGCATTGACATGTAGTTCTACACATTTCTGATGAGGAAGCACTTATGCCCACTCATTGCCATGGTTACCGTGGCTTGCGCAAACACTTTGAGAGTGCAGTGGGCAAAATGTGAACCAGCCACATCTATCATCTGTTCCATTAGCAATCATTGTTGCATTCACTCGAACGGTGCAGGCAAAGACAGAAGTAATTTGTGAAATCTAATGAGTTTCTGCTTAAGGGTACCTCAGATATCAACAATAGGCATTTTGCACATTAGTGTATTCCTGCGTTATCGGCTTGGGATGATAAGTGGCACCAGTGCAGTGTGTTTGAGTCTCTCTCACTGAAGAGCTCTTGAGCTCCTCTGATTGCTGCTACTTATCTCATGGGAAAAGACTCGGCCATTTTGATGGATGCTTGGTAAAAAGCTCTTTCAAGCTTCAATCAGTGTTGTCTCAAGGGTCAGTGTGTATTTAAGCGTGTACAAACTTTTTGCAAAATGTGTTGTTTGTTGCTAATCAGAAAATATACAATGCAACTATTAAATTGTCCTTGTCTCTTAAAGGGTGGGGTTGACAGAAAGGTCTCTCTAAGAGGTGAAGAGTCAGAGGTCATTGGGTCACTACACAGGAAACTGATCCTTCCTACAACCAGGTGTCATACTCTTTAACAAATCACTGGTGACAATAAAAAGCTCACAATTACCTGGTTTATAACCTGGTAACCTTATGACTTTCTTAGCTATGCTGCAGAAATAATCTTAAGTTTTCAATGTGGCTTTCTTGACTTGTTTTCAGTAAAGTATTTAAAATTTGAAACATGAAAAATTTACTGGATTTGTTGAACTTAACATATTAAGTTCTTAAGATGTTTTCACGCATTGTATCTTGAATTTAAGTGTATTTTGTCTACTGTACTGGTAGAATTTTTCACTTGTTTTTGACCTGTTTATAACATAAAGTCTGATACACTTTCCCAAGAACTGTTCACTTGGAAAATTTGACTGACATGTAAAGTGACCAAACAGTTCAGTTATATTTGTCATTCTATTGATCTAAAATACATTATATGGCAATAATAGATAAAAATAATAAGAAAGATTTAATAAAATGAACAAAAATATTAATAAAATGAATATGTATACTGGAAAAAAGTATATACTGTATATATAAAATATATTTAATATATTATAAAATCTATATATAAATATATAAAATAATGTATTCATTATATACAAATATATTTAATATAATTTATTTAATAACAAATATTATTACCATTAGTATTGTTATTAAAAATGTAATTATTATATAGCAAATCATTGTACAGAAAAAAGACAGTAGAAAATGTGTATAGACTTTGAATTTCTGTTCATCTCAAAGTCGTAAGTATATAATGATTATTTAACAGGCAGAGCTCAAAACTTTTTTGTGTGGAATATACATCAGAGGACTCCGCCAAGGACGGTCCCAAACCTGGCTGAAAAAGGAGGAGGGTTGGGCATGAGCAACCCCACCCCGTTAAAAACAACTCTTGCTATGGAAACGACAACAAGGGAACAAACGATAACCGGCAACTGGCTTCATGACGGATAGAGATCAAAGCCACAATTACTTCTCCTTCCCGATAGCGGATCTCCTGAAGCCGAAAACATGGATAAGAATTGGATGCTGGAACGTGCGAATGCTCTACCAAACTGGAAAGCCGGTGCAAGCAGTGTGCAAACTGAACCGCTGCAACCTGACCCTTATGGGTGTGAAAGAAGCACGATTGACTGGTGCCTGCATTATTAGCAAGATCAAGGCAAAAAACATTCTACAGTGGAAATCCGTGAACGAGCGCCTGCTGTACGTCAGGCTGAACAAGTACGCCAAGCTATCTGTTGTTGTGGCCTATGCACCAATGGATGATGCAGAGGACAAGGACACCTTCTACGATGCTCTTCAATCCGTTTTAGAAGACTTCCCTCGACATGATGTGCTGATGTTCCTTGGTGATTTCAACGCTAGTGTCGGCTGCGATAATAAAGACAGAGAGAGGACCATAGGGCGCCATGGAGTAGGGGGGGTGACCGACAATGGATAGAGACTTGCCAACAGAACGACTTGGTCAGGAGGGAACCTGTTCGAGCACAAGGATATCCACAAACTCACATGGACGTCACTGATGTGCAAAACCAGCAAAACACAAAATCGGATCGACCATATCATCATCAACAGTCGATGGAGACACTCCCTGCAGTACGTATGAGTGATGCGACACACAGACATCGGCAGCGACCATAGTCTTTTGGTGGCCAAGGAGAATTTGAAGGAACTCCAGGAATCCGCGCTTCGATGTGGCCACGTTGAAAAACCCAGAAGTGAAGGAAGAGTTTAGGTATGCCCTAAATAATAGGTTTAGTGTTCTAGAAGATGAGACAGCGCTGACCATCAGAAACTTCAACAGAGCAATGAAGGACACAGAAGAAGAAGTCCTTGGCTTAAGAAATAGTAAGAAGACAGAGTGGATATCAGAAGAGACATGGAATCGCATAGAAGAGAGAAGGCAGATTAAGAAGATATCCAACAGAAGACACAACAGTTGGCACAGACAGCAAGCACTATAGGTCTTCAAGACTCAAGTGCTGAGGAAGAATACCAGAGTGGGTGACCCAATCAACATTAATGACCAGCCTTTGCAAGAAGTGGAAGAGTTCATGTACCTGGGCAGCAGGGTCACCACAGATGCAGAATGCACAAGAGAAATCACCACAAGAATCAGCAAGGCCAACCAGGCTTTCGCAATGCTAAAGCCCATCTGGAGGACAACGCATACACACAAAGATCCGTATCTTTAAGAGCAACGTGTTGAGTGTCCTTTTGTACGGGGCAGATCCTTGAAGACCACTGCTACCATCGAACGCAAGCTTGAAGTTTTCCAAACCAAGTGCCTGCGACAAATCATGAGGATCTTCTGGCCTAATATGATCTCAAACGGGGAACTCCGGCACAGAACGGGCGCAAACACCATCGCTGAGACCATTGCAACGTGTCGATGGAGATGGCTTGGCCACGTCTGCAGAATGCCTCCTGACTCACTACCAAGGGTAGCACTGAGATGGACTCCACAGGGAAAAAGGAACCGGGGCAGACCCAAAGAGAACTGGCGTCAAACCGTGGAGCGAGAACTCAAGACCAGAGGCCTCACCCTGCAGACCGCTCCCGCAACAGCAGCCGACAGAACAAAATGGAGTTCCCTTGCAGTCGCCTCAAGCACCAGAAAACGTAAAGAGGATTGATTGATTGAAACATCAGAGGGTCATCAGAATGTGGGCAGTCTGTAGGCATGTCGTCTGATCTCTGCGGTTAGGTTAGTAGGTTAGTTATTTTATTCACAACCACATGATTAGATTACAGTAACAGGTCTCCAGTTTTAAACAGGAAACTTGTGCAAGACTCCACTGCATGGCTGTTACAGCACTACCCTCCTGCTCTAAATGCAGATATAAATAGAAAAGACTCTTCTTCCCTTATTTTACACCAGAGTTCCTGTCCTTTACATTCTAGAGCTGACATTCACTCACTCTTAACACACTGGAACCAATACCTATAAACTCAGTAGTGGTCATTTATTGGATAATGTGGTAAGAGGAACAGTAAGTGTGTTGTTCATAATGTGCTGTGTTATAGTTTATGTGCATGCCAAAGTTTCAATTTGTTCATGGGAAGCATCACTCTTATTATTGCTTATATACTTAAACCCAAAGTATTGTATACTTGTTTTCTTGCACGCTAACAAACAGAGTATTGAAAGGCCATTGTTAGACTGTATGCATACACTAAGCATTTGTATAAGCAAAGCAAACATATACTTTGGACATCAGAGTTAGGGATTTTTCAAAACCCCTAGAAGTATTAAATTTTGGAACAAAACACGTCCCACAACATTTGTGCTTTGGACATTAATATAACTAGAATACTGGTGGATGATAAATCAGCTGAAAAAATCTCAAAGACTTACATTGAAGAAGTCATGTCTAGAGACTAGTATATAATATAAACTTATTTCACTTGGGCAAAAAACATCACACTAGCAAATTACTCTGGCCTAGGGATAACTATGGTGGCCGAGAGAGCTCAACACGCTGCAACTTGCAGCATGTTTCTGTATTTTGTTGCATTGTGAGTATTTGCTATGTGTTTCTGTATTTGGTTGCATTGTGAGTATTTGCAGCATGTTTCTGTATTTGGTTGCATTGTGAGTATTTGCAGCGTGTTTCTGTATTCAGTTGAATTGTGAGTATTTGCTATGTGTTTTGTATTTGGTTGCATTGTGAGTATTTGCAGCATGTTTCTGTATTTGGTTGCATTGTGAGTATTTGCAGCGTGTTTCTGTATTTGGTTGTGTTGTGAGTATTTGCAGTGTGTTTCTGTATTTGGTTGTGTTGTGAGTATTTACTGAGCGTTTTGTATTTGGTTGCATTGTGAGTATTTGCAGCATGTTTCTGTATTTGGTTGCATTGTGAGTATTTGCAGCGTGATTCTGTATTCGGTTGTGTTGTGAGTATTTGCAGTGTGTTTCTGTATTTGGTTGTGTTGTGAGTATTTACTGAGCGTTTTGTATTTGGTTGCATTGTGAGTATTTGCAGCATGTTTCTGTATTTGGTTGCGTTGTGAGTATTTGCAGCATGTTTCTGTATTTGGTTGTGTTGTGAGTATTTGCAGCGTGTTTCTGTATTTGGTTATGTTGTGAGTATTTGCAGGGCGTTTCTGTATAGTATTTGCTATGCGTTTTGTATTTGGTTGCATTGTGAGTATTTGCAGCATGTTTCTGTATTTGGTTGCGTTGTGAGTATTTGCAGCGTGATTCTGTATTCGGTTGTGTTGTGAGTATTTGCAGCGTGATTCTGTATCGGTTGTATTGTGAGTATTTGCAGTGTGTTTCTGTATTTGGTTTGTGTTGTGAGTATTTGAGCGTTTTGTATTTGGTTGCATTGTGAGTATTTGCAGCGTGTTTCTGTATTTGGTTGCGTTGTGAGTATTTGCAGCATGTTTCTGTATTTGGTTGCGTTTGTGAGTATTTGCAGTGTGTTTCTGTATTTGGTTGGTGGTGAGTAGTTTGAGATGCTTGCTGATATTTGGTGTGGTTTGTTTGTTGAGTATTTGCTACGCGTTTTGTATTTGGTTGCGTTGTGAGTATTTGCTGCGCTTTTTATTTGGTTGCATTGTGAGTATTTGCAGCGTGTTTCTGTATTTGTTGCGTTGTGAGTATTTGCACGCATGGTTTGCTGGTATTTGCTGTTTGTGTGTTGTGAGTATTTGCTACGCATTTTTATTTGGTTTGTGCAGTGCTGTGAGTATTTGCTACGCATTTTATATTTGGTTGCTTGTGAGTATTTGCTACGCATTTTATATTTTTGAGTTTGCTAATTTTTTGTTGATTGAGTATTTGCAGCGTGCTTCTGTATTTGCTTGCGTTGTGAGTATTTTGCAGCGCGTTTCTGTATTTGGTTACTTTCTGAGTATTTGCAGCTCATGTGTTGTCAAACTGAAGATGTTTTCTTAATTTGATGGTGTTTTTTCTATTTGCATGTGTTTTCCTCAGTTGCAGTGTGTTGAGCTCTCTTTGCCACTGTAGATAACTGTCCTTTATTGCTTTGGGCATGAGCACTAACTCTCCCAAGACAAATGGTCTACTGTTAGAACACAGCTAATTCTTGACTAAACTCACTCTGACCCAATGATTTTCACAGCCGAGACAAACAGTCAGGCATGTCACAATAAGAGTGCATAAGGGAGTTTTAAGGACAGAGTTTAAATATAGTCACTTGGCTTAACTAGGTCAAGGTTGGCTGTGGTGGAAATTGCACAGTCTCATATGTTGAATCAGAACTAGAAATGGTGAAGCAAAATGTAACAATAAAATCAAAGTTAAAATACCCTTATATTACATAAAATGTACAATTCACATAAGTAGCTATATTTATTACAAGTTCAAGCATATCAAGCATTCAGTATTCTGATTGTCTGTGATTGCGTCCCTTCGCTTTAGAATTTTTGCTTTTAGCATGGACAAACATATTACTTCTTTCTTTTCTAGAAACTTGTCACGTAGCGCCTGGTTAGGGCAGTGTCAGGTCATCCAGGTCATCAACAGTGGGCAGTGAGTTCACTGCTTGTGTACCTGTTGCAGACTGACGCCTCTCAATCTGCAGTGGAATCTATCAGCAGTCTGTGACAAGTTCTGATCTGCTCCTGACTGCCGTATTGTTTGTATGTGTGTATGACATGGCACTTGTAGAACCAGTCATTGTGCTACTCCTCGAACTCCCTCGGGCACTTCCACTGTCAGCACATCGTAAATCAGATGTGCTAACAAATGGACACATACACATGCCAAAATATACAAACACATACATACGCCTTATACAACACCATAAATCGAGGTATATACACGGCAACCATTTAATTACACATCATATACTACAACAACAAAAACACAACTAAGTCTAGTATTCACACAATGCACACGAAATATAAACAGCTTTACCTTTAAGAGGTTTTACTGATTTATTGCCAAAAATTAAATACGATTTTTCCACTATAAGAAGTTAATTCTCTGTGTGTATGATTAAACGTCTGCACTTTATTTTATTAACATAGTTATTAATTAAGCTTGACTTCTCATCTTAAGACCAAAATTTGTCAAATGCATTCCATATGAAAAGTTTTTAGGTCAAATTATCTATTTTTTGTCATTGGATAGTGATCTATAAACTTATTTTATGGATATTAAAAGGTCGTATTATGTTTATTTGTTAAAGGGAGATGTGGAAAAGTAACACATTTAGATTTGCAGGTAAAGAAATATTGTTTTTATTTGAAGTGAAAAGTTTTTTTATATATATATATCATTTTGTGAATTAGATGTACATTAAGAACATCTTTATTATTCATCATAGCCTAAGCTTGTCTTGTTTATAGTTTTAGTCATATATTATTCATTGTATAGTTCTCTGTTAATTAAATATATTTCTTGTTTCATTCTGCATTACGCATCATCATAAGGATAAAATCATATAATTATATTATGTAATCCAGATGTACACTACAGTTAACATGATTATGATTTTAAATGTTGTACCATCATTTTTCTTACAATATATTTTGATGTCTTGAGAGGACTAGTTGGGCTCATGTCTCTTTGAACTTAAGTTCTGACTCTAAATAAACACCAAATAACAAATGACTAGGGTCAAATTGCAAAATCTTACAAAAACAATTCTATCATAAAGCACCACAAACAATAATTCCATTCTCACAAATATGGTACATTACTAATACCCGTTTTTGGACAGTATGTCTCCATGACCATGTTACAGCCAAAAGAAGAGAGCAAACTGTACTTGTGAGGAATCCCGTGATGGTGGAAAAAATGAGAAACCACTAATAAACACAAACAAACATGACATGAGAAGCTAGCCCAAAGAGCAACCCAAGATAAACATTCGGATATATTTTAAGAGGGGCTATGACATCATCATGACAACCTCCAGTGGAGGGTAGGGGCTAAAAATAGCAGAGACGTCAACGCACTGGTACATATATGTCCATGAGCGAAGTACGGCATTCCAGAGATAACAGCAGATGGCTAGCAGATTCTGCCCTCATCTCGGGAAACAATAACAGCCCGCACACACACTTCAGACAAGAGCATCCTTAGGCCCAAGGTGCAGTTGCTCACAAACACACAAAAGCTTGCATAATGCATACAGCCTCCAGACAGAAAGGGGGGAGACTTTTTATGTTTTTCGCTGTGTATATGAAGCACTTCAAAGGTCCTGGTGGAAAAAGTGTGTCAGAATCCTTGAAAGCGTCATAGCTTATCAACTGTAGTCCGAAAACGCGCGTTCTCTTTGTCTGAAGCCTTATTATGGAAATACCCTGTTATGGTGGCAAATAGTTTTGGACACACTTAAAGACTCCTCTGTTGACATATAAACATAAAACAGGAAGATGAGTTTTTATATAGCAAATAGCCAATCGTTTATGTAACGGCTAATTAACGTTTATGATTTGCTATTTGGATGCAGGAACTTTTACAGGAAGAACATTGTTCTTTTTAGAGAGAATTTAATTGGACAAAAATATGTACATTTGAAATAGAGTGCCACTCATCTACTCACTTTAACCATGTAACGGCCTATCAAACTTGCTCACTGGCAGGCTAACTATTCCATATCCCAGATTTATGCTAAATTATCATGACTTAACTTATCAAGCAAGTCACATTCGCATTCGTTGATAGTCTTGTTTTCACGCCATTCACCTTTCAGAGCTTAAAAATATAATTGTTCTACAGAAATTGCTGTGCTGTTCTGATCTTTTGCAATGAAGGGGAAGTCATTTCACAATTATTTCCCTATATAAAAGTGCACCTGCTGACCCTGGTCCAGTGCTGCTGCGTTATGCCTGAGCTGTAGCCATTTATGGTTTTATTACTGACATGCTCTTCCTAAACTCAATCCATTTTTGCAAATGAGCCAGAACCACTGTGTAAGGCACTCTGAGAAACATAGACAATTGACCATGAAACTTAAAGGGATAGTTCACCTCAAAATAAAAATCCAGTCAACATTTAGTCACCCTCCATTCAAAACCCGGATGAGTAACACAAAAGAAGACGTTTGCAGTGCCTACAATAGCTTTAAAGTACAGAGTAAGGGACATTTTTCTAAACTTTTGCATTGTCGGATGAACACAAAACTGTTGTTAGCGAAAGCAAACGTTCACGGGAAAATGACAACGTTTTTATGAGCAGATGCAAAACAATTGAAATATAATTCAGAATCGGGCCTCAAAACTCACTGACTCAAAAATCCACTCAAAGCGGTAAACAGCGAGCTTGAGGATAAGATTACCATGAATTGCGACTTAAATTTCAGTTTGTTTATCCCACAAAGTTATTGAATAGCTTCAGAAGACTTGTAATGCAGAGCAGGTGTCAAATGGATCCGTTTTATGATACTTTGTTACAATCTTGATCAGCACTATTACAAGAAAACATTGCTCAGGTAGATATATCTGTTTTGTCTTTCTGCCACTTCAGCTAATGGAGCGTTACGGTTCTTCTGTGGCCAGGGCCATGTATGTGTGTTAACGCACCTCCTCTCCCGTAAGTCATCATTTCATGAGTTTCTCTAATGTGCATGATGAGATTCCTAAAGCTTACTGGGCCTCTCCTCAGAGAAATAAGTGGGAGAGAGCGAGAAAGTGGAAGGAAAAAAAGACAGTCGACATCATCCATCCTGACCTTTTAAGGAGAGCTCCTGCAGAGTCTATGAGGAGCTGGCCCAGTTTCACACATGCTTGCTATAATTACTGAAAAAGGGATATGCTGCATAAAACAGACAGCTGAAAAGTAGATTTTAAATGGATAAAAAATAGTCGCATGTGTATTCATACAGAAAAAAACCACATGGTAAATTCTTCAACCAGGGTTTTAAAGGAACCGTTTTAAAGGAACAGTCTCTTTTTTATTACTTTTTTTTCCCATAGAATAAATAGGTATATATATGAACATAATTTCAGTAAACAATGACAGACAAATTATAGATTATTCTATTCCACTCTTTTTTGTCTTGCATTCAGTCTTTGCACAAATAAACCTGGTGTCACATGACAAATTTGGTCATAAGCTTTAGCAGAGGGTTATTGTGAATTTAGAGGGGGTCATATGAATCATAATGCGTCCACAGTCCACTGCACTGCTGCCCATCAGATAAACAGCGTTGAAATGACTCAACTGAGAAACCAGGTGAGGTAAAATTGGAGCCATTTTTTTTTAGTTAAAACTGGAGCCAATTTCTGAGGTAAAACTGGAGCCATTTTCTGAGGTAAAACTGGAGCCATTTTCTGTTTAACATACAGGTAGATGGTGAAACCTGCTGGGCATTTCTGCCTGTCGCACCTCCACCGGTGCCTAAGAGATTAAGGTATACATGTTGGGGAACACTACAGAGGGCATTTATGGGTCATCAGCTGGGGACCACCAGTCACAGATGTTTCGCTCCTTTAACCCCAGTACATCTCCTGGTGGCGGAGCAATGGCAGGGATTTCTCCCTGCCACCCCCTGCTGGTGCCCTAGGTGGAGACTGGACCCCAACTCTTTTCCTTCCTTCTCAGCCACAGCCAGAAACTGCCTCTTTCAGCCTCTTCTGCCAGCTCTTTCATGGCTTTCCGGTGCCTTATGCCTGTTGCACCCATGTTGCGGAGCAGACGAGAGGTTGAGGAGCCCACAAATCCCGGCACCCCACCTCCACAGGGTATGTGACTGCCCTCCAACCAGCCTCCCTGCACTCTGCAGCCAGTTCAGAATACTTGCCCTGCTTCCGCTCATGGGCAGCTTCAAGTCCTCCTTCCCATGGGACTGTGAGCTCCACCATCAGAACAACCTTACAAGCAGCAGACCACATCACCAGATCTGGACGCAACGACGTTTCCACTATCTCCCTGGGAAAATGGAGCTGCTTCCCAAGGTCGACTGCTACCGTCCACCCCTTGCCTGGTGTGAGGAGTCTTCCTGTGTCCTTCTGGTGGTGGGTGTTACCCCTCTCCCCAGCCCTCGCGAACTGGATGGAATGTGCGGTTAGGGCCGGGGGCCTGCTATTCGCTTCCTGTCTGCATGTTTCCACTACCTCAGCAAGCTTCTTCAGCACCAGGTCGTGCCTCCACCTGTAGCGCCCTTGTGCCAACGCTGTCTTGCAGCCAGACATGATGTGTTGGAAGCTCGCATTAGCAGTGTTACACAGGAGGCAAGATTCCTCGTTGCCAAACCATCGGTGGAGGTTGCAGGGGCAAGGTAAGGTGTCATATGCTGCTCTGACGAGAAAACTTAGCCTGGCCTGTGGAATCTTCCATACATCAGACCAAGCCAGCTGCCTGTCTAGAACGCCTTCCCACGACAGCCAGCCTCCCTGTTGGCCCTGGGACACTGCTTTGATGGTAAGTCTCTCGTGTTCAGCTCTCATCACCTCTGCTGCCACCATGGCCTTCCTCTCTTCTTTGGATGCATTCGACCAGAAGAGGGGGGCCTGTCCCCTACCGAGGCCTGCACGGCCGTCCTGTACTCTGCCAACCACCTCCCTATGTTGCAGCCTACTTATTGCCAGGTCAACTTCCTCCTTGGCCTTCCATTTTCTCCCAGTTAACACCTGGGCATCTGCAGCTCTCACCAGATGGTCAGTGGACTCTCTTAGCTCCATGATCAACCGCACCTTCTCCTGCTTATATCCCCCGCTGATGGAACGCAGGGGCAGCTGGAGCTTGGTCCTGCCAAAGAGACCTACATCAGAAAGGCATCTTGGTAGCCCACGCCATTTCCTGATGTACGAGTTTGCCAAGCTATCCAACTTGCTCACTGTGGAGGAGGGAACTTCGCTCATCTTGAGTGGCCACATTATCCTCTGGTACAGCGTGAATTGGTAGCACCACACCTTGTATTTGCCTGGGAGCTGACTGAGGTTGATCCTGGCAAGGCCACCTGCCAGCTGCTTCTTCACCACGCTCCCCATCTGTTTATCCGTGAGGTCTGCAGAGTAGATTCGGCCGAGGCTCCGGACAGGCTGGCTAGACAACAAGGGGATTTCCTCACCGCCAGCGCTAAAGATGGTGCGGTCACTCCTGACCCCTTTCTGAAGGGACAAGCTTCGTGACTTTGAGGGTTTGATTCTCATTCTTGCCCACTCCACAAGTTCATCAAACCTCTTAAGCAGTCTCACAGTGCATGGAGCTGTCTGAAGTATGGTGGTAACGTCATCCATGTACCCTCTCAGTGGAGGTAGCCTTTGGCCTGATGGCAACTTCACTCCTCCGACCACCTGCCTTGACCCAATGAGGATGATCTCAAACGCTGCTACAAACAAAATTGGGGAGATTGAACACCCCATGGCAATGCCAACTTCAAGACGTTGCCACTTTGTGGTGAAATCTTCATGTGTGCAGCATATCTGGATGTCTTCAAAGTATCTGGATATCAATCCTTTACAGGGATCAGGGATATAGAAGAAGTCCAGGGCGAAGGTAATAAGTTGGTGGGGGACAGACCCATAGGCGTTGGCAAGATCTAACCAGACGACATGCAGATCGCCCTTCTCCCTCTTCGCCCTCTGAATCTGTTCCCATATCACTGAGGAATGTTCAACACACCCTGGAAAGCCTGGTATGCCAGCCTTCTGGCAGCTGGTATCTATAAACCCATTTTCGCCAATTTCTGAGGTAAAACTGGAGCCAATTTCTGAGGTAAAACTGGAGCCATTTTCTGAGGTTAAACGGGAGCCATTTTTGAAGTGGGTTTGCTGTTATCCCTTACAAAAAGATAAGTATACTTCAATTTTATTAGGTATACTTAAGTGAAGTTCATGTATATTTTTAAGTATGCTTTATGTAGTCAGTATACTAATATCAGTGTACTAGTAGTATACTTGTAAGTGTACTAAATTGGCCCACTTAGTGAATAAACGTATACTTTGTATACTTTTACTTTGAGCACACAACTAGTTTGAAACTACGTTTTTCGTTTGTACTGCAAGTATACTACAAGTGAACTTATAGGTATACTGATAGTTTACTAGTTAAATATGTGTAGCACATTTTTAGTTTATGAAAGTACACTTTAAGTAAACTACTAGTTTAGTAGTTTTATACTGTAAGTAACCTTGTAAGTGTTCTATAAGTGAACTTAACATCATACTATAATTTACTTTTTAAATATTATTTTTGCACTTCATTTTTATACTTATAAAATATAGCCTACATTTAACTGTACTTTAACTGAATGAACAGTAATCCAACAGAAAAATATTCTGTGATAACCTGGCTTCTCTTGAGACTCCCCAGCTTCCCAGTTAAAGAAAGCCCGCTGGCACGTGATTGGTTACACGTAAATTCCTATGTACACTACCAGTGAACTACACAAAACTTCACTTACTAGGAATTAGGAATATATCTGTTTTCTTTATAAATCAATATTGTCACACAATGTAAGTATAAGACAGTATTTAAAACAATGTGTGAACAAAATATATTTAATAGGTTACTCAATCAAAAGAATACTTAATTATACTTAGAATACTTTATCTTTGCATCTCAGCTTCCACATGATTCTTAGTTGAGCAAGACGAACTCAATACCCTGGTGTAGAAGACAACTGCCTCGGCAGCCAGCGATTTGTCAAGTACAAACATAAAATTATCAAATTAACAAAAGAGCTCAGTCTGGGTTATTCTGAGAACCCTGTCTGAGACTGAACACATGCATACAGCAATAGTTACTGCTGTTGGATGAGGATTATATTCGCTCTGATCCCTACTAAAAAAACCTGAATCCAAATAGCTTTTAAATTGTTTGTTTTACATTTAGTTCTTACAAAACTATAATGAATTTCATTAGATTACAAGCACTTTATGTCCAGTAAACATTATAAGATGAATTTGAAATTAATTACAAAGTGAACAAACAACAGCTGTTCATTGAATCACTCATGTATGAAGCATCACTATTAGTATTGCTCAGCAAGGTTAGGGATTTGAACAAACCACTAAACATAAGTATTTAAATCAGCGTTAAAGGTTATTCTTTTTTATATTTTGTCTGCAAAGTTACAAAGTCCCTCCAGTCCAAAGGGAGTTATTCTCTACATGAGTAAGCACGGTTTCTGAACTCCCATAACGCCTCGATTGTAATCTTGAGTTTTCTTACAGAATATCCCAATATAGTTACAATATTCGTCATTAAATAATTCCGACCCAATGCGTAAACAAAAAAAGTGTCCGAGGCCTGGTTGAGTTAAGTTAGTAGTATGAAACTCACTTTTGGTTAAGGGGTGTGACATTTTCCAAACACGCTTGAAGCAGTTGACCAATCACAACACACTTATCCAGCTGACCAATCAGAGCAGAGCAGAACTTCATAGAGAGCAGAACTAAACATAGTGTTACTGAGAGACTGGGAAGAGTGGTGCTGCAGTAGTGTAAAATATTTTAAATAATGTGTGTTTTAATATTCAATCATGAAAACCTATTCTAGTAGACCTCAAAAACAAGGTCTGATCTTCACCAGGCAGACAATAAAACGGGCCAAAAAGTTCTAAAGATTTACATTGAAAGAGGGGACTTGAACCATAGGCTACCTAGAAAATCTTGAGAATGCACTCTTTTGGCTTGGGCTATAAGCATCCACCATTGAAACCAACTATAAACCACCTCAAATTGCAAAACACTTCAGCAACCAAATTGCAATGCCCTGGCAACCACCCTAGCACTGACAGTTTCAAACCGTAAAATGTATAGAAGTGGAACTATAGATGTGATTATCAGTGATTTCAGAGCACTATACAGAAACGGTCTTTGACTTGTCTGTTTAATTGAACAAGAACTCTGTCTATTAAAACTTCATGCTTTTGAACTTTGTACAGAGTCAGTCGGGGTGACAGTCACAGGGAAATATATAGGGAGGCAGGACCTGTTGCTATAACCATTATTTCTGTTGGCAGGCAAATAGCAATTCACAATTATTCACACCATCTCTCTATCTTCTCTCTGGGATGTCGCTTTTCTGCTAAATAAGCGATGCCCAAACAGTACTTCTCTGTTGCCATGCCAACGGCGGTACTGTATCCCTCACTAAAGTGAGCCCCCACCTCCGCACTTGGCAGGCCTTCCAACGCAGAGAGAAACTTCAATTACTTTTCCTCCCGCTGCAGTACCTATTACGGTCAAACGAGACGACATGGCAGGCCTAGAAAAGCGCCTGGGCCTGCGTAAATCTGCACCCATCGTCTAGTGCAGTGACAGGAAGGGGTCACGGGGTCGCCCCTTCAGGTGATGTGTTTCCATAGCGCTGTGCACACAGGGGAAAAGACCATATATGGCTAGTTCTTTATATGACATTCTCTTGCCTTTTACTAGGTGACTGTTTTAACTTCAGAGCCTGAAACGGGCGGACTGCGCAAGCTCACTTCTGTAGGTGGCAAGCGAACGCCTTCACTGTTTATGCTTCTGCAAATGTCTCCTTTTGTCCATGTATGAACTGGGTCAGATATATGATGATTGTGCAGAACCCAGGGGCTTGACGTAGCCTAAGGAATAACGTGACTTTAGCAGTGATGTGAGAGAGTTTAATGAGGTCTGGAGATCGTTCGGTTGAGAAGGCTGACAGGGACAGCACGCTTACGATAGCAGGCCATGTGGGTTTTGTGACAGGTTATGTTCAGATTGAAATACTAGAATAGTGCGCACTGCGCAGTATGCATTGTATGCTGCCTAATATTAAAATAGTATGTGAAAATGAACCCAGGATGCAGTGGCAAATGTTTCAAGCATTTTTGTGATGTGACCTCACTTCATTGTTTAAAAGCAAGCATCCATACATCATCCATACTGTATAAATATTGCTTTTTGGTGCAGAATTACCATTTGTATGCTTTGAAAGCTAAATGTCCCCAATAGCTGGCCAAAGTGTCTGAATATGTGTCTGAATACAACAAAAGAGGAAACAAAACTAGATACTGTCTGAATAGAACAAGAGAGCTAGACAGTTCAATATTTAACTTCAATACCCTAGCAACAAGCTGAATCTAAATTGCTTTTAGTTGCAGATAATCATACATAAGAAAAAACAATAAAATAATGTAATGAATCATTTCACCTTTGCCATACACTTATTCTATATAAACTGTTGTACTCTGAAAATTAAATTTCTGTCATTAATTACTCACCCTAATTACATTCCAAACTCTTAAAGGGATACTTCACCCAAAAATGAAAATTAAGTCATTAATTACTCACCCTCATGCTGTACCAACCCCGTAAGACCTTCGTTCATCTCGGAACACAAATTAAGATATTTGTGATTAAATCTGAGAGCTGGATCACTCCTCCATAGGCTTCTAAGGATTGAAACTTGACAGCCCCGAAAAGTCATTAAAGACATTGTTAAAATAGTCCAAATGGCTACAGTGGCTCAATCTTAAATTTATCAAGCGACGAGAATATTTTTTGCGTGCAAAAAAAACCCTAAAATAACGACTTTATTCAACCATCTCTTCTCTTCCTGTCTTTCTCCTAAGCTGTTGACGTAGTGTAACAGCGCAGCACTTGTGGGTTTTACGTCACATGTAGGCTCACTATTGGCTGACGCTGGTCATGTGTGTGATGCGTGTGACGTTCAACCAGAAGCGTTGCGCAATAACACTACGTGAAATCTCCAGGCCCAAAGAGAATACTTGAATAAAGTTGCTATTTTCGCTATAGCTCGATAAACTTAAGATCTAGCCACTGTAGGCACATGAAATATTTAAACATTTTCTTCAATGACTTTCTGGGCCGTCAAGTTTCAATCCCTTAGGAAGCCTATGGGGGAGTGATCCACCTCTCAGATTTAATCAAAAATATCTTCATTTGTGTTCCGAAGATGAACGAAGGTCTTACGGGGTTGGTACAGCATGAGGGTGAGTAATTAATGACTTAATTTTCATTTTTGGGTGAACTATCCCTTTAAGACCGTCGCTCATCTTTGAAACACAAATTAAGATATTTTTGATCATTGCAACTTGGAAGGCCCAGAAAGGTAGTACAGACATTGTTAAAATAGTCCATGTGACTACAGTGGTTTAACCTTAATATTATGAAGCGACGAGAATAGATGAAGGTCTTACGGGTTTGGAACGACATGAAGGTGAGTAATTAATGAAAGAAATTTCCTTTTTGGGCGAACTAACCCTTTAAGTCAGGTGCATAGGGGAAATCTACCACACCAACAAATTACATACAAAATCATCACCATGTAAAATAGTTACGGTTTTCTTTCACCACAGATCTGCTGTTGGTAAATTATTGGAGTAGCAAGAGCACATTTTGTGATATTGCTTTTACATAGCAGTTCAATAAACAAGAAGCTATTCCTACTCCAATTTCAGCCAGTCACTTTTGTTCCTGAATGAATCAACGTTTTGAACAAATCAGTTGAATTAATGAGATGTTTATAACGGCAGTCACTGAAATGGTATATATTATTATTTATAAAGATCTTTGCTTTTGGAAAAGGAGATGTTGGTGTTGCTTCTGTCACACTGGAAACTGAAGGCTAGGTGCGTTGCATTGTTGGATACATATTCAGTGAGCTCTGTTGTATACTGCATATTTTGGCAGACGGTTTGCTGGTCTGGCCATTATCAGCCACAAATCAGTCTGACTTCTGTCTTTTTAAATTATACTGTAGTAATTAAGTGATGCAAATGGCTAAACCAGACACAAGCCACTTAAATACACAAATTAAAGCTTGATCTGAAATGCACACGGTTTGAAATCAATACTTAAGCCTAGTGCTTTGCAAAATCTCTTAATAGACACACAGGGGTTGCATTTGTAAATGTGTATTCGTCCAACAAGACGGCTGTTACAATGATTGCCTACAAAACTGTGATACAGCAGCCTTGATAAGAGCCAGGATGATGTTAGATATAGATAAAACACAGTGAGAAAAGCAGTGCGGGGGTGGACAGAACTCAGAACAGAAAATGATGAAAAGCAGAAGCAAAGTAACAGAGCAAGGATGGAAGGATATAACATAGGTTAACCTCAGTAGAGCAGTTTAAGTATGATCATATAACTCTGTGTGTGTGTGTGTGTGTGTGTGTGTGTGTGTGTGTGTGTGTGTGTGTGTGTGTGTGTGTGTGTGTGTGTGTGTGTGTGTGTGTGTGTGTGTGTGTGTGTGGTGTGTGTGTGTGTGTGTGTGTGTGTGTGTGTGTGTGTGTGTGTGTGTGTGTGTGTTATTAAGACTAAAGAGAAAAATACTAAGGAAAATGGCATGGTAATAGAAAAATGATACTGCGAAACAGGAAGAGAAGCAAAACCTGGAAATTGTAAATAGATTCTTTTTTCCTTTTAAGTATTTTAGTTAAAGTGTCAGTTAGATTTTTTTGTTCTGTTTTTTTTCTCCATTTATTTATTTTACGTTGCATGTACACTAAAGTTCAAAAGTTTTTGGTCCGAAAGATTTTCATTTTTTGAAAGAAATTAATACTTTTATTCAGCAAGAATGCATTAAATTTATCAAAAGTCATGAGACTAAAGACATTCTAAGTGTTACAAAAGATTTCTGTTCTTTTGAACTTCCATTCATCAAAAAATCCTGGAAAAAAAAGTATCCAGAGTTTCCAAAAAATATTAAGCAACAAAACATTTTTCCACATTGTTAATCATCAGAAATGTTTCTTGAGAATCAAATCAGCATATTATACTGATTTCTGAAGGATCATGTGACACTAAAGACTGGAGTAATGATGCTGAAAATCCAGCTTTGCATCACAGAAATAAATTAATTTTAAAATATATTCAAATATAAAGCAGTTATTTGAAATTGCAGTAATATTTAACAATATTACTGTTTCTACTAAATTTTGTAGTGTAGCGTCTTTCAAAAACAATAAAAAATCTTACCAACCCCAAACTTTTGAACAGAAATTGTATACATATAAATGTGCATATGTTACTAATGCTTTGGTATTGTACAGCTTTGTCAATAAATGTCAATAAAAATTTACATTTAGTTAATGTGTAAGTATGTATTCATATTATTAATTTAGTTTGCAGCCTTTGGCCTTCTTACCATGTTCTGTAATATTAACTACAAGTTTTACATTCCTGAAGTAAAAGTTGGCATGAAACGGCGGCTGTGATAGTCTTTTCTTCCCTATTGTGACATATATATCCGAATGAAACGACTTCTGGAATGAGAAAAATGTAGGACGCAATTTAATTTTGTCCTTTGGGAATTGATTGGCTTTTAGGAGACTAAATAGCGGCAGATCTGAGAGTAAGTTTGCAGACAGTACAGAGCCCAATCCTCCAACGAAACGCACATCATGAACAGAACAGAAGTTTTGAGGGGAGGTGAACGTCTTTATTGAAGATTATGAAGGCATGTGAATTTAAAAATAGTAATAATGATGTGCACGTATAAATCATTTAATAAACATTGCAATATTATGTCCATAGAAAAGAATTGTCCATTTTGATTTTCCGTCGCAAAACGGTGTTACTTTTACATTTCATACATATAGTTAAGGTTTTACCTTAGCAAGCCCCACTGGCAAGGGTGAGCTGATTCTGGACCAGGACTCTTACTTTAAACATACAGGTCATATTGTCAGGGAGACATCTGTGATGCCAAAATAAGCCAGGTGTCCGCCCAACTCCGTCCATCTCCATAAACAGTTGCTCTGTTAATGTCAGATAAAGGTACCGGTAAGCTTATGAGTCATATTACTGTATACAGATTCACCAAATACTGTCTGTCTGCCTGCAACCTTTCATTTGACTGACCAATCACCTCTCGCCAAGTAAACAGAGAGGAGTGGACCTTAATGGAAGCGGCGCGCCACATTGAGCAATGATACAATATGTAGTGTCTTCTATTTTGCCAATGTCCTGTATTAGAGCTAATATGTCTATAAAAGACAACTATCTGCTTTATTGTAACTCTCTCCATCAACTTCCTTGAACAAAAACTTTCTCAACAACTTAAACATATCTTCTCATAATGCTCAATTCCTTCTACCCTGCTGAAAAGACCCAGTGAAGCAGGTTGACCAACTTGTTCATCCTTGTGGGAATACCATCATACTAGCTACATTTCAAAACCCAATATGGTATCTCAAGGGATAATATTTCCCCCCTAGTTTGGCTCAGTCGGTTTTTTTACTCCTGTATTTCCTCTATCCCATGCGAACAGCAACAGAGTTCTCATGTCTTGTCCAGGAAGCTCAGCAGTAGTGGTGAATCGTTTGCACTCTGTGGTTAAGTTTCACTTTAGGTCAGGACTGTCTCCGTCTAAAACCCATCAGCAACAAGAGGGGTGGGGATTCAATTGCATGCAGCTAACAACACAAACTCTTCCATTATTAAGTTATGAGCCATGTAGTATTTCAATTACCTTTGGTTCTTCTCAGCTAAAAGAAAAATGCCAATAGGCCTCATTCAATTTATAATTTCACACAATTTATGCATTTATGAAGGCCTAAGCAAAATTCACTCTAAATTTCTGACAGCACATGTGCACGTAAATTTGTCCCTAGAGACCCCTGGGGTGAAAATCAAGTTTTTAATGTTGTTTAATGTCTATTTGGTGTTTAAATTAAGACAAACACGTTTGTCAACACCATTGCTGAGTATTTTCTTCTTAAAGTCCCCAT
Organism: Chrosomus eos; assembly: GCA_036326025.1. Lineage (NCBI taxonomy): Eukaryota > Metazoa > Chordata > Actinopteri > Cypriniformes > Leuciscidae > Chrosomus > Chrosomus eos. The sequence continues at coordinate 17,974,768 of CM070822.1, forward strand.
TTAGTCAATACTTTTATCCCTTACAAAAAAGTCTTCTTTGATCACCAAAATTAGATATTTAAAAGTTTCTTCATGGCTTATAGCTTGAATATAACTACACCCTTGCCTCGAATAGTTTATGCAAATTAGCCCCGTCGACTCCTCTCGCTCACTATAATGTGATTGGTTACTTACAAGGTTGTTTGTGACGCCAGAAACACCATCGATTTCAAACTTCGATTTGACTGTCTTTGGTTCACTGCATTTTTTAAAGAGAAAATACTCAGTAATGGTGTTGACTTATGAATTTGCACATAGTTTGTGTTAAAACATATTTTAAAACGCCACATAGACATATAAGCAACATTAAAAGCTTAATTTTTAATATTGTAACTCCGAAATGATAAAAACGTAGAATCACGTTCTCGAGTAGCCTAATATTTTATCTTTTTAAGATGTGCTTGACAAATTAGGATACACTTGTTTCTAGGCGAACTACTGTTCTATCATTATTTGAAAACTTTATTCAATTAAGACCCACCATTTGTTGGTTTTCATTCTTGACCCAAGGCTAAACACAAGGGATTTGTGCACATATTTTTATATAGTATCATAGGATCAACCCCGTGCAAGTCCGTAGTGTCATATCTGTATGACAACACAGTTCATTGCATCTACATGAATCAGACCGTAATGAAATGCAAGAAGCATCCTCGGGCAAAGTAGCAGGATGCAAATGCAAAAGAGCTGGAAGACGGTATTTTCACCATCTGCGTCCACTTGGTGATCCAACTGCCAGTAATGGATCAATACCAGCCATTTACCATAATTGAATCACATCAGATTGAGCAGCAGCAGTGTGGCCTATAGCAAGACAGCTCTTATTTCATTATCTCTTGCTCTTACGGTCTTACCTCACCCAGAATCTGAGAGCTACAGAACAGATGAATCACACTCAGAAGACTGTGTATTGCGGAGATTAAGACCAACAAAACAAGTACATGCTTCTTTAATCTGAATGTATTTAGTGTTTCCTCCCTTGTGCTCACACTAATGCTTTGCTGTCTTTCTGGAAATTTCAGATAGTCATCATCATCAGTACTATTACGCGCTTTTGGCTGACCTGATCTACATTTTAGGACTATATAGGTTTGCCTCCCTCTAGTGGATAAAAAAAATATACATTGCTTTCGCTTTTCATCATTCAAGGAAATGTTCTGTAAATATCTGTATTACTGGTACCCGATATGACCGAGATGCAGAAACACATTTACACACACACACACAAAAAAGTGAAATTCTGGTTTGTAATATAACATTATTTAAATAATGCTACTTCATATAAAGGATTCAAAATTCACTACAATAATTTGGAACAAACTTCTAAGTTAAGAATATTCACATAACTGAATAACAATATTGAACTAATTTCCAAATGACTATTTAGTGTACTTCACCAGTAGTTAGCACTGCTTTAGGAACCTCCAAAGGCATGCACTTAAAATCTACCAGCTGTTGAACTCAAGAGCCACATTCAATTATTTAAACGATTTCAATGGCAAAATTAATAAAAGAACGCTAGTATGTGGTTCAATAATCAGCATGTATACGCAAAACACATTCTTAGATGTGATGTAGCTATACCGGTATATATCACTATCCTTTATAGAATATAAACAGGCTATTTCTTACATTGTTGAATTTTTACTATCATAATCATTCCATGCATTAATCAGCCTGTAATTAACCTGTAACATTAATTGTAAACAATTACATAAAATCTTTTAATCAATTTTGTTTAAGAATTTCAGTGGAATTTATAGTATTAGGCTCAGTGAACCAGGCATGTGGCAACAAAGCAATATACAAAAACCTTGTGAACTAGTTTGAAATCATGTGGAATTTAAAACCAATCGACTACTAAACACAGAACACATTCAAACTCAAGACTACAAGCACAGTCTTAAGAAGAACTCAAGACAACAGAATTGTTCCCCCTCAGGTTTATTATATGAAAATGTACAGAGAGATTTTAACGGTAGGACTTCTGGTAGCGTGCGCGAGCTCCAGGTCCACCGAACTTCTTGGACTCGCAGCGGCGGGGATCAGCGACCAGCAGGGTCCTGTCATACTGAATCAAGATATCCTTGATCTCTTTCTTGGAAGCCTCATCCACATCTGGGAGAAGAGAAAATAGAAAAATATTACAATTAATGCAGACACTTACACATTCATCTTCACAACAAAATTAATACAATGATGCACACTTACATTTCTGATAATAGGCAACCAGGGATTTAGAGATGGCCTGACGAATGGCTGAAAGAAGAATGAAACATGTCAGTACAGAAGTTGTTGAACACTGCGGCCTTGGGTAAGAATCTATCCATTTACCGTTCACTGATTATCATGTACAAATACTTTCACGGTAAGACAATTCAGAGCAAACTGCTTCCACCATCAGCCAGTGTTACTAACCGTAAATCTGAGCGACGTGTCCACCACCCTTCACGCGAACTCTGATGTCAACACCAGCGAAGCGCTCTTTACCCAGCAGCAGAAGAGGCTCCAGCAGCTAAAGGAAACAGAAACACTCAGTTAGTAGATGCATGGACAAAATCTCCTCACACAGAGCTAAAGCACAATCCTGATGAATGAAAATAAGTGGGGTACACTAAAAGTTTGTGGCCTAATAGATAGAGAGTTGAACTTTTAACCCAAGGGTAGTGGGTTCAATTTCTCAGTATCAGCAGGAAATAGCCCTTGATCAAGGCACCTAACCTACAATCGCTCTCCGGGCACCGCAGTGAATGGCTGCCCACTCCTAATGTGTGTGCACTAAGTTGGATGGGTTAAATGAAGAGGGCAAATTCTAAATATGGGTTACCATACTTGGACTTCACGTCACTTCAATTTAAGGGTTAAATGAAATTGCTGTCATTTACTCACTCATGTTGTTCCAAACCCATCTGACTTTTATTTATCCTCGAAATACAAAAGATGATATTTTATTTTAATGTAATCTAAAAGCTGTCTGTCCCTCCATTGACAGCTTCGCAACAACCACGTTGATGTTTCAAAAAAATTATCAGAGATTGGAAAACTATTGAGCGGTTTAGTACAATTCTTCTGAAGAGACTCGCTCGCTTTATGATGAATGGATTACATTTAGGCTTTTATTTACATATAAACATTCTGTTCATCATATAAAGTGACTCTTCAATACATTTCGTTTGGATTAGTTTTACGATATCTTTACACGCAAGACGGTCTATGGAGGGACAGAAATCTCTCAGATTTAATTTTTTTAAAAATCATCAATAGTGTTCTGAAGATGAACGAAAGTGTTACGGGTTTGAAATGACATGAGGGTGAGTAAATTACAGAATTAGCATTTTTGGGTGAACTAACCCTTTAAAGTTGGCATGCAATGGAAATTGCGATCTATTCTTACTGTTGACAGATCCTAGTGGTACGGCTTCTCAAGGAAAAAGCCAGGACTTGACCGTCCATCAGGAATTGAATGGGTCATTGTCATTTGCTACAATCTCATGCGAGTGACAGACGGATGAGAAAAGATGCCGTCGTGAAGGGGAGGGACAGTTAATGTTTCTGATTAATGATAACGAGGGCACATGAACGTTAAAAATGAAGTACACTGATAAATCATTTATAAACAATGTAATATCCCATAAAAAAAAAATATATACACAAGTTTACTTTTTAAATTTCAGAGTGACACTTGAAAGCTAGATTGATTTGATCCATGAATGCAAATTAGATTAATACATTGAAAAGCGACAATTTTCTCAACCTGACATTATTACTCTGATGAACATGTGCTGTGGAGGATGCCAGGCTTTTCGGTAAACAAAACCTAACATTTTAGTGTTTTACTTCCACACAGATGACAGCAACAATTCCTGATTCATTTTTATTATACAAAAAAAAGCAATCAGGATATTCTTTAAAAACCCACCTTTATTTACCACATAGGAAAACCGTATACAGGTTTGGAACGGCATGACTGAATGGCGACAATCTACGTTTAGACCATTAACAATTCGTTCAAGAATGGACTGAAACAGAGATCTGATTAAATATTTCTATTCTAAGCACTCTATGTCAATATCTGTTATTAAAGTACCTTGTACTGAAGAGTGGCAGGCTCGATCATCTCAAGGGGTCTTCCATTGACTTTAATAAGCCCATTTCCCCTCTTGCAGTGGGCAACAGCGGTGGCCGTTTTCTGTTGATAGTGAAAAAAGAGATCAGACGTCAAATATGACACTATTATACCATGGTGGTCTTTAAATCTTGCTACTGGCATTGCACAACCATATTTAGGATATTCTCAAAGACCCAGTTTCACAAACAGGGCTTAGATTAAGCCATGATTAGGCCTTAGTTCAATTTGGGCATTTAAGTAGCTTTTATAAATACACCTTATGAAAATACACATTACTGGTGTGCATCTTGAAACTCAATGGAACTGATATATTTTAGGATATGTTACTTTACTTTCAAGTGATATGTTTGATATGTTACAAGTTACTTTCAGTTAAAACTGCTCAAACATGCATTTTAGTCTGGGACTTAACTAAAGGCTTGTCTGTGAAACCGGGGTTAAATATTCTATTATATGGTCAGACCCATTGCTATACTAGACAAGTAACGTTACAGGCTAACAGTTAGTTAGTGAGACAAACAAGAAGCCCCTCTACAATATCTATATAACAACAGAAAACATGCAGATCAGATGTTAAAGCAACTGTTTTGTATTAATGACGGCTGTACATGTACACACTGAACTTTCCCACGTGTCAGCAAACAGCCATTACCAACACTATATTTAACGTTATTACTCACTGTTAATCTACACAGGACATATGCTTATTTTACATCTTAATGGTTTAAGAGCACATATACTTTTGTATGACATCTAACGGTTACGTTTAGTAAATAAACTATATAAGACATTAGATCCACAGTCATTTACAACCGCATACATCTGTTAGCATAGCCGGCTAAACTCAAACCCGCATCATCGCCGTGTAGCTACGAGCACGAGGACATACAGCGTTTAAATACTCACTTTACGTCCAAAGACCTGGACAGACTGTAGAGGACCTTTAGCTGGCATGATTCTGTAAAAAAATAAAATGATTGCCGTTTAATTAAAGCATAAATTATTCTTTAAATGCGTATTTAGTGACAACTGCTTGCGGAACCCACCTTTCAGAGCTCGAGCGCTGTTCGGAGAGGCCGCACAGGGGTTTCCCGTGCGCAAAAGCAGGGCGCTGTCGTAAACAATCTCGTGTTTACGACAGTCGTAATTGTAAAAATATCTATTTTTAATTTTTAACACGTTTTAACAAATTCAAATATTCACATAAGTAAATAGATAAACTATTATTTATAGATTTAATTTCAAACACCATTATGATCCACCTTATTTTCCTTTGCAGGTGAAGGAAGCATATCTATTATGTATTCAGACCGATTCAGACACATTTGAAATCATAGGTTGAAACAGAGGTAAAGAAAAAAAGCGAGAGAGAGAGAGAGAGAGGAGAGAGAGAGAGGGGGAGAGGGAGAGAGAGAGAGAGAGAGAGAGAGAGAGAGAGAGAGAAGAGAGAGAGAGAGAGAGAGAGAGAGAGAGAGAGAGAGAGAGAGAGAGAGAGAGAGAGAGAGAGAGAGAGATCCGATCATTCTGATTACTATACGTGGCCTACTATTCATTACATCAAAATTATATCATATAACATAATTATATAGGCCTATAACTAACAGTATTTCAGTTTTTCAGTATTTCAAACCAGCGTTTAAAAGAAAATAAAATCTGATGTGACTTTTCTTCCACATGCTAAATGTTACACTTATCCACTAGATGGTGCTCTGTTACAAGAGAATCATTCGAATCAACACCATTGGAGTAGAATGAGTTTGGCAAAATATTGGGCAAACCAAGTGCATCATCTTTCAGATTTAAGTAATACTTTTGATGATTTTAATGTATTGTATAGGCTATGAAACCAATAAAAGCATTACATTAATAATTTTAACCATCATTTTCTTTTTTATTCCCCAAGGGTTAATAGCTTCTCTAGTTATAGCTAATAAGATGATCTGACTGTTGTAGACACTACGATACAATTAATTCAGTTGTGATTATGATTTCTTTTATTGTATTTTTTTCTATAATATGTATTTTGCCAGGGTCAAATATCCCCTAAACAGAAGCAAAATTACTAGAATGGATCATTGGATCCTGCTACACCAAATAGTCACAGAACATGACTTTTATGTATTATTAAGTGTATATATTAAAGTTTTCATATGTGTTTAAATGAGGGTTTTATTTGTGTATTTATTTATACATTTGATCTTTATCAGTGAAGCCAAATAACCATTGTAAGCAACCATTACTGTTATTTTATCATTATCTTATACTCTATAGCCTACTAAGTTATCAGACTGCTAGTACAGGGGGAATTTATTTTATTATCTTAGCAGTTAGCACATGCTTATAAAACCCTTTCTCTAGTCATTCCCATCAGTCTATTGTTCTTTTGAGATATGAAGGCTGTTCCATGTGTGTATGAGTGTGCTGTCTTGACAGGAAAAAAGCAAAGTGGATCTAACTAACAAGAGAACTGAAGGCACAGAAGCACAACAACAATACAAGAGGACATCAGAGTCTTCAGACTGAGAAAATGATGCCTTTCAGGCACTCAACTGGCAGCTTCATTGAACCACACACAACAAACACAAGTTTCTTCTGGACTGAGGCGCTGAACAATTAGTCTGAGTTTCAAAGGGATTTGAAAGTTGGAAGTATTGATCTGATGTATGAACAGTTTGATGGTCTTTGAGAAATTCCCAAGAGTACTGGATTTATTTAAAATAGAAATATTAGATATTACTCTCCCTCTCTGTCGGTCCATTCCTCCATCCGTCTATATATATCTCTTATCCATCCTCTCTCTGTCCTTCATCTACACGCCGCCTTCCTTCTTTCACACTTTTCTTTACCTCTCCAGCCAGTAATTACACAAACACTGGAGGTGCAGAGTCAGGATGCATTTTGTCGTCCCGTCCTTCTCCCTCCACCTTAACGCCCTCTGTTAGCAATGCTGCTTTGAAGAGGATTGTGAGATTTGCGTTTCACACTTCCTCACGGTACCTTTTGCCCTGTATATGCTGAGGTGTGCTTGCCTTGTGAGATGTGTAACAATGAGCAAAGGGTGTTAATTAGCGGAGAAGTTGTGTGCTATGTGTGTGTGTGAGGGGTAGCTGAACAGTAGCAGAGTCAGGCAGATGTTGGGTCTATTGTGGGGGAAATGGAGCTCACTTGGGCGAACACGCTGCTGTTTGTTTTGCGATGAGATAATGAGGACTCCTGCCAAAGCACTTTTATACCAGCCTGTCACTATCCAGCACACAAACACTCACCCAGTGTCTTCCTTTCACTCCCTCTTTGGCTATAACACACTAAAACAGATGTGCCATCACAACTTTGGCACTTCAAGTGTGAATATGGTGAACACGGTTTCATTTCAAAGCTCATGTGTAAAATCTTTCTTGGTCAGAGTACAATATTTGCTTTTGTTCTTTAGAATGGACCTCAATATGCAGCTTTGATTCTTTTAGGCCTGTTCATATAATACATTGGTATAAAATGCAGATCTGGTTTGCTCATTATGGTGCTTGTTAATAACACCTTTTGATCACTGAAGTGTACCATTGTAAAGTCTGGTTTGATCGTTCCTGTTGATGGTCATTTAGTAGGTTAGTTCCTCTCAGAGATCTATGATGTTAATTCAAAACAGCCACCATTTGTATTCAAAATCCTTTTGTTGAGGTAATTCACTTTGCTGCATTTAAACCAAAAACTCTTTCAAAAGTTTGCATGTTCATAGGACAATGATACAGATTTTTGGCAAATGGACAAGCTGCAGCATGACGTGACTTGGGCTGTAAGTTCCATCCTCTTAATTAATGAATGGAAGTTAATTAGAAATCTGAGAAATAAAGGTGGAGTGGTGGAGCAATGCTGGAAGAATTGTCACATGTAGATGTCCTTGTGCTGCTATTGATAGAAATAGATGTTAATGGATGCTAGATGTCAATGCATTAACACCAAAATAATGTTAATGGATGCTAATGGAACCCCTGCTGAAAAAGCTAATTGCTGGTCTTATCTGGTTTAAGATGTTCTTGCTGGTTTCCCACCTTTGCCAAGATGGTGTTTAACTCTTCGACAAAATGGTCTTTGGCTAGAGTACCCAAAACCTTTCTAAAACCAGCATAACAGACTAGCTGAACCAGCTTGGGCAGTCTAAATAAGTCCTAAATTGCTTAAATAAGAATCCAATAAGAATCAAATAAGACATAAATTCTAAAATAAATATATAAAAGAATGATTTAAAAAAAAATAATATAACAGTTGAGCTCTTTATCTCATTTAAGTAATTTGTCAAGAATTATTATTGTATTTTTATATTATTTTAGCCACTTTGTTTGTTTAAGTTTTTAATGCTTTAATCTGCCATAATATTGTAATGTGTTTGAATGGTCTTTTGGGATTCTTTTCACCCAGCAAACATTAATTACTGTCAGTTTATCCAGTTGTATCTTATTTGATTCTCAGCAGATTTTCATTTAGTAGAATTTTATATTTGATACCATTAAGATTAGTTCCACATGGATTGATATTGTAATGGAAATTCCTTTAGAATTTTTTTGACAAGGATCCTGTTGAGAGTTTTGATTGGTCACTGCCACCTCTTAGATGCTTCACGTTTTCCATAACGTTCTCCACTGGAACAATGGTGAAAACCACAATGATGATTGATTCATTGCTGCTTTGTTCCGCATTGAGCATTGTCTCACCAAGGTTTCTTTGTTTTTGGTGAAAAAGCATATTATTGGATAAAAGATATAGGCTACTATGAAAGAAACAGTGCCAAAACTCACAGATTTAGCTTTATTTATGTAGTCAGAGGGTGAGATCAAGTTATTGAACCAGTGTTGGTTAGTCACGCTCACTGTGGCCAGCATTGACTCATTCTCCATGCATTTAGCCCAGACTTGAACTAAAAGGGAATTAGTCCCACTGAAAACATCCTTCTTTGTCTTCAAAAACAGTACTGTTTCTCACACTTTGTAAAATCAAAGTTTGACTGGGGATGAAACGACTGCACGATACCACACCATTAAACCTGAACAGGAGATAATTGATGTTTAATATAGAGTTCTGTGGATTGGGATTTTGGACCAATCAGATTTCATAGTGATGTGGCTATACCCTTAACAATGCCACAGAAATGGAAACCAAGAGACCCACAGCACTCTAGCATCATGCCAGCAAGTTTTGCATTGGCAAATGCCGTTTACATTTCCCATTTCTTGCTCTCAGAGAGTCCAGGTTAGTATTGGTAAATAAGTGAACGTGGCCTTGGATGGTGCTTGAAGCAGGTCAGGGCAGGTGAGATGTCACGGGTTGAAAGGTGAGGGTCAGCTCCTCTACAAAACCCACAACGACACCTGATCTTCAGCCTGAGTTCACAGGGCGTATGACTCTGTTCCCTTGGGACGGGAGGCTGAGTGATCTAAACACACACGTCTCACTGAGGTCAGCTGGATTCTAATGCAACGTCTAAACACATGCAATGCCACACTCACCAAAAGAAAAAAAAACCAATTGAGACCCAAAGTCTATAAGCAACCTTTGCCCAATGCGGTCAGATATGATAGCGGTCGGCTCAAGTTTTGAAGTGGGGGCGGCCGGGGAGCTTATGAATATGAATCAGGTTATGCTTGTGAAGCATACTTGCAAAATGAGAACTTATTACAGAAATAAAATAATATAAAGGAATATAAGTGTGAACTGAACCATGATTTTCTACAAGCTAATGCTAATGCAGGTGGCGTTTGGGCGAGGGACATTCTCATCCTAGAGGTTAGATCATGTTTTTGGACAAAGCTGATGTCATTAATATTTATGATCCATTTTCTAGAAGAAAAAAATGCATATCTGCTTTTTTGGCTGCCTTTAGGAGTACAGTAGCAGACCTTTTTACATTGGTATACCGTCTCGGGTGATCCACTCACAAGTAGTCGGCTGAGACATATCACTGTTTACACCTGGTAGTCAAATGCATCTCAAATACGTCTTCCATCACCACTTGTGATCGGATTTCATCAAGTGTAGGGTCTCTGATTTCATGGCTTCATACATCATGCACTACATCACTCCATCACTGCATATATCACACTAAAGATGTTTTGTGAATCTGTATATGAGTAGCCAAACATAAAATCATTTTGGCAAGTTGACATTTCCTGTGATGTGACTAGTGCATGTAAATCTATTTTAAAAAGCATTTTGGTCATGTTTAATATGAATAATTATGCATGCTGTTTTAATGCTGCTTTTATCTCATATTAATTAAGAAATTAAGGATTTTTTTGTACTTTTAAAAATAAATGTCTTACGCTGCTGGGCATTTTAAAATTAACTGAAAGATAAGATGATTGTAAATGGGGGAAACCTTTCTGAAATCGTGGCTAACAGGACCTATACATATATACACAAGGATAAGTTAAGAAAAAAGATTTTAAAAAGTTAATGGATAGTAGTTCTGTAAATACATATGTATCGGATTACAAATGTTGCATCAGATCACATTTTCTGTGACACTTTATTTCGAGGGATGCACAATATATCTGCCACCATGTTGGTATCAGCCGATATATCTTCATTTTTAATGTTATCGTTATCGGCCCAAAAAGAAAATTTGGCCGATACATTAAAGCCGATAAATAATGGATTATTTCCTTCAGCTGAGACACTTCAGATGCAAACTGTTCGCCATGGTGGTTTTGAATTGCTTGAAATATGATTGTAAGCACTTCAAAAAAGGAAAATACTTCAGTGCAACACATCCACCGCAAGTCTGTCATATAGGCTACATAAAATCATCATGAGAAGATTATAATTGTGTGCTTGGTATGTGGCTTTTAATGGTAAGACTTGTTTTTTGTAATCAGGCTCTAAAAAATTATATAAAAATTTGGATTTAGATTCATCGACCAATATATCGGTTTCAAGTATAAAGAATTATCGGTTATCGGTATCAGCCAAAATGTTCATATCGATGCATCCCTATACTTTTTTTAATCTATACATCTAAATGGACTGGTGGGTATAGGAGGTTCTTCTCTGTTGTATGGTACACACTGCAAAGAACTTGTGTCTACACTACAAATGTAAAGGCCAATTCCCACCGCACAGATGGATGCTGACCGACACAGACTATTACCAGATTACAGTACGTCACACACACAACCTTACAAACGCAGTTCAACATGTTCAGTCGGCGAAAATAATGCCAACAAAACCTGTAGTAAGTGTCTGTTGCTGATTTTTGCCCTCTGTTGGTGCAGTGTGAATAGGGCTAAATATGGTCACATGCGTGTTCAACTATTTTAATACACTAAAATAAAGGTTCTTTATTGGGAATGATAGTTCCATCAAGAATCTTTAACATCCTTGTAATTTTTCCATTGCACAAAAGGTTTTTTTTATAGGCTAATGGAAAAAGGTTCTTCAGATTAATAAAATATTTTTCAAACTAAGTAAAAATATTGTTTTTTTAAGAACTGTTAACAGAAAGGTTCTTTGGGGAAACAGAAATGGTTCTTCTATGTTATCACTGCAAAAAACCCTATTGGAAACTTTATGTTTAAGAGTGTATGGTTTAAATAATCCAATCACACAATGTTTTGGACCACTCGTGAAAAATTGTTTCAGTGTAAAAACAGGATCATAGATGGTTTCGGAACTATAGAAAGAGTAAAAGCTACAAAAATGAAAAAGAATGATCATCAGCAGATGGTCTTTTATGGTGGAGAAACAAGACCTGTTCATGACTGAAGCATAACACTCTACCTGTGTCATGTTATAGACGATGTATATGGAAGGAAAGTATGCAGCTGGGGGTTTCAGAGGGTGTGTTTAAAATAATGACATATCCAGATCTGCTGGCAAATACTGCCCTGTAATTTTAATGGCTCTGTGCTGGTCATGTCAAGAGGAGTACATGAACCAATCCCTCGCTCTCTCTCTCCGGGAGTAATTACTCCAGAAAGCCCCTCACACACAGAACAATGCAAAGAGTCATCACGCACTCACACAGCCAAGGTCAAAAACAAAACCTCACACACATACACACACTTACATTCCTTCAGCAAGGGATGGGAGCGTGACAATCGGGAAACAACGGCTGTTAGTTACAGAAAATGAATTAGGACTTGGGCTGGGGAGCGGAGAGCAGAAGAGAGGGCTAGAGGAAGTACTGGGATTACTAGCTGGACTGCAGAGTGAGTAGAGGGCTGCTTTCACCCAGTAAACTGCACAAATTTATAATACCTCTGGGGCCGTGCTGATACCCCATCCCTGCCCTGCACCTCCAGAACTGCTGATTTAAAAATAATCTTAAATCAACGACTGACAGGCATCAGAAATACCACAGCCAGGTCAGGGAACTCACTAACTCCAGCTCCAAATTACACCTGGGTTTTTGCGGTGCCCTTTTTTATATAATGTTATATACAAATATAAAATAATTTGGTGACGCTTCCAATTCTCACTGGTAACTACCTATTCATTTTATTCATTATTAAATATTAATAGTTAGTAAGGAAGTTGTTTTCAAGACACTTTCATTTTACGTTTTGGCGAATTCATATGCATTTCCTTGCATTAAATCATAAGGTTCCGTACAAATGACATCATGCAAATTCATTTAAAATCGCCACTCGTGAGATCAGGTTGGAAGAAAAAATGAGTGGTGAGTGATGTTTCTGAGTTATTCTGAGTTAATGAATTCATTTTAGCATGTTGCTGTATGGTTCTTTGGTCATTTAAATTGCACTGCAATTTAGTATTTTTGTCTTGTTTTCCAGAACAGATATCTTAACATTCTTAATTCAAGATACATACTTGAGATGCTAAAGGACATTTTAAGTCTTATTTTCTGACAAATTAGTTTGTTTAAAACAAGAAAAAATATCTGCCAGTTAAGTAAGAAATTAAAATTAAATTTGTTTTCCCTTAAAATTTTCTTTTGGCAAACATTTGTTCTGGTTTTAAGCAAAAACTCACTTCATTTTGATACTTTTTTCAGAAAAAATAAGTATATCGTGTACGTGAATTCAGGCACTGATAAGGACAGTAAAGGACGCTGGCTCACTACATTTGGATACTAATGATTCGTGACAACTTCCTCATTCTACAACATATTTACTGGTTTTAATGTACAACAGCAGAGCTGTGAGTTGGCGCTTCAGAACTTCCGTTAATAGTGAGCATTGATGCACCCTGGTTTTCACGGTGCATTGTGGGACTTTTTAGGGAGCAAACATTCAGTTCCCTGGAATGATTCTGCGATTGAGACAGCCCTTAAAATGTCTGACTCCCTGATCGGTGCCCTATTGAACTAGGAAGCTGATTGCACGCTAAGGTTCTATCAAGCATGGAGATAATGAGTAGAACAGAAACATGTGGAAACGAATTAACAAACAAAAGAACTAACTTGAAAACACAAGAAAACCGGGAAACGAGCAATCAGTGAAAAGGAAACCAAACAGAGCACAAACGTTACAACAACATTGTATATTACAATGATACTCATAGTCATTTCAGGAGCTCAGGTTTTTACAAAACACCTTCACATGTTTTTATCAACAAAATAATGTATTGACTTGAATGTTATTTTCATTGACTAATATTAGATGTCATTTGACTAAAATTAATAAACATGACATTTTATACAAAGTCACAAACATCTGAAATATGCACACTATTTAAAGTCATACTAGCATATACTCTGATTCCAAGAATTCCACTGTACAAGAAAAACTTTCCATCCCCATTTTTCCGCCTCAGGTTCTGTAAGTCGCTACTGTTGAGCTGATGTATTAGTTTGGACGGCTGCAACACATCCAGTTCCGGATGTGATGCTGGGCCTACTCTGATCTCTACTGCTCCCGATAGGCCTCTTTTACAGCAACAGGAAATGCTGCCTGCCATGGGGTCACGACCCACTCATTTTGACATATGCGTCAAGAGCAGCCCACCCTCTACCGGCATAGAAGGTTTCCGGTCCTTGCAAGGTGTGGAATGATTAGGGAAGGAAATGGAGGGCAGACAGAGCTAAGACAGAAAGAGACAGAGAGAGAGAGAGAGAGAGAGAGAGAGAGAGAGAGAGAGAGAGAGAGAGAGAGAGAGAGAGAGAGAGAGAGAGAGAGAGAGAGAGAGAGAGAGAGAGAGAGAGAGAGAGAGAGAGAGAGAGAGAGAGAGGCAGAATATAAAATGAGCGAACACATCTGTCAGACATCAGCTATGCAACATCATCGCACACACTGCACCGGCTCACCTAGCAGAGCCCCAGATGCCTTTACTGTAATATAGCCGGTCCATAGAGATTGTACGATACTCTACGGACCAGACCCACATCCAGAAATTCAGCAGGGGAATAATAGAGAGAGAGAGAGAGAGAGAGAGAGAGAGAGAGAGAGAGAGAGAGAGAGAGAGAGAGAGAGAGAGAGAGAGAGAGAGAGAGAGAGAGAGGAGAGAGAGAGAGAGAGAGAGAGAGAGAGAGAGAGAGAGAGAGAGAAGAGAGATAGATAGGTTTTAATATCCTCCTGAGACCCAGATAAAATTTTTTTTTTGAATTTAGTTTTTTTCCATGTCATCACACTGCTTAGAGCACAAAAAAAATGGTAAAAAACATTTTTGAAAAATAATATTTTATTCATACGTTATGCTATGTCCTCTGTAGTGGACGACAGGACTAAGTTGTTTAAAAAATAAAATGACATGAAATTATATGTATAGGCAAAAACAATGGGATTTTTTTTTCAATCACCAATAAATTTTGGGTTTTCTGGATTTTTTCAACCAAAATTTGTATAAAGATTACTCTCAACTATGTTATGAAAGAAATAACGGAATGAATTGATACACCATTTTACTTTATGCAATATGTGGGTAAAATGGCCATAAATTAATATTCCCATTCAATGCAATGTATCTATACACTGTATCTAATTTGCACATTAATGTGTTCTTGGAGCAACATTTAACGAAAAAAGAAGTGTAATAATTGGAGTAATAATTGGCAACATTTTAATAATGATATCTAATATTTCATAGGAATATTGATGTATAATTTATTTCCATATTCACTTGTTGTGTCTCCAGAGTGCCTGATAAACATGATTTAAGTCCTGATGTCCTCTACAGTGGACACGTGTGAAATCAACGCCCTGTTCTGTAACAGAAAGTTTTTTTTTTTAAACCCCTTAACATTTTCCTGAGATGTTGTTTTATGAAATACAATTTGAAAAGTAGTCCAATTTAAATTATTATTACAATATATTATCATATTTCCATAACAATGCTACATTTGATCACTAAATTAATGTCAGACATTTTTAAAGACCAAGGAAAAGTTGTTTTCATGGTGAAACCTCCAAACTTTTCTGAAAAGTCCTGAATGTGCTCTTTACAGGACACCCAAGTTGTGTCATGTGACATGTATGATGTCAGAGAAATTCACTAAAATATAATGTCCACTACAGTGGACAAAAGTCTATTCTTGGGTCCCAGGAGGATATTAAAATTTCAGAAAATATGTAAGGGATGGTCATTATTGAAAAAAATTAAATAAATCCTAACAGGGTGATCTAGACCCCAACATGGCTTAATTATGCCATCAATTGTAAACTACTAAACAAGCAAACAAATAAACAAGAAAAATTTGAAGTGATTTTATTATGTGAGAATTAGTGAAACGTGATGCAGGCACAGTTGTAGAAAATCATGTCTTTATACTAAAATAGTTGACCTCATTCTATGATTGACAAATCAGAATCAAGTATTCCAGAGAGTCATAAATGATTTGAATTTCTTTCTGTTGTCCTTAAATGGATAGTTCACCCAAAAATGAAAATTCTATTTTAATTTTTAATGAAACCTGAGATTAATCTGTTCATTTTACGACGCCTTAATGACCTTGAACTTTCAATGGATGGGCAGAAAGCTGGTTTCATTAAAAATATCTTAATGTTTTTTGAGGGTTAACCAAAGTCTTATAGTTTTAGAATGACACAAGGGTGAGTAAATGATGACAGAATTTTCATTTTTGAGTGAACTAATACGTTTCTTACTTGTAGACTATTGTAACATCGGGAACTAATATTTATTGTGAGAAAAGAACTCCAGATATAAATATAAAGGTTTTTTTTATTGGTGTATAATCGAGTGATGTGTAGTGCCATTGGAGTCAGTGGAAGTGAATAGCCAGAGTGTTGCAGAAATCTTTACTTTTAAACAAATTTCTTCAACTGGATTTATGCGTTGCCAGCACTGGTATTTGTCCCTCTGCCAGCTGTTTTCTCTTTCTGAGGTAAATCCCAATAAATCAAAGAGCGCTAATCTGCTGAGAAAAATGTGCCCTTGCCCGTCGGACGGCTAACTTTTCCTCCATTGGTTACAGGGCATGAATCACACGAAAGATCAACACTTTGTAATGGCAAGCAAGCGGTTCTGCTGTTTCTGAATGCTCTGAATGCTGAACTTCTGCAGCTTTGTTTTAAACCCAACAAATGCTTTCAGTATCTCAGTGTATTCGTTTGATTAAATGTTGTTAGTATATATTAACTGGAGTCAGCATTCTTAGTTTAATTGAGTGTCACAATATTAAAAATCACCATCAATATAAACAGTTGATAGATAGATAGATAGATAGATAGATAGATAGATAGATAGATAGATAGATAGATAGATAGATAGATAGATAGATAGATAGATAGATAGATAGATAGATAGATAGATAGATAGATAGATAGATAGATAGATAGATAGATAGATAGATAGATAGATAGATAGAAATAGATAGATGTATAATTTGAGAATTGCCTAAAAGTTTGTCCATTGATCTAACATTACAAGAATTGTGAATTTTACTGGAATCTTAATACAATATACCTTCCAGACATTAGATATTAGTCCTTTCCTTTGGTCAAAAGTTTGACAAGTCAACAATAACGATACATCAGGATTTGGTCTCAAATGTGGCTCAGTCATCTCTGGTCTCTCTCTCGGCTCACTTAGGGGTCACCCTGCTCATCTGTTAGAGGTAAAGTGATCTGATCATTGTGTCATTCGTCATGTAACCCAAGTCTTTCGATCATAATTATAAGGTTCATTTAGACGTTTGACAGCCTGACCTGCAAAATGCAGATTATAATTTATACCTAATAAACTGTCAGATTTGACAATGCATCTCTAAAAATAAGACATTCCCAGAGCTTATGGGTGCATGACCTGTGTACTCACAGGATTAATGCTTAGTATCATGTGACGTCTTTTCAAGGTTTTTTTTTTCTTCAGCATGTCCGGGAACATTATAGATTCAATTGTGCATAAAATTAAATTAAACATAAATTAAACATACATTAATCATCTTTGGGTTATCTTACATAATTTTTTTTTTTGTTTAAAAGATTTTTGACTGCAGTGCCATTTTTACACATATTTTTAGACCATATCACATTAGTGAAATGTTACTATGGATTTGACCTTGTGAGACTCTCTGAGACCATTTGATAGCCTATGAAGGGCCGGCACGGGGGTCTGTGTGAGGAGGAGCTGACCCTCGAAGAGGGTCGGAGTTCCCGAGACTGACCTCACCATGACCTCTGTTTGTTTTTACAGGTTTCTGTGCTCCTCTTTGAAACCCAGCCTAAGAAACCAGCCCCTTCCATTCGAAACATGGCACAGTCCGAACATGGGCTTGACTATGTGCCAAACACTCTGACGGGAATAAAATCACTAAGAATGAAATACGGCATTAATGATGCAAATACGCCCACAAAATTCAAATTGGCACAGAGCAATACGCAATCTTGCAGGACAGTTTGGCCAGCTCAATCTTTTCCCACCTATCTAGGCTGCTCTTTGCCCAGTATTTTAAGGACTTTGGTGTAATCAAAAAGCTGTTACTGAATTACACTGTCCTCTTGCCCTTTTGGGTCGTCTCTGAAACCCCAATCCTTCTGACTCCCTCAGGAGTACAAAGGTTCAGAGAAACCTACCTAACAACAACCACTTCACCCTTTCATCATCGTTATTTCATACATCCTTGATGTATAGTGTGATGTGAGTTGTGTTACTGATTATATTTCAGATTGTGAGTCTCTGGGAAAAAGCCTATAAGATTTATTTTTTTCCCCCTCAGTCAGTTCTCTGGCAGTTGATGCAATATGCCTGAAACTCTTCTTGCACAGCTGAAATAAAAACTCAGAGAGCTTTGGCTTCATCCAGCTTTTATGTCTTTGTGTTTTATGTTTGTGTCGACTTCCGGCAAATTGTGTCTGGGCAGATGGAGCAATTTCAACTTATTTGTCTTTTGGTGAAAATGTGTGATGTAACTGCAACTGAAAATATCTGGGATGCAGCCAGAAAACTCCTCCCTCTAAAAATAATCGGTAACACTTTATTTTGATGGTTCCTTTTGAACATTCTGTTGACTAAAAGTATCTTTGCAACTACATGTCAACTAACTCTCATATTAGCAGACTGTCTGCTTAATATCTGCTTTTTATTGTGATGGTCAACTGACTATAAGAAACTTTGCATCTACATGTCAAGTTGTCAACTTGTTCTAACCCTAATCCTACCAGACTACTAATACTCTAAACACTCTCATGTCGTTACTCTATATATAACATAGTCTATGTCTAACAGTCTAATAACTGGTAGTTGACATATAGTTGCAAAGTTACTAGTTAGCAGAATGTCTAAAGTAGACCATCAAAATAAAGTGTTACCATTTTGATCACTAAAACTTAGTTTTAGTTAAAAATTCCAACACTGAACAACTGGATGCATAACAAGTAGTAAACGAATAGGAACTGATGCTAAAATGCAAATGCATTTTAACTTTGCATTATTGTTGCAGCTTGTTGAGGCATATTAGTACTTTTCTAAGATACCTTACTTGCATATTTTGCCAGTGGACTGAAGTAGGACTATGTGCCATAGGGACCAAAATATTATAGAAACTTGGGTCAGCTAATACCATTCAGAACACCATTCATAGTGTCACTCTGGCAGCCACTCAGAACACCTTAACGTTGCGGTAGTAATGTTTAATGTAGTTGTACCAAGACAAATCTCTTTAAGTTGCTTGTTGTATATCACTCATTGCATATTGGATGTCGACCTCCCACTCTGCATCATCTGGACGTCTGAAGACCAATCAGGGAATCTCGCCAACTCTGAGGAGCATGACCAGATGAGCAAATCCATAGGAATGCTCCTAAGAACAAGTCGTGCACAATTGTTGGTGCTCAGCACAATTTGTCTCTTTACACTATCTACTGGGACATGTCCATATCATTTGCTCTGAGATCTCAGAGCATTCTGCTGGAACGTTCACACGCCAGTTTTTGCTTTTAAAAGCATTCTTCATTGTGTTGAATGTCATGGGGAATGTTATTGCTGAGTTGGATGTCTCAATTATGACATAATCCGCAACTTCCTCTCAGCTTGCGCTTGCAGAGAACAGTTGCCCTCAGAAGAAAGTGTTCAGCAACAAAATGACGGCAAAAGCTAGTTTCGCGGGCTCTCAGTGCTGGTGGGCGTGATGATGATTGGGAAGCGTTTTCTGCAGTGGCTCTGACACTAAAGTTACAGCGCCCCACTGTCACTCGGTGGGTGGGATGGAGATAAAACAAAGTGGAATCTGCAGCTTTGTTTTCGCTAGCTATTTGTGACCTGTTCTCAGACACACTCTGGGGTGTGCTACGTTTTTGGTTACCTAGAAAGTCAATTTTACAAACTGAAAAATGGGCCACCCCAAAAATATTAGAATAATCATTTGAAACGTATTTAGAGGCTTGCTAAGATTGATTTGATTGAAATGTTTTAGAAACATTTAAGAAACCAACCAATTTTGAGGTGTGAAATTATCCACTGGAGGTCTCACAGATCAAGCACTGACTTTGTGTGTGGCGTTCTGTTCTCCATCTGTCCTCCGTGCCCTGAACGGAGAGGGTCAGTGGTGATCCAAGAGGAGGGCTGTCCTTTTCTTACCCAGACTGTCCTCACCTCCATTACACAGTGTGAAACAACAAATTAACCAGCGGCCTTCCAAATGACACCCAAAACCAGCACAAGTTTGGGAAAAAAAACTCTTCACCCTCCTGTGTGGTCTGATTTTTGGGCACAGTAGCTTCCAACTAGTATGAGAAACATAAATGTGTTTTGTGTTGTCCTTTTCATGGGAAACCATGTTAGTGGTGCATGTAAATATATGTACAGTGGCCCAGTATTTGAGTACATTAGTCACCCTTTAAAATGCATGAATGCCATGGCATTAGATAACAAAATATCAAACCAAATTGCACTACGAAAGCACAAGCACACATGCCAAGCAAAATTTTTCACAAAAAGGTCTTTAGGTTTTAAATGATAAAACAGTAGATACATTGTTTGCAAAGAAGACAAAAAGTATGTGGATACCTACAGTATGGTTGTCAAATGTTAGTGGAACATGTTCATTAATGTGATTAATTAAAAAAATGTGATTACTCTGCTAGGACACCTGTGTGAACATTAAAGTAAAATGACTTTATACATCCACTAAAGTGACCTTGACACCAGATTGTTAAAACTATTTGGCAAAATGGCTCATAAAAGTGATGTAAGTTCTGAGAAAATGTCTAGTTTTATTTGTTTGAGGATGCTGCATTAATATATTATATTATATATATATATAATATATATATATATATATATATATATATATATATAATATATATATATATATATATATATATATATATATATATATATTTATATAACTTAGGCCACCGTAAAAGATGTGAGTGGTATTCTTACTTCTCATTATGCTTAGTGAAACCAACACTCAAATTAATAGACGGTATATTTTGGAATTATTGGCCAATTAACAGATGCTGTACTGTCCGGTTGTCATTTATTTAATAATAATGCATCTTTTGAATTTATATATTATTAAAATATATACAACCGTTTCAGAAGGGTCTTGAACCGCTACTGGGATGAATTCGGACAACGAGTCAGACCCCATCACCCCGTGTTATATATATCGCTAGTACTGCTACATAAATTCAGTGAAATGGGCCCCCATACATTGTGAAAAGACATAAATAAAAAGAGATGGTATTCTGGGGCAATGCTATAAAAGTGTGTGTGAAAAAGCAAGGTGAGGTGACTGTAGGAATGGGGTGGAGGGAGAGTATGTGCTCAGATTCCGGGGCCTCGCTACCGTTACACACATAAATCAGCAGAGCGTGACTAAATCCCCGGTAACAGGAGCCGGAGCTTCGGTCCCCCCGGACCCCGCAGAGCACATCAGTGTGTGAGCACGCTGAACCCTCATCCCCTGCCTCCAACCCCAGCACACACTGCTAACCCAAACACTGAGGTCAGGCGTGGACCCCGCTCACAGAGCACAAACACACACTGACACCAGGACCTAGACTCAGATAAAACCATTTAAGCCATTAGAGACAGACATCACCTGAAATCTGCACTGGGGACCCACTGTGAGATCCAATGACGGATGGGAGGTTAAGAACCAAGGACACACTAAGAGGAAAAGCAAACATAACTATTCATCATCTCTGTGTTTGGCTGTATTTTAACGCTGCATCATCAAATGTCATGAACGTCATGAAGTATTAAAATGATGTGAAGTGAAGGAGAAGTGTTTAGTTTTACTATTTATTTAACATTTATTTTACCCGACAGATGATAAAACGAAAAGAAAAGAAAAAACATTTTAAACCTACAAAACCCTGAAGCTGGGACTCAAAAAACTTGTAGTAGGGGTATGTAGTGGGAAGCAGGGTTGAATACCCACCTATGAATCATCCAAAACATCCTATCATTGCATTGTGATATAAAAACGTAATCATCAATCAACTCATCCTCATCATGCTATGATCTCATTTTACTGTTATGGTTGTAAATGTGATTTTTTTTTTTAAATCAACATGGAGAATAGTTTCATTTTCCGACAATATTATAGGCTAGATTCTCAATTTTCCTCCTCATCATCCCACGTTATGACTACAGTCACCTATGTCATATAATACCTCATAACACTCAACCTCACAGTATCACTACAAGCTTTACTGTGTCAGAACAGCTGGGCTTGACCACCAAGAAACTAGGAGTTAAAGTGTGATCTGTTTGTGTGAGGGTAAACAGCTGATCCTTCTTTTCCAAGTCCTCTACAAGTTTGTTGTTTGTTTTCAGTCTTGTTTACAAGAACCACCCTGGAAGTACATGGACTATAGGAGCAACCATGCTGTCGTCTAGTAGGAATTCATAGAATGTGGCTGCAGTTGCTCTGACAGATAATCGTCCCTTACCTTACACCCATCCCCAACACACACAGATACACACCACCCAATTCACAATCTTGGTTTACACAGTAAATTTAGACTCAAGGAAACCTGTTGAGAATAATTCACGTATTGTCAAAATTAAGAACCCGGGGATACTCTTACCATTGTAAATTCCCTCACCTAAATGGCTGGACATAAAGAAGATCCTGTTTGTCACCATTATGGAGACTGGTTGGAACTCAGATTTCATTTATGACCAAGACTAGACACATACATTGCTGAACAGACAGACACTGCAGCTTTTATTCAGACCTTGATGGCCAGACAGAGGCTGTGTTACAGCACTTTATCAACATAGTGTGTGCAGCACAGTCCCCCTGATATATCTGAACAGTCCCAACAAGCATTCAGCCAGTAAAAAAATCTGTTATGGACATAAGTGATACCTCAAATTGTGCAGCCTGTCGGGTAGATGGAGTTGAGTTGGCCATACACGCAAAACCCCTTAACAAAAACCCAGCACAGCAACTCATCTGAGCTGTAGTGCAGTGTAATTGATCAACAACCCAGCACACCTTAATAAATGCGCAGGACATATAACAACTGTAGTGCAGTAGACTGTGCAGTTGCTCAGAACACTTAAGTGCCTTATGAAGACTCTGGTTTGAATCTGACCGGGCCATGTCCTGATCCCACTCTGTATCCTCTTCACTGTTTTATAAAATAAAGTCAAAAATGCAATTCCAATTGTGTAAAAATTTATGTTTAGTAAGTGCATTATTTTTAGGTCTTATCCACACTAATACGTTTGAAAATGCATCTTTTTCTCTCCATTTTGGCTTTCCGTCCACATTAAGATGGGGTTTTTATTAATGAAAACAAAGCTTTTTGAAAACGCTCTCCAAAGTGGATAAATTTGAAACGCATTGTGGACTGTCAAAACGGAGGTATTTAAAAACGACGACGTAAGTTTAGTCATGTGACGCATATTGAACCCATATATTCATGTTTATACCGGTATTGTGCCTGTTATGTGCCACTTTCTGTGTGCCACTTTCACACAGTTGCTAATTTGTAGCTACTTTGTAGCTACTTTGTAGCAACTAAATATGTACTTTGCACACTCTTTATATCACAGTCCTGCAAAGGGTTACAATTCCTCCAGTATCATCTCAGTGGGGGTTTACGCATGCGCTCTAAGGTGAATTTAGTGTTTTCCGACATTTCAGTGTGGATAAGAAACTTTTGAAAAACACCTGAAAACGCTAGTGTGGACGAAGAGCGTTTTTAAATGAAAACGCTGTTTTCAAATGTATCCGTATTAATGTAGAGCCTTAGAGTTAGGTCATCGATGCAAATGACAAATTGGCTGTTCTGATGGTGTCTATGAGGTAATTGAACCTTTTAGAGGAAATCATGAAATCATTTTTTTTTTGACTTGCTGAGCCCTTTGAGCAGTGGTGGAGCAAGTGGAGTTCCAGTGTTTTGTTTAATGTCCACACTGCATTATGTGACATGACTGTATATTTTACCCACTGGGGTTTAGCAGGGATAACTTTCAACAAGCCATTAGGACAAAGCTGCTTTATGTTATTCCACCAGCATAAAGCAGACAGACCTAATAACACATGCCAGCAGTGGCTGGTCTCTTTATCTCCTTACTAAAGAAGACCATCATTCATCAATATCCTTTTAGTTTCTTTTGGAAGCAACCAATGTGTCCCTCAAAAGTCTGTTGTTGTTTCTGTTCCATGGCTTAACTCTCGTAATCTTTGTTATAACACAGATTTGGTGTACTGAGTTACCATATTTCCACACTCCTCATATTAGGAGACTGTTCCCTGCATTGCTGTTATGGGAATGGTCACACTCTGCTGGCTAATTGGTTTTATGGTGCCTTATCGTCAGTTGAATCATACACTCCCTGAGGCGAGCAAGATATTAATGATCTTTTCAAGGGTTTTACATCAAAGAACAAGCATAGAAGGAAGGCCAAATGACTTGGTTGCATGAATTGTTTTGTTGGAAGTCATTGAGGGGGATCCCCTTAAAACATGGTGGATATATGAAAGAACAAACCAAGACTCAATTTGCCAAACATGTAAGGGAACATAGTACACAGGATACAGACTGGATAGGGGTCATTGGTCAGGGAGTTGTTGACACAAGCGTAAGTAAGGTCAAAGAAACAACTGGCAATACTATTGACACACTTAATGAAGGTGGAAAAGTAGGTAGAAACTATCACTCTTTAGTATGCTGGGCACTTGCCACAGACTAAAATTTTAACATTCCTCTTGCAGAGTTTCCGACTTACTAATTGGGAACCGTGCTTCTGTTACTCCAGCGAGGACTTTAGTTCTATTCAGTTGGGGCATTTTCTTCGGTCTCTAATCTGATGTGAGGTCATCGTAAGTTAGCCGGCCATGGAGAAGCTAACCTTGCTCCAGTGCTAACTGATGCACTTCAGCCGTTCTTCCTTTGAACCAACCCCCTTCAAAGCCCTATCCCATCAGGAGAATGCAGATGCCATCATTATTTTCTTGGCTAGCTTTGAAACTCAAACCCCCTCATCTCTGACCTGCGCATGAGAGCCCGGTGATGATGACTGTGAGAGATGGCGTCTGTTTGCTTTGCTTTAGCATGGTGGAGCTTCACTCTGGGCTCTTGAGCCAGACTGGGGGCTAGTTTCAGCCACTGGAGGCCAAAGTGTAAAGGAGAAGATGCTATCACACCAAGGAATGGAGCCAGAATGGTCATCAGGGACTTGAGTCCTGGATGGGTACGAAGAGGCCAGGAAGACCATGTTTGTGCAGGCTTAAGTCCAAAGGGTAGAGAAAAGGGTCAGGCTTTGCACTGTGACTAGCGATAGCCTCTAAAGAAATACTATATCAGGAACTGTTTGAGCTCCTAATGCCTCTTGAAGGACAAAGGGTTTGACAATGCTGAAATGTAGGCCTTTTGGATGAATGGTAATGCTCAGGAATGTTCTGATTGAAATTAAACAGGGTTTTCAATTGTTGCCGTATTTGTATACAGTTAAAACAGTAGCCAGGAGTGGAAACGTTGTGGAGAAAATGGAATCTGAATGAAACTTAGCCATGATGCTAACTTGACCTGAAAACTTTTCATCTCGAAAGGTAGTAATAATTTCATCTCTGCGTCCACTTAACCATTTAGTGTCTATTTTGTGAAGGCATCTACAAAATAACTGTGATGTAGATGTCCTATAGACTGTTGAAGGGTTTGGATTAGCTATGGTAGCCGTTAATATCTTGTCTGTTTCCTGATTGTACATATGTTGAATGACCTTGTTTCCACTTCATCACTGCAAATTGGAGCAGAGCTATATTTTACTCATAGGGGGACTTGACCTTTGATCTTACGGGTGAGGGAGGTCACAACCCAGGTGGGGCATTGTCATCACTGCCGTGACGTGGCAACTTAACCTCCAATTGGATGGTTGGATTTCCAGGTGTGAACAGAGCTAATATATGAGTTGTCCGTCATGCTGAATGAATTTTGTCTGAAATTAGCCCATGATGTTGGAGCTCAGAGCCTCCAGAAGATGATGAGTTTGACCTGAAAGCTCACAGAGTTCGGCTTCACTCACAGTCTGAGTATAGCTGTGTGTGTCATCAGTGTTGCGGTGTGACCACATTCATGACTCAGTATTAACCAAGAACAGCAAAGTCCAAATAATGAATCACATGACTGAGAGACAAATAATGAATAGCGTACATGTAGATGTAGATGTAAAAGTCCTACTGTAGCAAAATGGGCTTTGGTAGGTAATCAACAAGACTTTTTAAGCATTTTTGGAATAAGATAACCAACTCCTTTGTTTTGATAAGGTTAATCTCCTAGCTTGCATTACTATTTTAAAAGTTCACACTTTTCGTATCATTTGATAAAATTACAGTTTGATAGAACGTATATTTATAATACTTTTCTCTAAATTCTAAAATCAGTCCCTAGGTCATAAAAGCCCCCTAGTTGAAGTAAGACCCTTAAATTTGTGTATGACCTTCATTGGAGGTATTGTCATGTGTATTTATATCTCGGCTGCAATGTAGAAAAAGGACACTAGCTCTAAGCATATTATAAGTGTTACATAATGGAAAGTTCCCATAAAACACAATTGGTGCCAGTATATATTATAATGACACTAACGCCAGATCTAACTCAAATGGAGATTTATGGGATTATATAATGGCGCTATCTTTTTATGAGCTTAAAAAATATTACTATAATTTGGAGAGTGTTTAAGACAGTCTTCAAATTAACTTCTAATATTTTTGCTTAGTTTAAGAGGTCATAATTGTTTTTTTTTTCTAATTACATGCAGTACTAATTACTATCACTATTTTCATTGTTTCATGTTCATTATGTTGTGTGTATATGTGAACACATGGGCATTTTAAAACATGGGATACCCTCAACCTGGGATGCAGGTCAGATCGACTCTCATCTCCGCCACGAACGATGAGCTCTCTAACGACACGTCCCTAGAGCTTTATGCCCCTTGGCAGGATATCCCATGATTCTCTCTGACAGCTGAAGCACCAGCTCCTTGACACGTGGAGAGATTTATCAGCTGAGGCGTGACACTCTGGAGTCCTCTGGAGAGGCATACATGAGAATGAAGAAACAAATAGCATTCTCTTTTCACTGCTAATTAAACATAACCTTTCAGTCCATGCTAATTGCCTCTTTGAATGGCTACACTTCCTGCTGCACAAAATTATCCCAGTGCTCATTTGTGGGATTTTTGTGCAAATGTGCCTATTGACTGGAGCATTCGTATTTATGAGATAAACGCACTTGAACACCACAAAGTCGTATTTAGTCTCCGGATTTAGTTTGAGCCCTAAATTTCTAAGTTGGGGGATGTCCATTAAAAAGTAATGGTTCCAATAGGTCCAGCAGTTATTTTGTGTTTTGTGAAAGTACACATTAGCCTAATATTTATGATATTTGCATTACCTTTTTTGTAATGTCTGACTAAGTTATTGGCAAGAAAGTAGCTTTGGAGAATGCCTTTAGTATAGTTTAGCCAAAAATGGAAATTCTTTCATCATTTACTCTCCTTCATGTTGTTGAGTTCAACACTGACATTGAATAATCATTTAAGGAACAAAATTACTTTGGTTTCCCATATGAGTAATGCAGTGTGTCCAAATGAAGAAACCAAAGGCCGTCTTCAAAGATCTTCAGGTGCTTCAGCCAATCTGGTCGCTACAAGAAGAAAAAGATCATGGCTAAATCCAAAATCACCCCCTAAACCCTCATTCACTATTCCCTACGTTAATGAAATCGAGTGAGCGAATTCGGACAGCCGTTGAACATACATCAGTTGTACACTCATTATTGCAGTGAAATGTGGGATTGAATAAGTGCACTCAATAACGTCCACTACGGTTTCGGACACCACTACAAATGGCTGTCCCTTCAAATAAAGCCCTATTTGAGGGTTTTTCGGATACAGCCCATGAGTCAGCATGACGACCTTGCTTTCTAACGGCATCTGAGAAAGTAACCAAGAGACGCCATAAGAAAATTAATAAACAGATGATTGCATCGCAGGCATCCTTTGAGGACCTAAAATGCATTACTGGAATGGCAGTTGAGAGTTTCTTTCATATATTTGAAGACTTCACATGCAAAAGCTGCTAAACACCAATAAAATGAGATAACAATATCGAGCGAATGCTCTCAGCATATAGTATACCTTCATAAAATACTTTAGCTTCAAACTTGATAAAATTCCAGCCTCAGTCTATTCAGAAATACCGGTTTGTTGGCAGAAACCTCTAAATGCCACTTCCTTTTGCCAGCAAAAGCCTCTAAGTTCACAGAACCAAACAGAAGACACAAATCGAATTATATGATTTCAAGATGATTTCAATTATCAAGCTGTAAGTTTTTACCCTGAGTTTTTTCCCACAAACAGAGAACAGCAATCCAACACAACTTGACCATAGACGAGACCCGACAGCAATGAACAGAAACAAAGAAACTTAAGTACTCCGACACACAAGGATACACACCTGAACTAAATGGTTAATCAAATGAGGAACCATGACAACAAATTCAACTCAGGAAAATGGTGCAAACTGAAAAACAAAGTCCAAATGGTGTGTGACTGTGACAGTACACCCCCTCCCGGAGGGTGCGACCTCACGCCGGCAGACGAATGGAGAAGGCTTGGGTGGAGGGTGAAGATCCAGGAGACGGATACAGAATCAGAAAGTCCAGGGTGGTGGAACTAACCAGGAGATGGCCTTGAACAGGGGCATGTGGATGGAGACCCAGGCCACAGCCAGGACTGCACTCCATGGTGGTGTCGCTGGAGGGAGGAGCCATGGTATGAAGATTCTCAACGTCACCTCTGGGAAGACTGGAGACGACTAGGTGATGGAGGTGGAGCCCACTGCGCAGAAGCAGAGTCGATGAGGTTGAGAGACACCGAAGACCTATAGGCGGCCAGGACGGAGCCTCAGCGATGACCACCCCGGAGGATGTGATCCGGAGGGCAGAGGTGGAGCTGTAGGCGGAGGAGCCAGGGTGACGAGTCGAGGTGGACTCACTCAGAGGCTGGAGGCTAGAGGCTGGGGGCGGAGCCACGTGCTCCTCACGCCAGGAGGTCCGAGGAGTAGCAGCGCCACTGAAAGGATGGCTGAGGGGAAACTGAGGGACCTCGACACACCTTCGGTGCAGATTTGCGGGCCATCCGCTGCTCTTCGGCCCTCCATCCCTTCGACTACGGCACGCTCAGGCTCCGTCTCCGGACCCACTTTCATCTCGGGAGGTCGTCTCTGCAGCTCCATCGCGGCCTCCTAGCTCATCAACGTCGCTCCATCACCTCAGCCCTCGGCTACGCGGTGAGCTCCAACTCCATCATCATCATTTCCTGACATCCCCATGGTGGCGTCAGGACTCGTACCACAATGGGTCCTCCCTCTGGCGATGCCACCATGCAGCGCAGTTCTGGCTATGGCCTGGGTTTTCACCATCATGCCCTTGCTCAAGGCTCCTCCCTGGCTCTCACCACCTTCAGCTCCACCCTGGACTTTTCTGTTCCACCTCCTCCAGGACAGCCATCCACCTCCAGAGCCTCCTCCTTTATCCTCTGTCTGTTTCGCCAACCCTTCACAAGCCCCTTCACCAACGCCTTGCCATCTCCTCATCCTCCTCCCCTTCTCTCTACAGTGAGAGGACACGTTTAGATTTGAAAATCCTGCTTCCCCCTATTATTGTTGAATCACGGAAGCTACACCAGTTACTTTTGCCAAGAGATTTATATTTATTATGTATCATGTGTCAGACAGAGAGACACACAGGCATATAAGAATAAGGCTACATGAGAGGAGGTCTTCATTCCAGATTTCTCTATTCCCCATTTCTCTATCTTCTCATCCCATCATGCTAAGTAGCTGTAAATGGTTTCTCTGGGTTTATCCTTCCTTTCCCCCATCATCTCTACGTTTCTCCTTCCTCTCACCCCATCATGCCTTTATGTTTCTCTGAGGTGGTACAGTAAGATTGAGCTAATATACATCACAGAGAGTCTTACAACTTCCTTGTAAGGTAGACAAACATATTGCGTATGTTTAAAATGAAATGTATCTGCACATGGTACAATCCACTTTCCACATTAAGAAACTTCTCAGTGTATACATTAAAAAAATTATAAAAAAAAAGAATTTAAAGGGCTTAAAGG
Organism: Chrosomus eos; assembly: GCA_036326025.1. Taxonomy (NCBI): domain Eukaryota; kingdom Metazoa; phylum Chordata; class Actinopteri; order Cypriniformes; family Leuciscidae; genus Chrosomus; species Chrosomus eos. The sequence goes on from CM070822.1 coordinate 18,004,943, forward strand.
TTTTTGCATCTGAAGTCATCATTTGTTCTGTGGAGTTATACTCAAAATAGGAATGTTTCATGTTTAGCAGTTATCTTACAGTAATATGTGGTTTTGTTTATTTATTTATGTTCAGATGTTTTAAGACGTACACAGTGTCTCAGACTATTTTAAACATGGAGGAAATAATAACACCACCTTTATAGAGAGAATGGGTTATAACTGAATATAGTACATGCCTCAGAATAGGTAGTTCTAAGAAATGTGGAAAGCTGCCAATGTGCATGTTTCCATCCTGGAGTCGTGACCATCCATGGGGAAGTTGTTGGCATTTATTTGAGTGCCCTTCATTTATACTTTGGTTGTGAAGTGTGCATGCTGGCACAATGATTCTCACAAAAATGCCCAGGGTTTTAAGGTTTTTCTCCATCTGCACGTCATTCTCCCAAAGGCCTGTTCAACCTCAAGGCAGGGCCAAACTCATGTCACCCAAGGCAATGTTGTACCATCTTTACAGTAATATCTTTTACACCTATACTAAGTAAAGCCTCAAAATTATATGAATTAAGACAGTAGAAGAGGTCTAAAACCAAGAACAGTTCTTAACTGGATCTATTCACAGGAAACTAATAAAGCCTGAATATATCCCTGCATCCTAACTGGCAATAAACAAAAGGAATCAGCCTATATCACACTACATGGAGGAATTCTCAGAATGCAAGATATGTTTACTGCAACACGTTTTATGTGTGTGTGTGTGTGTGTGTGTGTGTGTGTGTGTGTGTGTGTGTGTGTGTGTGTGTGTGGTGTGTGTGTGTGTGTGTGTGTGTGTGTGTGTGTGTGTGTGTGTGTGTGTCTTTAAATAATATATATTTATAAAAAATTAAAAACAGCTGGAACATTCCTGACACTTTGCAGACTGTATTGATTCAGAGAGACCAAGCCAAGGACATGCTACCAAAAACTTTGACGTGTGGTCATCTTAAATGAAACAAACCCTTTTGCAACAGCCCAAAGAGCCTGGCCACATTTCTAGCTATCTTCGGAATCACTTTCTCACCGTTTCATTTGTACTTATTTGTTCAACTGATTCAAGTAATTCCTTTATAAGTGGAAAAGCAATGAAACGCATTCATCACTCTTGGGCACATATGCTTCTATGGCTAATCCTTTGAGATCAAGTGAACATGCGTGGGCTGCTCTTCTTATGAAAAGCCTTGTAAAAGAAAACTATGTTCCTTCCCTGAGTGGTGAATGACCAGCTGATGGACTTCTGGTCACTGGCAATGAAGCCGTGCTGATTAGTTATGCCTGTAAAGCTTGATAGAAGACAGCAGTCGGGTTGTGAGAAATAGTACTATTATAATATAATTTTAATTTTGATTTGTTTGCACATAAATATATTTGGGAATAAAAGTAATGCCGTAGCGTTTTACAAAAGCAGCATTTGCATATCTTCATGCGGTAGATAATGCACATCAGTGTCATTTCAGAAGATCATCACCTCTGTCACAAACTGTGAGATTTATGACACAGTATTTGAGCCTATGGGCCATAACCTTTCACAACAAGGTAACGGGAGATGTGTCCACTATTCGGGAGATGGCAACAACAGAAATATATGGATGCATTATTTGAAATGGATAAATATCAAGTATAAAGCATATGGGTGATTTTTTTTTTTTTTGCCTTATCCTCCCAATTGCTCTGTTTGAACATTTAGGAACTGTATACACTAAAATGATCTGCCTGAGAGCAATATGAGCTGTCAACAACTCGCAACCTTCAATAAAACATCACACACTGATCTTGTAAAAAAAATCTCAGAGGACACATAACACTTCGGAAAGGCCTTTCATGTGTTTATGGATTTAAGATAAATGGTTCTTATAGCTATTTTTACTTCACATGCGTGAGCTTTTCAAAAGCCATTTTGACTGCGCACATTCCTGGCTATTTTTACAGGACGTGAAAACAAGACTCTCTTTCCAGTGTCCAGCATTTCTATGTGCGTGTTTCAGAAATTAAGGTAATTTTCATGAAGACAGTCCACAATGCAATTTACAGTAAAAAAATCAATGCCTGAGATGTATTTGTCTTGGTTGGTTACTTAAGCCTATAAATCAAATCGAATCCTGTCAGTATAGTTTTATTGTCTCATATACTATACAGTGGTGTGTCATGCATTCCCTGGGAATCAAAGCTTGGCGTTGCAAATATATGGATTCTTCATTATTTTTAAGGCTTTTGAAAGAAGTATTTTATGCTCATCACGCTTGCATTTATTGCATTTACATAAAAATATAGAAAAATAGTCAATTTTAAAATTAATTGGTTTTCGATTTGAATATACTTTAAAATAGCCTATAGTTTATTTATGTGATACAAAGCTGAATTTTCAGCATTATTACTCCAGCCATCAGTGTCATGATCCTTCAGAAATCATTTGTATATGCTGATTTGGTACTTGGTTATTATCAATGTTGGAAACAGTTGTGGTGCATAATATTTTTTTATAAACTGTGATACTTTTTTCAGGATTCTTGGATGAATAAGAGTTAAAAAAGAAATGTATTTATTTAAAATAGAAATATTTTGTAACAATATACACTACCGTTCCAAAGTGAAATCTTACAATATAAAGAAATTAATATTTTTTTTCAGCAAGGATGTGTGAAATTGATAAAAAGTAATAGTCAAGATTTACATTGTTAGAATTAGTTTTTAAATAAATGCTATTCTTTTTAACTTTTTATTCATTGAATCCTGAACAAAGTATCACATGTTTCAAAAAAATACTATACGGGAATGGGGCACAATTGTTTCCAACATTGATAATAACTGAGTATCAAATCATCATATTAGAATGATTTCTGATGGATCATGTGTGAAGACTGAAGACTGGAGTAATGATGCTGAAAATTCAGCTTTGCATCACAAGAATAAATTATATTTTATTCAAATATATATGTATGTATATTCAAATAGAAAACCAATTATTTTTAATTGTAATAATATTTCACAATATTTAAATATCAATGTTTTTTCTTTATTTTTGATCAAATAAATCAAGGCTTAATGAGCATAAGATACTTCTTTCAAAAATATTAAGAATAGCCTTTCCAAACTTTTGACCGGTACTGTATATATATAAATATATATATATATATATATATATATATATATATATATATATATATATATATATATATATATATATATATATATATATATATATATATATTATATATATATTATATATATATTATATATATATATATATATATATATATTGCAGACTGTCCCATATAACAAAGTTAGTTACATGTATATTGTAACATGGAGAATGTAATGTAATGTCCCCTTTATTTCTCACTCGGACTCCTGTGTTCCTGAAGGCCTATTGAAATGAGTCTGAAGCCCTGCAACAGCTAAGCACTGGATAGAATTTCACATTCTATATTTAAGTTCCCTGACTTGTGTCACAGGGCTATTTAAATGCCAACAGTCTTACTGTCAAAACAGCCTACAACAACATGATGGACCTGTTTGAGACCAACACTTATTTTTTCAACGATTTACGTTATCTTGAGGGGGACCATGGGACTTTGGATATGCCAGGAGTGTCCCCACTCTATGAGGGTAATGACAGCCCTTTGTCCCCAGGACAGGATCCGGTCGCGTCCGAGACAGGTTGTGAGAGCAGCGGAGAGGAACACGTCCTCGCGCCGCCGGGACTCCAGTCGCACTGCGATGGTCAGTGTCTCATGTGGGCTTGCAAGATCTGCAAAAGAAAATCTGCGCCCACTGACCGGCGGAAGGCCGCGACTCTGAGAGAGAGAAGGCGGCTCAAAAAGATCAACGAGGCGTTTGACGCGTTAAAGAAAAAGACGGTGCCCAATCCGAACCAGAGGCTGCCCAAAGTGGAGATTTTACGCAGCGCAATAAACTACATCGAGAAACTGCAGGACCTGTTGCATTCGCTGGATGAGCAAGAACAGAACTCTGACAATGACCCATACACATACAACGTGAAAGAAAACCATGTAAGAACACATCCAAGCCAATACAACCGATCCATGTGCTCTGACAGCAGCTGGATCCACGTGGTGCCCCATGTCTGCTTCCAACTAATGATTATTGATATTAATTACTAAAATGAAATTGAGAGTAGGCTAATATTAATGTTTACCATAATGATTGCCTGTTCAGGTGGCTCCCAATGAGTATCATTGGAAAAAGACCTGCCAGAGCTGGCAGGGGAATCCAGATCATTCCAACTCCCCGATGGCCGGTCACAGAGAAGGTTGGTACCGAGAAACAAAGTTTAAGGTTTTAATTGCAGTTTCATGTTGCTGGTCATTAATGTACAATGCGCTGGCGATGTGCGTAATGGTCTGCGCGTAGTTGTTGCGCCTGATTGTGCCCCCCCAAAAGCAGCAACTATAGCCTAATCTCAACCTAAAAATTGCTATAAAATAATTTTAAATTTAATGATGAAAAAATTAAGAAATTCTTTTCAATTCCAGTGTCGGTGCGTTTTGACTTTGTAGGGAAGATTTGTTTGTGCGTAATTGTATTTGCATAATTGCTTTTCGTAACTGTCTGCGCGTAATCCTCTACATGTGCGAAATGTGTCATACATAAATCCCTGTGTGTAATTGTTTTTCTGTAATTGTCTGCACCTTGTTCTCACTGCGTAATTTCTATTGTGTAATGTTCTACGCTTGTTTCTCTAAGCAAACATGATCCATGCCTATAACGTGTGTTCCAGGAGCCGCAGTGGAGTCTTCAGCATCCAGCAGCCTTCGTCGCCTCTCCTCGATTGTTGACAGCATTTCCACTGAAGAGACGAAAGCTCGATGTCCCGACCAGACCTCAGAAAAGTGAAGCTCAAGCATCCCACCTCACATTTCCGACTTGTATTTATTTCCATGAGCTAGTGTAAATGTTTAAATGTAATAGGCGACACTTTCATAAATAAGTCATTAACAAACATCCTTATATAATGCGTAACAGGTCATGTTCAATCTAAAAAATTAATATTTCTGAAAATATGTAAAAGATACATATAATTCCCAGGCTATCCAATTGAATGTAACCATGTGATCTGTTGTGCGTTGTATAAAATGATGTTCTTATTACATTGCAAATATTATTAATGAAAATGTAATTATGAAGTGTTCCATTTATTTTTCATAATTGACCATTCAGTGTAGTTGCTGCAGGTAATTCCAGGTTAATTTAAGGGTCATTAATATCAGCAAAATGATCAAGGTCTTCCTAAAATGTACATATTTTGTAATATATTGCTGTTACTTAAATTATTTTATAAATGAACATGAAAGAAAGAGCACTTGATGACTACAGGATAATTCCAACATTAAACATAAACAAATCAAAGTTGTTCTCTGTATTTTTATTTATTTAAAAATTATTTATTTACTTTACAATTATTATCAATTTTTAATAATAGTGTTTCCAGAGATTTTGATGTGCCTGAATCATTCCAATGAAATATTCCCTTGTGATTTCAAAATATACCTGCCTATTGTCTTATAAAGTTCAACTAGGCATTAAACAATGAAGACATTCAGCCTTGTTAAGCTTTAAATTAATTTAGCACCAATGTAAAATCTTCATACTTGTTCAGCTGAATCTATTTAAGTCGTAACATTTACTTAAAGGTCCCAAGCTGAAGGTAACAGGCATGTATAGCTCGCAATGATGGCTGGCCACCAAATGTCCTCATTACAGCCATTGAATTAAAAGTCTCCGTATTCCAGCAGCAGCCTTGACCAGTCAAGCCAGCAGCTCTCCCAGATTTATGAGCATTAACGGAGTGTTAAAGTATGACTGGCCCTGAAATAGCCCTGGCCTTGCCTGTTAGTTCCAGCTGGCAAGGAATTGGCTGCAATGAAACCCACCGTCTATCTCATGATCAGAAGTAGAAAGTTGGTCAGGGGAAAATATCGCAAAGCTGTAAGCAACATGACAGCTATCATAATGTTACAGTCTGTGAGGGTTTTCCCCTTGGATGAAGCAATGGGTTGCATTGCAATCATTGGTCAGGTTTAATTTGCAAGTGTGAATATGTGTGTGTGTGTTTGGCAATTATCCATCGGTGGAGTTGATTTGCTGGTGTTCCCGAGATCCACTGCGGCATTTCCATCTTGCACAGCGTGCTGTCTGTCAGGACCGGCTCTCTGATCTTTCCATTTAACACACTACCACCTTTGACCTCATCACAGACACAAGTTAACTTATGTACTCAAACTCTCAAATGACTCGGAATGACCAGTGACCTGCACATCTGGGAAACGAGGTCATAAAGAGTAAATTCATATTTTATTTGATCCTCCAGAAAATGTGAAAAAAGGATGCAAACTTATTATGTCACTTCAGAAATCAGATTAAAATAATTTAGAAAGTAAATACTTAATATGTGCGTTACCGTTTTGAAAGAAGTCTCCCTCGTGTATTTATTTGATCAAAAATACAGTGAAATTGTGAAATATTATTACAATTTAAAATAAATTATTTGTATTGTCATATATTGTAAAATGTAATTTATTTCTGTGATGCAAAGATGAATTTTCAGCATCATTACTCCAGTCTTCAGAGTCACGTGATCCTTCAGAAATCATTCTTATATGCTGATTTCAATGTTATCCATATTAAAAACAGTTCAAATTAACCATGATGTACTTTTTTAAGGATAATTTGCTGAAAAGTTACAATACAATATTTTATGTTGAATATTAAGCAAAATATATTTAAATATGAATATATCATGTTATTTGACATGCTCAATCGTAACAACATAATACCTCAATATAAACAAAGCTTTGGCGACTGCACACTTCGGGTGATTGTCTGATAAGTTATATGGCATTAAGATTGGGACACTTCAAAGAGATTTATTGCTCTCCGCTTAGTAAGCCAGACTGTAACCAGATAGCTCTGTCTACAGTGTTGTTTTAATAGGATCTCAGAAATGGTGCGCTTTTATTTGGGTTCTTTCTTCATCATGATGCCCGACTCCTTCAGGAGAGAGAAACATCTGACAGATTCATTGCTTGATTTGCATATGAGCATACTCTGAAATACATAACAACTACAAATGTGTCATTAGTTACCATCAAAGGGAGGAACAATGAATGTGATTATAGCATCATGCCATCTGGGAATTATCCCAGAGGAACATTTTATTGCACAGAGAGCTCGAGAGACTTTGTTTAAGCATCAGCTTTCTCAATGTCAATCTATCTATCTATCTATCTATCTATCTATCTATCTATCTATCTATCTATCTATCTATCTATCTATCTATCTATCTATCTATCTATCTATCTATCTATCTATCTATCTATCTATCTATCTATCTATCTATCTAAGCAAATATCTGTAAAGCAAAGTCCTCCTGATTTTTTGGTCTGGAGTAAAGCAGATCTCACATTCAACTAAAGCTAAACTAAAGGACTGAAGACGTGTTTTGGAAAAGATCTACTGACATTCCTTTGAATACCCAGTTATGGAGCCATTCTGATATCCCACATCACTGGAGCTTATACAGAACACTTCCTCTTGCTGCCAGACAAATGCTGTTGCCAATCACACTTTGATCATGTGATCAAATATGATACCGTTATTGCTGACGGAAAAAGTGCAGCCAATGGCCGGTCTTGGCAGGCGAAATGAGGCTGGAGAAAAATAACAAGAGGCTGGAGGAAACATCGGAATTTTCCTTCAGTGTATGCAACTATAAAATCATAATGAAGTTCGAAATGAAGTGGGAAGTAAATAAATCAAATAAATTATCATTTGAATTGCACGTTTATTCTTAACACTTGTATGAGAAAATAAAACTGAGAGCCCGCACAGGAAAGAAATATTAACGCTCGCTCACCCTCTGCCCTACACTTAACACAGTTCCTGACCCTTGACAAAAACCCTCAGAAAAGCCCCGAAGTTCCCCAGAGACATCGCAATGTTCCCAAATCTCAGAGCAGGTTTGTGCGCTCACTCATCAGCCTTCTCAGGAACCTTTGCGCGCTCGCCATATGCTTACGCAATCTGAGTTAGACTCAGTTATCGACTGCTGTCAGGTTTTCTCGTTGTCCATGTTGTTAACAGTCAATTGTCTTTGATCTGAACGACAGCTAAACAGGATTATCCTTGCCAATGTCTTCTTCAGCTGTGCGCAATACAATCTACACCGGCCCTCCGTGTTTTCTTAGGTGCGCAGGGTTCCCAGACACTAGAGAGGCCAAACGTTTTAGCACGTTGTGAGAAATATCCGCATTGTATCTTTATTAGCTGTCAACACTGATGGCTCGAGTAATGACCTCTATACAGCAATAGACGTGGATTTCAAGACACTTAATCAGTGTTACGGTTATAAACTATGTGTTTTTATTGCGCAACTGCCTTTACGCACCATTTGTAAGCGTTATTATTGACGTAATTTGAAGTGGATTAAATAAAAAATATAATCCAAAAATCTGCTATGCAAAAAAATTTACCCAGATATTTTTTTTTAATACTCAGATGTTCAATAATACAGTGCAGACATGTGATCATGGTAACAGAATGTGATCATGGCCTTGTTCAGCATTTGAAAGGATTCTGGTATAGATTGTAATGATGGATTTCTGATTGTGTGTGATGGTAGTGACATTTTTCAGTTTTTGGATAGTTGGATAGTCAGCAGCCAATTATTTCAGGTCTTTGGGAAAAGCAAAAATAAATCAATGTTTTTAATCAAATTTTAAAGCGATTCCTTGATTTTAAGGTTTTTTACAAATTCTTGTAATTTCTTTAGATTTTCAAAGTATTTTTTAGTAATGATTTTTTGTAGAGGTTAAAAAAAGGTTTGGGCAGGAGACAGGGTACAGGGTACTACTAGTTAGCAAACTTTTTTTTTTTTAATTTACCAATTAAAAATAGAATGATAGTTTTTAAAAAATATCATTCTATAGGGAATATAGAAAACTTGCCTGAATTGATGAATAACCCATATACATATATTAAAATATACATATACATGTCACAAAATCATATTTTTTACAGATCCACAATTGAAAATGTATTCACTTATTTCTTCAACATGTTGATTTTAGATCAGAATTGTTTTTTTATGGTATAGTCTTCATTTATAGTAATGTGACAAATTAATTTTAGTACATTCATATAAAATGCAGTTTAAAATAGTTTTAGTACAATGCTCCGAATAGCAAAAAGAAGCCGAAATCTTGCCACACAGTCGCTAATGAGCTACTTAGAAATTTAATGAGCGTTAACTAACATGGACACGCTGTCTCTGACACCTTCATCCACTCTCCGGATCTTAAGTTGTTTATCTGTGTGAGTGTGTGCCTCTGAAACGCTACACCAGCCCTTACAGCTGCGCCGCATCTGCAACGCTGCTCAGTCTCAAGCATAAAACTAGCTAGCAAACACTAGAGTCATTCTTGACCATTTCGTTTAGAGGTATTAGTAATAAAGTAATAAAATGACATATATTGTTTTTGGTTTAATTTTTAATGCATCATTTCTTCAGGGGCCCCATGCAGCATATGTAGATTAAAAGTCTTTAAGAGTATTGACAATTGAGTGCATATATATATATATAGCCTATATTTATATTCACTCAATTGCATATACACAATGCAGGACAAAACGTGAGTAGCTACAGGTACAAATATGCATGTTCTACAATTAAAGTGCAAAAAAACGTTCAAAGTAAAGTAAGATCTAAAGTAGACTTCTAAAGCAAGAGTTTCTGCACATGAATGTTTATTGATGATAATTCCCTCTTGTAATGACCGTCACGCTGTCGAACTGAGTGAGAAACCACCCCTATACACAGATGTGGGAAACTCAGTAGGGGTGTTGGGTCTGGGTGGGGATCTGGGTGTTGAGGGAAGGGGGGTCGCTGAGCCCTGCCTTGGCCAATAGGGCACGGTCATTAGGGCTGACCAGTGTGGGCCCCAGTATATAAGAAGGGCAGTATGGCACCAGAGAAAGCACATCACTCAGAGGTCGCCCCCTAACAGATCTCCTACACCACACCAATCATGGACGTATTCTCCACATCCCAGATCTTCTACGACAGCACCTGTGCCTCGTCCCCTGAAGATTTGGACTTCGGCCTCGGAGGGGAACTGACCGGGTCTGAGGAGGACGAGCACGTCCGGGCCCCCGGTGCTCCTCACCAGCCGGGTCACTGTCTGCAGTGGGCCTGCAAAGCTTGTAAGCGCAAATCCAGTACGGTGGACCGCCGGAGAGCCGCCACTATGAGGGAACGCCGCAGGCTGAAGAAGGTGAACCACGCGTTTGAGGCACTACGACGATGCACCTCGGCAAACCCCAGCCAGCGTCTTCCCAAGGTGGAGATCCTGAGGAACGCCATCCAGTACATCGAGAGCCTTCAGGACCTGCTTAGGGAACAGGTGGAAAACTACTACAGCCTGCCTATGGAGAGCAGCTCTGAGCCTGCCAGCCCCTCCTCGAGCTGTTCTGAAAGCATGGTAAATATGACTCTTACGCTGCTTATGTCATACTGTGGGCTTTACATTGAGAGACATCATAGTGAAAGGCTACAAAAACTCAAAGGGAATTTTCTCTATAGGTCAGGGCCCAAAAGCTCAGAAAAAGACTTTTAAATGTAGGTTTTCATCTTTTTGTCTGTATCCAGACAAGGTCATTGTACACGTCTCTCCATGTTTTCATCTTCGTATTTTATCTCAATAGCACACAGGGGATTTTATCCCTCAAATGGAGTCAGGGTTGCCTCACTATCAGCATGACATCGATAAATTGCTGCCAACATCTGGCTCTTTTTATACGCTGCGATATAAGCTTACTGCTGTTTGTCAGGGATCTACAGTAGATGTGGCATGTTGCAACATATCGGGTTTATATTTGGTAAAAAAGTTTATTAAATAGCTAATCTTAGTTGTGTCTGTTTTAATGCTCACTTGCTCAGCAATATACATGCTGGTTTACTTCTCAATGCACATTTGCTAATTACGCCCAGATGAATGTTGCTAACGCTAGTAGGATTTATGTTTATGTTATTATGATTTTTATAAATACTTGGGCATATTCTTTGATTTGGTTCTCATAATATAGAAAGTGCCATGTAGTTTTGCGAATTTAGCTTGATGCTAATTTTTTTGCTAGTCATTTGTTGACAAAGACTACAGTAGCCTATATAAAAAGTAATTTAGATGTTACCACATTTTTAGGTTGCCTGACTATTTTTTTTTTACAGTGTATCTAGTTAGCGCTTATTTATTCGAGTAAAATACTTGCCGATATTACAGTAAAATCATTTTTGCAAGTGAAGCATGGCCGATTCGAAAAGATTGCTAGTCATTAGTTGACAAGGCCAAGACTTCAAGACGTAATTGTTCTGAGCAAGTTGATGAGTTAGTAAAACTTTAATAAAGTAGAACTGTCATTGAGATTTAGACGTGTTCTACATGAATGAACAGGACAAGAAGACCGCAGAAGTCGAACAGCAATGGTACAAACAATGTGAGATGTTGATTCACAAAACTTTTATGACAAAATCTCAGTGCAGGGTTTGAGATATAGTATAAAGGTGGATATAGCAATGGCTTTCCCACTGGACTCTTTATAACCCAATAAAGCCTCAGTAAATCCGGCCAACAGAGACTGGCAGGAAAGTGGTCGGCCGTGCCGCATTCCTGACTGACTGCATGAGCTGCGCTGCTGCCAGGATTTTCTGCAGATTTACTCGCAGAAAGTGTCATCTTGCACAAACTGGTGTGGCTTCCACTGACTTAATCAATTCGCCACGCCTGAAGCCTAGCGTAGCGTGGGAGTCCCAGCCTGTGAAAGAAAGAAAAGCGATCTAGTGAAGCGCATGGATCACGCAGTGATGCTCAAGTTATTGTAGATGAACAGAATCAACCCATGTCTCATGTACACCATGTTCACTGCTTTATATTGATGTAACTTTTTGTGTTCTTCATTAAGGTTGACTGCAACAGTCCTGTATGGCCTCACATGAATCCAAACTGTGGGAATAACTACAACTTTAACGCACAGACTGGTAAGAAATAAAATCATTTTCTTTTTTTTTTTAAATGTGGAGTTTTTTGTGTCACTAATAATGTATTTCTCGATCAATCCAGCTAGTGCGGTGGCCAGAACTCCAGGAGCGTCTAGTTTGCAGTGTCTTTCCAGCATCGTGGACCGGCTGTCCTCTGTGGACACGGGAATTGCAGTGGGAATGAAGAACATGGTCGCTCTTTCTCCGAGTGAAAGTGATTCCCAGTGCAGTTCTCCAGACAGTCCCAGCAACAGACCAGTCTATCACGTCCTGTGAGAGGGAGCGGGACACACATTGCATGTTCATTTCGGATAATTTGTTAATGCTTTCAGAAATCAATGAGAATGTGGTCATTTCAAACCTCCATTCAGGACAATTACAAAGGTTTGCTCTCAAATTTATGGTTGAAATGCAAAACAAATCTGTGCATTCTTTCTGGGCCGGGTTATAATTTGGTTTATGTCGTCAGGCTTTAACTTAACTGTCTTAAAAAAACAAAAACTATCCATAAAAATATATCACATTAAAGTACAAACAGTGGATATTTTACTGTGTTGGCTGACTATGTAGCTTAACTACATTGACATTGGTTTTATTTATCAATAATAATCACTGTGGTACTTAGTAAATGCTGGTTTTGTTTTTTTAATATAGGCCTATTGATGTTGTCCACAACCATCTCTGTGTTGTAAATAAGATTGTACATAATTTTAAATGACTGTTATTGTATTCATGTCATGTTTTTTCTGTCATATTTAATGAACATTGTCACATAAAATGACTTTTTCTCCAAAAAATAAATCTCAAAAAGTTGTATTTGAAGTACTATTCAATTTAAAATTCTCAGGTGCTTTTTGCATCTCTAAGTAAATATTGACTGCAGCTTGGGCCCAATCATATGCCATTTGTCAGCTGCTAGGAAATCATGGCTTTTGGAGGAGGACAGTTGATAATGTGATGAGTTGGATGTTGAAGAAAGAGAGAGAAAGAAAGGAAATGAGCTCTGTGTGCCTGTTTGCTTAATGTAACAAATGTTACACATCATTCACACCCTCTTAATACCATTGTCATGAACAAATGGCCACATGCTGACACTTCAAGGTGCTGTGTGTGTGTGTGTGTGTGTGTGTGTGTGTGTGTGTGTGTGTGTGTGTGTGTGTGTGTGTGTGTGTGTGTGGTGTGTGGTGTGTGTGTGTGTGTGGTGTGTGTGTGTGTGTGTGTGTGTGTGTGTGTGTGTGTGTGTGTGTGTGTGTGTGTGTGTGTGTGTTGGTTATGTGATTTATGAGGACACAAATTTGTATAATGACATGTGTATTACACTGGTATTACAACTTATGGGTGGTTTTTGAGGACATTTCAAAAGTCCTCATAAATCAAATGGCTTAAAAAACATAAAAAACAATGTTTTATTAAAAAATTAAAAATGCAGCATGTCTCCTGTGATGGTAGGTTTAGGGACAGGGTCAGTGTAGGGGGATAGAATATATAGTTTGTCCAGTATAAAAACCATTACGCCTACGGAGAGTCCTCATAATGCTGTTGCACCAACAACATTGTGTGTGTGTGTGTGTGTGTGTGTGTGTGTGTGTGTGTGTGTGTGTGTGTGTGTGTGTGTGTGTGTGTGTGTGTGTGTGTGTGTGTGTGTGTGTGTGTGTGTGTGTGTGTGTGTGTGTGTGTGTGTGTGTGTGTGTGTGTGTGTGAGAGAGAGAGAGAGAGAGAGAGAGAGAGATAGAGAGAAGAAAGTCTTTCCCAAAAGAAAGATTTCATTATTGCTCACAATCTTAAGTCTGGTAAGATGCATCAGTGGGTCAAGTTGTTTCGCCTGATTAATTTACACAAGTATTATTTTGTGATCATATATTTATGTGCCATCATATACGGTGTTATCAAGTAACAGTGGTAAAACCTACTCAAATTTGATGCAATTGAAAAAAAATACTCAGAGAGCGAAATTTACACTGAATAATCAATAACAGTATAATAAAGAAGCTCTATAATGTGAATTTATGTATTTTATGTGTACATACTATTAATGCAAATTAAATAGCCTGTAGCTCAAAGAGTAGAGTGTTGGTGCTTGCACAGCCAAGGTCATGGGTTCAATTCCCAGGGAAAGCAAGAACTGATAAGAATGTTAATGTGTACCTTGGAATGCAATGTAAGTTGCTTTAGATAAAAGCATCTGCCAAATGCATAAAGGTAAATGTAAAATCATCCTAAACACTATACACATTCTTGGACTTCAGTGACATAAAACATGTGAAATGCAACATTAAATTCTACCCCTCATCCATATTTTTTAGGAAGAGTTATGGGAAATATGACTGTAATGTGCATTACAGTAATATTAGCAAGGTTTTTCTGAGCATATCTCACTCCTAGTGTTCTTGTTAGTGAATCAACAACCTTCAAGTAAAAAACTAAACAAAACAAAACCTTGCAACCCCCATTAAAGTAGCTGCTTTCACATTTTAATAGGTGCCTATTCAGTCTCTGAGCCAATTTTGCTCTCGTAAAGAGTTTCAATTATGCATTAGAGGATCTTTCGCTGAGAATCTTTCAAAGCGCTTTAAGTACAGTAGATTCAATTTCAGTAAGCAATCCTGTCGCCCACCTGGCAAATGCAATGCAGGAAATATCCATGGCTAAAGCTCTACTATAATCCGTTAAATGACTCGTATATTGGATTTATTATTAACCCTTTAAAGGATTTGAACCTTCAATGGGTTGAATAGCATAGTCTGCTCTGACTGCACATGTTCAATAAAAGGCCATAAAAGGTGACTTTTTGCACTTTAAAAACTCTTTTATTTATTTTGCGTGTGTGTGTGTGTGTGTGTGTGTGTGTGTTGTGTGTGTGTGTGTGTGTGTGTGTGTGTGTGTGTGTGTGTGTGTGTGAGTGTGTGAGAGAGAGAGAGAGAGAGAGAGAGAGAGAGAGAGAGAGAGAGAGAGAGAGAGAGAGAGAGAGAGAGAGAGAGAGAGAGAGAGAGAGAGAGAGAATCATTTTCTGTAATGATGTATATCTTACATTGTTTTGACAAAAAAGGAGAAAGAAATTACACTTATTCTCTAGGAAAAAGATATAGTTAATTGACCTTTCTGCATTGAAAACAATGCACTTAAGACCTTTGGCCACTAGAGTGCAGTATTTTCTCAAGTGCATACACAATGCTGTATACAGATGCTGTGACTCCTGGTAACCAAAGGCCTTCTATACTGTAAAAAGAGTTGCTGCCTTAAATATTTAAGTACAACCAACTTGGATATTTAAGTCATTTCTACTTAAATTACGTTAAACTGACTTAAAATCTTGTATAACTATTTTGATGATGTAAGGCAATGTAAAACATATGTTGTCATAAATTATTGATTTAAACAATTGGCTTCTAAGGGATTGAAACTTGCCACCCCCGAAAAGTTATTAAAAAAATCGTTAAAATAGTCCAAGTGACTACAGTGGCTCAATCTTAAGTTTATCAAGCGACGAGAATACTTTTTGTGCACAAAAAACAAACAGAAATTACGACTTAATTCAAGTATTAATTTCCTTTTCTCTTGGCCTCAAGATAGTTCACGTAGTGTAATAACGTAGAGCTTCTGTGTTGTACGTGACACTATTGGCCGACACGGTCATGTGTGTGTGATGTGAACTTTAAAAGGAGAGGAAAAATTCATTTCCTTAACTTATATAGGCCTGTACATCTATTTTTTAAACTGTCCAGGTGATGAGGCAGTATCTGTCATGAACTTTTTTTTTAGTATGCATGTTTTATCTAGTTTAAAACTGAGATTGAAAGTGTCCTGATCTGCTGAGATTGAAGTCGCACAGGTTTAGATATAAAGCTCTGATTTAAAATTCAGCAGACCTACAATTCCAAGTGCAAATCCACTTTGATCCAAGTAAATCTATGTGCTACCTTGGGTGTACCTATAAATTAAAATATTTTAAAAGATCCCAGATCTGCACAGCAGAGCAGAGTATGCAAAGCGTCACAAGAGACGGTGTTAAATTACCTCGTGTCTCAAAACACATATCATTAGTATTACAATGAATGTAAACAATTTACAGAGCTCGGACTTACAGAGCACGGTTTCATTTCGACGTTGATAGTGTTGCCAGAGAAAGGCATAAATCTGAGGATGTGAACAGAGAATGTCACAGGTTGCCATCTTGTAATTACGGTTATGCCGTGAACGCAGCATAAGCTCATTGTTTTGGTTCAGGAGGAACATTAAAGCCAGCTAATGTTTGGATAGCCTTACGGAACAAGCTTATAATGTATGATGTCTGCAGGAGCATGTGCGCGGAGGTATGGAAATACATACATTGACAGGCAGGTCAGACATCCTAACATTTTTTGTTCTGAGATTTCCACAGAAGATATACATTTTTTTAAGATTGAGAACACTTTTATTATTAATTGCTAGCATGATATGAAGAGAGTTTCAACCAGAATAGCCTAATAGAAAAAATTAGCCTACCCCACCTTTAAATTGTGGGAAATTCAGTACTGTTAAATGCATAATCCATTCTATTGAACCAGCGAATTTCTGCATTAGTCTTTCACTGCCAGGTTCATCTGTTGCAATGTGACAAGGGCAGTTGGGCTATTTATCAGTCCATTGGATGCCTGATGAGTGTAAAGAATTTCACCGCACAAGCCTTTGGCTTCAACCTCTGTTAAACATATCATCTGGTGTCTTTGGATAAAAGTATTTTCCTGTCTTTTCTCACTTTGCACCGGCTTATGTATAAAACTTTAACATTTTCTGAAGAAGACTTAACTCAAAGTCTTCTTTGCATGAAGAAAGTCATTGGGTCATTGAATCATTCTTTCAAATGATTCATTTAAATGCAGATAAATTCACCACGCAACCTATTCTGCTGTGGTTTGCAACTGTTTTTGATGGCAAAATAAAAAGAGACTGACAGTTTGTGTCTAAAATGTAATTACACGATTGTTTATTGAACTGTGTTGATTGGTCACCAGGATGTTGCAATATACGGTTGCTTAAAGGTGGGGTATGTGATTTGGAAAACGACCAAATACAATTCAATTTTTATTGAACCGCTTGCAGCCGCCATACGCCAAGACGTACTGATTACAGGTATCAGGACTAAAAATATGCATCACAAAATTAGCCTCTATGCTGACGACATACTACTGTTCTTGGAGAATCCTTCAATCTCAATAAAGAAAACAATTAAAATTATACACTCATTTGCCAACATATCGGAATACTCGATTAACTGGGATAAATCATCTGTTCTACCATTACAACCCAAAAGATGGGATGTTGCAGCCATCTCATCACCTATACCCCTGTGCACGGATAGTATCACTTATTTGGGTGTGAGAGTTTCCCCCAGGCTGTCAGATCTATTTACATTAAATTTCACCCCATTACTGAAATCAATTCAGGAAGACCTCCATCGCTGGGCAAATCTACCACTTTCCATCATGGGCAGGATAGCCACAATTAAAATGACGATATTACCCAAAGTAATCTACCTACTTTCAATGACCCCAATACAACCATCCACCGCCTGGTTCAAATCCCTAGACTCAGCAATTACAAAATTCTATTGGAAAAATAAGACTCCTCGAATAAAACTATCCACCCTCCAGAAACCAAAAAGTCTAGGAGGATTGGAAGCACCAAATTTTACTTCATACTGTTTGGCAAGTCATCTACAATATATACACAGATGGACTCACCCTAATCAATCCGATATCACCTGGCTAGACCTGGAACAAAATTTGTGTGACAACTTTCAGATCGCAGACCTGCCCTTTTTTACCCAGACAATTAAAAAACACTCTTGTTTCAAATCTCCCACAATTAGTTCAAGTCTGACAGCCTGGTGGAAACTCCACAATATTACTAACACTAAGCTCTCTCATCTGAAACTTACCCCGATTTGGAATAACCCCGATTTCACTTGTAATAATAAAACACTCAATTTCAATTCCTGGAAAAATAAAGGTATTACACATCTGCAACACATATTCGTCGAAGGTAATTTCTGTACATTTGAGGACTTAGTCCAGAAATTTGGCATCACTGACAAACAATTCCTACAATACCTACAGATCAAATCATCAATTAAATCATCACTCAAACTCACCACTAACACTCCAACGGTCAACTTAGAACTCACCCCAACTATCTCACAAATTATTAATATCCCATCCTCTCAAAAACTATTATCCAAAATCTACAAAATAGTGATACAAACAGACGTTACCATAAGCCTCCCCACCGCTAACTGGGAACTGGATTTATCTATTCACGCTGATGCCGATTTCTGGACTCAAGTCTGCAAAAATACTTTTCTCATGACAAAAAATTCTAATCTACAGCTAATACACTGTAAAAAGAAAAGGTGCCTGGAGGAACCTTTTGGGGTTCTTCACTTTGCCACACCGGCGGAACCGTCTGTAGATCCTCTAGGAACCCTTTAAAAAGGTGGCGGTTCTCTGAGGAACCACCCCGGTTTCCTGAGGAACTCTTATATAAGGCACTGTGTGGAACCGCTCTGGGTGCCTCCAGGAACCAATTTTTATTTATTTATTATTATTTCATGTTGTTACTATGTTACCATTTACTTCTATTATAATAAACAAACTGAACCAAATACAAAAATAATAATTGTTTATTACATATTTATTTATTACATACCGGTATTACATACATATTTAATACATACACTTCATGCACTTGGGAAAAGAAATAGAATAATATCAATGAATAGAATACACAAACAAATAGTATAATACATAATAAACATGAATAATCAACCATGTATATACAATAGGCTATACAAGAAAAGACATCTCAACAAAATGCATGGAAACACATATGTTCCATGTAAAATCAATGTAAGAAAAAAAAATGCATCTTCACTTAAGTTGTGTAAAGCTTGTTGAGTCTGATGTTTCCAAATCCAAAAGCTCTATCAGATGCCAAAAACAAACAACAAACGGTGCTAATATAAACTCATTGTGCTGTAATATTCCTGAAAATTATGATCCTAACTATTATCTCTATACCGAAATCTCAGATGGTTATTCAGCTATTTTGAATCGTAAAATATTGAAGCCTGGGATGCCGTGAGACTGGAGACTGTAATGTACACTATGGCTTTTGAAAAGCTTAAATGTGTGACTTGAATCAACAGTGCTCATGAATAGTTGAGTATTCTCACTAGAAACAAGATAGATAGTTAAGGTACGGTAAAACTATCTGTTGTTGTTCTGTGAATTTTCAGTCATTTCAATTAGAATCCACACGATCAGCAATTTCGCGTGTGGTCAAAAATGTCACTATGGGACCAAGTTGGTCAGTGGAATTCGCTGGATTTGACCAACAGAAAGCTGCTTGGAAGAGACTCCTGTGTGAGCTGTGCTCGTCGCTACACTGATGACAATGGTCAATGGACTTTTTTGCCTGTGAAATTCACAAATGTGTTATGTTGCAGCGAGGCCTTTACTCGCTGCAACATAAAATGCAATGAATAATAAAATCATCACATGTGGACATGTGAGGTATTTAACGAGATAGAAAAGTGAAAAGCTTCATTTTCCGTTTGTTTTTCCTTTTTTCTGGTGGATGGTCCAGGCACTTCAATGATTTTCAGGTCTAAAGGAGTATTCTTATTCTTGTTCAAACTTGTATTTCAGCTTACCGAGGTCCCTGCAAAGAACAAAAATTACTGTTAGTAGTGATAGTTGTGAACTTAAATAATTTCCTCAGCCTTGTGACATTACAAACCTGTTTGACTTTCTCTCTGTGGAACCCAAAAGCAGATCTCGGGCATAATGCAACCGCAGTCACCGTTCACTTTCACTGCATGAAACAAGCAGAACAAAATTGTGTAAATCATTCATGAAATCATTCTTATGAACACTTGTCTAGTTCAATTCAATGCAACAATTTATGTAAAAATTTATATTCTGTTAAACTCCAAAAATGTTACAGAAAATATCCTAAAATATATTAATTAAAAACCAATGTAGTCCACAACTCATATGTTATGAGTTGTGTTGTAAGTCTTCTGAAGCCATATAATAGCTTTTTTGTCAAAAAAGACTAAACTTGAAGTTATAATTCAGAGTTCAAATGTCTTATATTCAAATGCAAATAATTAAGGTATAAGAAACATGAATGAGATTACACAGTCAAACAATACAATTTCACACAGAAAAGTTCATAGTAATAAAGTACTTGCATGTGGTGTAGCTAGGTAACTTACTGTAATTCAATGTTGCTTCTGAAATGTTCAGATGATTTTAGAAATGCAGTGGTTGTTCTGGGGAAACAAAAGAACAAAGCTGATTATATCAATTCACAACATAATATGTATTGGCCAGTAAAGGGCTTTAAAATGGTATTTGAAAGAATCAGTGCACCTGTAGGAAATAAACAAAAACAGACCAAACTAACGTTAACTATATCCACGCGTTATCATAACAAACGCCCAGCAGGAATCCGCTATTAATTAGTTGTATCAGCAAATTGAAGACACAGTTCTAAAGAATACATTGAATTGAATGACTAACGTTAAAACAATCTAAGACAATAAGTCAATGATTTCCATTTGTTAATTTAGTTCATTAGATTGGTTAGCATCGCGGCTAAAACCTTCATAGCAAACGTTACCACATAGGCTAAAGTTACTGTGCAAAAAAACGAGTGGTAAACGCGGTAAAAACGATAAATAAAAAAATAATAATTTAGTTTATATGTATGTGTTTAAAAATATAGTAAGTAGACTCTGTATTTATATTTCTTTGGCGAGTTTACAAACCTTGTAAAGAAGAGCCGAACAAACAGCTGAAGCTTTGATGAGAGGAGCCGTTACTTTCAAATCCGATGATGATGATCAGCTGATCTTTGTTGCGCGCGTCCGCGTAGCGCGACTCGAGGTTCACTGAAGCGATGACAGCAGAGGAATAGACAGAACAAAACTTTTATCCTCCTGCTTCTTCTTCTTCTTCTTCTTCTTCTTCTTCTTCTTCTTCTTCTTCTTCTTCTTCTTCTTCTTCTTCTTCTTCTTCTTCTTCTTCTTCTTCTTCTTCTTCTTCTTCTTCTTCCTTCATTGTTGTTGTTTAAGGTTTCAATTATTCAATAAAATAGGCCTATATACCTACTACTAAATAAACGTAAGCCTATATGTATACTGAATCATAAGTATAATTTATGAAATATATTTATGATTTTTTTTGTTGAACTCAAGTGTAATAATAATAATAGGATAGCCTAATAATAATCTTATTCTGGCCTCACAGAACCATTGGGTTCCTCCAGATGCTGGCTTTAACATAAGAGATCTTCTAGGAACCACTTAAATGTTAAAAGATCTTACAATAACCCTTTTATAGCTTTCAAGTTCCTCTAATTTCCCCCAAAGCACTTCGAGGTCTCATGATAGTGAAAAGGTGACTCCAGAACCTCTGAACTGAATACAAAGTGCTTAAAGGATCCCATAAGTTCCAGCAAGAACCGCAAAGATTGTCAGTGCTCCTCCAGTAACCCTAATATAGGAGAAAGAGCTTTGAGGCACTTAAATTACATTTTTAAGTTCCTTGAGTATCCGACAGGATATCTGAGGCACCTTTAGTTTTTACAGTGTACAGTACAAAACTAACCATAGGACTCACCTCACTGGACGGAAATTATTTCATATGGGCTCCACTTCAGACATTTGTCCACATTGCACTCAAAACTGCAGGGACACATATATTCATGCACTTTGGCACTGCACCCCTATAAAACAATTCTGGGAAATGGTTATAAGGATTTTATCTGACTTTTTCGGCTGCTCCATCCCATCTTTACCATCTCTCTGTTTACTCGGAGACATATCCTCAATCAACCTGAATCACGCGAACAGTAAAACTCTGCTGGTCGCGCTAGCTGTTGCCAAGAAAACCATCTTCATAAATTGGAAAACAAAAAATAAAATCCATATCACTATTTGGAAAAATTTACTTTTGGATCATATATCATCTGAAATATTAAATTACCCATTTGGAAAGAACTCTAATGACTCATCATCCACCTGGCGAGCACTGTCCAAATTTCTAAACTCTTAGCTCTGCCTGCCCCCCTGCCTGAGATTCAGTTTTCGCGATCTCACTTATCATGCAGCAACCTTAGCAAACTTGATCTACTATCGTCTGTCTCTCCCCATTATCACTAAGACAACTCATGACTCTCAACATTACATACTATAGGAACAAATCAGCAGGATAGGGTTAACTCTTTCACCCCCCATTACAAGCCTCAAAACGCTCCCCTTTATTTTGGGGTTTGGGGCTTTGGAACGGGGGCTGGAGGGGGTGTGTGCCCGGTGGGAGAATAAGCCTCCTCTTTCACCTTGCCTCCACGGGCCTCCTCCACCGCTGCAACTGCTAGGGCCGGCTCTACCCTGTACACTCCACTTTTTTAATGCTCCATGTGTTAGTTGGTCAACACTCACATTTCTACTTTGGAATTAAGGTGTACTATGTGGGGGCCCTGTGGAGGTCCTGCACTGTTACCCCTCATTTCTTTTTAATGCATCTCACATCATGCATTCAATCACACAATCATTCAATAGGTAGGGAAGTGGGTGACGCCTGAGGTAGTTCCGAAAAAGTTCTACCCTTTGCGCCGCACCTCTTTTAATGCACTTAGACACAATTTAGACCCTAGAAGACATAACACAGGGATAGTGGGGTGGGTGGACGAGCTGGCCCGTTGGTAGAGCAGTGACTGAGGGCGGGGATGGGGGAGAGCGGTGGTGGTGAAGGGCTCTGAGGAGGCAACTCACCCCCCTCTATCTCCTAGGACTAAATATGCTCCTTAGCCCCGGTGTGGACTGAAGCAGACAGAGAAAAAAGCTATTGAGCCTGACCCAACCAAAACGATCACCGCTTTTAGCCAGGACACAATAATTTAATTACAGTATTGCAATCCAATCCTGCTGATTTCAACATTCAAACACAAAACACTTAGTCACACACAAACTTACACGCATGATACATCCATCCTAGCGCGTACACACACACACACACACACACACACATAGCATGGTATCCTCACTACCCTCGTGGTAAACTATACAATTTATTTATTTATTTATTTATTTATTTATTTATTTATTTATTTATTTTTTTTCTTTTTTTTTTTTCTTTCTTGTTTTGTTCTATTATGTCAATTATTCTTCTCCTGTGTTTCATGTTGTATGTGAGATACGCACTCTGTGTATGTATTATCAATTATTCATTGTATACTGTACGTTTTGTTTGTTACACTCTGGATTTTGTTTTATGTGCAAATAATAAAAAAAAAAAAAAAAAAAAAAAAATACAATTCAATTCAAATGGTCCTACCTTCTTTCCTCCAGCGCTAGCCCTGACTCCACCCATTCGAAGAACATGGACGCGCAATCATGCATGAGCAAAAACTCAGATGCGCGAGAGATTGTAATGACGATTTACTACTAATCATGGAACCGGCTTTACTGACGAGATGCGCATGCGTCACAAGCTTTGAGTATGCGCACGACGGGGGTCACGCGCGCTGGGGGGAGGGGGGTGTGGGACGACCGTTTGATTGACGAACTTACTGTCCAATGATTCTAGGTGGACTTGGAAATGATTGGCTGGAGTTTTTCGAGTCCTGCCCGTTCCACAGATGATTAAATTGCTTAATTTTCATTTCAGTGCTTCTAACTCAGTGGCTGTAAGTGGGTTAGAAATAGGTTTTCAAGTTATTTTGGAAAAATGGACAAAAAAGAGAATCACATACCCCACCTTTAAGTGTTCTATGTGGTTGTTAGCGAATGTTCGCTAGGGTGTTCTGGTTTATAGGTAGTTAAGAAACAAAGAGTTGAAGCTTTGCACACACGCACATATATTTATTTATACAAATATAATATGTATAACAATTGCATATCACTTGGTATTTTTTCACTGTATAATAAGTTCAGCTTGTCCAGCCTCAAAAATGCAAGTCATTAATAAGAAAGTCTGTAAGTAAACATATAAAAGGGAAGATAATCCATTAAAATGAATTGATTGACAATCAAGGAACAAATCAACTTGGTGTGATTTTGTCTATTAGGATGACACATTTACATGTTACCCACAGTCTGAGATTACTCAAAAACCAACCAACAAAGGAACTAATTTAAGTATCTACCAAAGTCCCACATCAGGAAAACCATCAAACCAAATTACAATAACACAGATACAAGTTTACCTTTGATTACTGGTGGTCATCAACTACTTGCTGATTTACAGTTTCGCTTCTATAAGACTTAACTAACAGTACAACTACAGCGCTGCAATGGATAGACATTTTGCCAGCTTTTGACGGCTTCAGGGAAAGAAGTTGTGAAATAAAAATGCGATAAAATTTTTTAGAAAATAAAACAAAATTAACTCTTGCTTTTTAAATTGATTGTCAAAAAGAGGACAATGTTAAAATATTTCTAGTGAATGAGGTGGTCGGTTATTTGAAATGACTGAACACCACAAAACAATCTTTTAAGATAATAAACTTGAAAATAGAACTTTAACATAACAAAATGCTGTTATAATTTACCCCTCATTTGTAGATATCATGTATCTGTGTTTGACATTCTGTTTGTCTTCAAAGTAAATCACTTTATAATATGAACTATGTCTGAACTTAAATAGAATATTTCTCAATTAGATTTTAAATTCAGGACTTGTGACATCACAACCATAAAACCGCATCAAAACTGTACAGCTGTTATGCATGCAGGACCTGTTAAAGGTCGAGTGTGTAATTTACGCACCACAAAACAAAATTGCGAAAATAAGGACTACTTTCAAACATGTTTCCAGAACACTCCCTTTATGCCATTGGTTTCCAAACATGAAGTCCAGCCCTAAAATCACGCTATTGGTTGGATGCACAAACAAATAGTGTATGCAATGTTCTAATATACCAATGCAGTGTTTACACTTTTTACTTATGGTTACATAATGTGGGATCAGAGAGAGTATTTGCAAAAATTACACACTTTTCCTTTAAATAGGCCCGCCATGCAATATGCCAAATTTCTCTAATAATCTCTGTCAATGGCACTGTGATTTACAGTGATCTCATAAGAAAATTCTGTGCAAATGATTTTTATGGTTTAGTCTGACTTATGTCACATGGTGCATAAGATACAGTTTTATATTACAGTAACTTTACCCATGTAAGATGAATCTTCTACGCTTAAAGTTCACTTTTTACCCATACTTTGACAGTAGAATGCGACAAAACAAGTGTTATTGCTAAATCTACTTTCTTTACAAAATATTCCTTGCTACAATATGGTATAAAATACCTCAGTGTTATCCAATCACGGACCACTGACATAAAAAGCGCTTTCTTTACACAGAGACACCAGCACCAAAAGAACCGCTGTGGCAACAAAAACTTAATGAAAATAAAAACAAATTGTTGAACGCTTTTTCACATTATCACAAAACTACAATAGGGACTTTTTAAGAGGATCACAACTTGCGATTGGTTCCAGACAACTGAAATATGAACAAGTAAGAGTAAAACAATGTACTCAGTGCTAGCCTTTCTCTATGACATCATGCCACATTTTTCCAAGCACCAATTTGGAACACAGATCATGGTATTTTCAACCTTTTTGAGTTGTAGGTAGTTGACTGAAAGAGGATGGTCTTCACTGGAGAACAGTAAGGGTCCTCTTCCGAGATCTCTCGGACCTCCTTTACATCACATCTGTGAGATTAAGTCTCACCCAGTGTCCTCTACTTTTTCTTCTTTTGGAACAGCCTGTGAAAAACCAAAAGGACAAAAGCTGAGAGAAAAGTTTAAAGGGAATGTCAAAACCTTTCCTGATATCTTTGGCTATTTTCTTTATATAACAATGCACACAGGGATATGTAACAGGCCGGGCTTAAACCTTTAGTTACATGTGTCCTCTATGGGAAGTACCAGTGTTGTAGTCGAGACCAGCTAATTTGAGTCCAAGTCCAGACTGAGTCTCAGTCAAGGCCAAGGCCCAGACCAAGAACAAATTCTCCAGAGTCAATGACAAGATCTTGAAAACTTGGTTTTGGACTTTGACTCAAGACGTGAGACTGAGTATGGACTTAAGTACTACAACACTAGCAATTATGTTAATAGCTGAACATAAATTGGCCTTTTCCAATTCTTATACCAAAATCTAGTGCGCTAGACAGTGTGATTCTGACATTTTTGGCCGTTCCAAAATTTTAATAATTTATGAGATGCCTTGTTTTGGGGGAAAGGTGGCATGCTTCCTTTACAGACAAGTCATTTCCAGAATACATTATGAAAAACCTTGAAAAAATGTACATTTTCTGCTGATAAATTTCGATTGTTATTTGTTGGCAGGTTACATAAAGTTCACATGCTGTTTGGCACATCTGTTATTATTTTTCCCATATGCGTTGTAGTTGTTTTTCAAAAATCTTTTCAGATATCAGCCCTCTTTTTTAGGCTAGAAAAGCCTAAATGGTTTCTATTGGATATGAGCTTATTTTAGACTAGGTTCCCAACCCATGTAACTCCACGGTCCCCCATGGTTAAAGTCAATACACGCAGTCCCCTGAAACTCCCAATAAGCTAAGATATGTCCTCTTGTACTGCTGAAATAACAAAAACACAAGTTTATTTTAGACATTAGACATTCACTTGTCTGCAATTGGAGTTTGTTGCGTAAGAAAAATGTTAGAGAGCTCAGCAGTTCACGTAATGTTCCCAGATGTTTAATTCGTGTGTGTGTGTGTGTGTGTGTGTGTGTGTGTGTGTGTGTGTGTGTGTGTGTGTGTGTGTGTGTGTGTGTGTGTGTGTGTGTGTGTGTGTGTGTGTGTGTGAGTGTGTGTGCGTGCGTGCGTGCGTGCGTGCGTGCGTGCGTGCGTGCGTGCGTGTGTGGTTTAGTGTTGACAGAGTGCTCTCTGGTGACTGTGGCTTTGCTGTTCGGTCCACATGCCAGTCTTGATAGGGGATGATCTGGGGCTCAGTTCTCTCACCATGATCCTCTTGCCTAGACATAATGTCCCAAAAATACTCAGCAGCTCACAAACACATATGATTTTATAGCCAAGGATTTAGCCACAAGCAAGAGATGCACAAGGATTTCCATTAGGCCTCTGGTGATAAGTGTACAGAGGCCAGTGCCTCTGTGAGAAGTGTATCCACACGAACATGCTTTTGAGTCGGCACTGCTAGCTTCATTTTAGGCTTGGATGGTTTCTTAGGCGAGGTTACAATGCTGCAAACTATACTGCTGCTTAGAGCTAACTATGGTGTGAGGAGGCAATGAGGCGAGAGATGGGCCGAGTGTCATTATTACAAGGAGATGTGCTTTGGTTTGTCTGAAAAAGACTGACTAATAGAATTCTCTCCTATTGTATTGCATTTGCAAAGATGAAAGACGCCTCGAGATAATAAGAGAGCTGTTATTTCAGAACAGTGATATTGGAAGTGATAAAGGATGACATACTTTCTCTTTTTAATACAGGAGGGAGGCGCTGTTTCAGAAGTTAACATGTGATGTAAAGTTACTTGTAAATTATTCTGACAATGACATATCAATTAGCACCAAATAGAAGAAATGGCAGTATTGTATAAGCCTATATATATATATATATATATATATATATATATATATATATATAATTATATTAGTTGCAATTGCAACGGTTAAGCAACGACAACTGTTTGGCGACTAACTGGAAAAGCGACTATTGTTGGCTCAAGAATAGTTCAATAAAAAATCATTTTTGTCATAATTTATCCCCCGTCATGTTGTTCCAAACCTGATGACTTTCTTCTGTGGAACACAAAAAAATATGTTTTGAGGAATGCGTGGTCCAAACCACACTGGACCCCCATGTATGGGACTACAAAATACTACTGAGACTTTTTTAAGTATATCTTCTTTAGTGTTCAACAGAAGAAAATACACATTTGGAATGATTTGAGGGTGAGTAGCCTAAATGATGACACAATTTTCATTTTTGGGTGAACTATCCCTTTAACTTAAAGCATTACTAAAACAAATGGTTCTATTAGTGAGATTTACAGACTTAAAAGGCCCCTTTAGGTGCAGTAATAAAAACCGATTGATTTTTTTCATCTAAATAGTTCTTAATTTTCCCTTGAAAGTCCCTTAAGTGTGATCCTTCAATGTCGGGAACAACTGCCTGATAAGCGAATCCATTATATTGAGCTCAATCTATGATGTCATCAGCACTCCTCGCCAGCTTCTTCAATTGATTCCTCACATTATGACATAACAGCTGCGTTTCAGACACAATAGCTGTCTGTTTTCAGAACAACGTTCCACTGGTGACAGGCAGCATGCAGTACCAGATCTCCCACAGGCTCAAGGGTTAGTGGGGCAGCTACCTCTCTGTGTGCCACCCTGTTGAGGTCCTGTTACCCTTAAAGCAATGAAAAGCCTCACCTACGACATGTGGTTCTGCTGGGCGGCCAGGTTTTGCTGCTGCTGTTGCTGCATGAGAAGCTGCTGCTGCTGGCGTCTGCGGGCGGTACGGAGCTTCTCGAACCTCGCCTCCATCTCCTCCAGGACTTTAGGGGTGTAACGCACCACCAGTTTGACACTGTCCTTGGCTGCTTTCAGTAACTCCACAGCCTTCTCGTGGTGTTCACCCTCGACGCTCTGAGGAAAATAATTCAGTAGTCAGTTTGTCAGAGCAAACGGTTGTTCATTTCATTTGAAAATTGCAAAAGCGTCGTCTCTCTTTGCTCGTCCAATGGTTTGTTGATGGCTCCTGGAACTTTGTTATATCCAAACTCATAGTTTTTTGTCAGATCAAAACTGCACTAGAAAATGCTCCACGGTGATGAACATTCAATTACATTTTGGCACAAAAGACCCATTAATTTCCTATTAGCTCAGGAACCGTAACATGTTTGGTTTAATGAGAAATTGCTTCTCAAATGCTGTCCCAAAATGCCTTCCTTTACAGTCTTTGACGCGAATGAAATCATATGGATCGTCTGTCATCTTCGAGGCATTAGACATTAGTTTCTATAAATTTAAATTACTCCTTCATGTAATAAAATTTTAACAATCTGGAATGTCGGCAGAGAAGAGCAAAGAAACTGGCTTCAAAAGGCTTTCCTGCAGCAGACAGCTTTTTTAACCGGAAAGATTCATTCGGATTTATTCAAAGATTCATTCTCATCTGGCTGCAGTAACTGTATGACACATCTTAAAAATTACAGTTTCAAATTTGTCCTTTTCAGTTTTACATACAGTCCTGCTGTAAGCTTTCTGTCTTATTTGTCCACATTTAGCATTTTAAAATGTCAAGCTTAGCCTTAGAATGAAAGATTAGAAAATTTCAGTCTCTAATGGGTCTGAGATAATAACAGCTGCAAGAATTGATTTATTAGCATATTACACCGTGAGGGGATCAGCCTTGTAGACTGTTTCTCACTGAAATCAATGTAAAAATCTTTCTGCTGTAATAATCTCACTTCAGTCCAAACTGATCTGTATCAATGAAAAAGCCAGTGGGCCCTCCAGCATAATGGCATCTTATTTAACAGCTCTACACAGCTTAACAAAAAACATCTAAAAAGAAAATGTGAATTATTTTCATTGCACAAACAATTAAGTTGTTTTCCCTACTACTCACCTGTAAAAAAAAAAAAAAAAAAAAAATCTCCTAAATTTTGTGAAATGCTTCCTTTGTGCATTTAAGGATAATTGATCTAAACGCTGACAGGTTATTCTTACTATGCAGTAACGTGTCATGTCCCCATCATGCCTAAATATATTGGATAAAATATATAAAACTCACTAAGTAAAAAGAGAAGTGAATTTTAAATAGTTTTCCTACTTAAGTTTAAAGGGATACTCCACTTTTTTTGGAAATTGGCTCATTTTACAACTCCCCCAGAGTTAAACTGTTGAGTTTTACCGTTTTTGAATCCATTCAGCCGATTTTCAGATATTTAGAAGAATATCAGTAACCAGACAGTTTCTGGTCTCATTGACTTCCATAGTAGGAAAAAAATATACTATGGGAGTCAATGAGACCAGAAACTGTCTGCTTACTGATATTCTTCTAAATATCAGAAAATCAGCTGAATGGATTAAAAAACGATAAAACTCAACTGTTTAACTCTGGGGGAGTTGTAAAATGAGCCTATTTCCAAAAAAAGTGGAGTATCCCTTTAAGGATATGTTCCCGTTTTTTGTAATTTCCCCATATTCTAACTTGAATTTGTTTTGTAGTATTAGCTGATTTGTCTTAAACTTTCCATCTTATTTTATAAAATAATAGAAATTATAATATAGTGATAAAGGTATATTTATAAAAAGTGGTTAAAATATCTACCTATAATGAATTTTGAGGTAGGCTAATACCCTTATGTCTTTTGCTCTTTATTTCCATTTTGTTTGGTTCCATCCTATTATGCATATTGATAATTTTCTTGCCATTGTGTGAATAACCAAAACATAATTAGTAAAGTGCCTCAGCTTTTAAACTCTTGTATATATATATATAAAAAATAGGTATGTCCTTAAAGGGTTAGTTCACCCAAAAATCAAAATTCTATCATAGTTTACTTACCCTCAAGTTGTTCCAAACCTCTATGTGTTAATTTGTTCTGCTGAACACAAAGGAAGATATTTGGAAGAAAACAGATCTCATTCCCCATTGACTACCATAGTAGGAAAAAATACATACTATGGTAGTCAATGGGAATGAGATCTGTTTTCTTCCAGATATCTTCCTTTGTGTTCAGCAGAACAAATAAACACATAGAGGTTTGGAACAACTTGAGGGTAAGTAAACTATGATAGAATTTTAATTTTTGGGTGAACTAACCTTTAAATTACACGCATGCATATTCATTTTATAGAGTTACAGAGTACAAAAGGTTATGTATAACAGGAACATCCCTGGCAACTCACCACTCCATTGACGGACAAGAGTTGGTCTCCTCTCTTAAGACCACCATGCCTCTCAGCCACGCCCCCAGGGATGATGCGTGAGATGTAGATCGGTGAGTTCTGCTCTTTTCCACCCATCACATTGAAGCCAAGCCCCTCGTCCGTCTTGGGCAGCTCCACCACCCTCGGGTGGGAATGACCCTCACTGGCTGCGAATGCCGCCACTGTTGCCTGGTGGGAAACAAAGAGTTCAAAGTGTCAGTGAATGTGAAATGTGACTGAGAAATATAGATAGACCAATATATCACCAAGCCTGATTTATAAGATAATAAGGCTATTTTGAGATTGTCAGATTCGTCAAGATATTTATTAGATATTTAAAACTTAACAGTAGCTATGTTTTTTATGTGTATTTTGGGATATCGCATTAAAAAAATGGATGTAAATGTCAACATGCACATAGATTCTAAAAATGGACATTGGATGGAAACGGTGGTTCATTCGCAAAGGGATGGAAACATAGCTATTGATGCACATTTCAATATGGATTGTTTTGTAATCAGATGTACATTATACTGTATCTTATGCAGTCTAAACATTATATTGGCCAAAATATGCCAACCTGCTCTTAAAAAAAACTGTTGATGTTGCTAAGAATAAGGAATCTCCTTTGCATTCAAGACAGCAATTGTGTTATATGACTCTATACATGATCTGTATAGCTGACTAGCATTAGACCCCTTTTAAAACACTTTAAGGTGGCATATTCAAAGACCAGTAACCTCTAAACCCAATATTCTCACCAAGCTTCCGATACTACATTCTTAAAGGTGGGGTATGTGATTTGGAAAACGACCGGCAGATTTTGAAAATACACAATTCAAATGGTCCTACCTTCTTTCCTCCAACGCTGGCCCTGACTGGGTCACGTGCGCTGGGGGGAGGGGTG
Organism: Chrosomus eos; assembly: GCA_036326025.1. Lineage (NCBI taxonomy): Eukaryota > Metazoa > Chordata > Actinopteri > Cypriniformes > Leuciscidae > Chrosomus > Chrosomus eos. The sequence continues at coordinate 18,036,902 of CM070822.1, forward strand.
TGTGGTACGACCGTTTGATTGACGAATTTACTGTCCAATGATTCTAGGTGGTCTTGGAAATGATTGGCTGGAGTTTTTCGAGTCCTGCCCGTTCCACAGATGATTAAATTGCTTAATTTTCATTTCAGTGCTTTTAACTCAGTGGCTGTAAGTGGGTTATGAATAGGATTTCAAGTTATTATGAAAAAATGGACAAAAAAGAGAATCACATACCCCTCCTTTAAAAGCCAAATTAAACATCTCCACATTGGCTTTACAAATAACTTTAGATTGACTCTCTTAGACTGTGGTCGAGTCCATGTGGAAGCTGATATATCAGCGAAGGGAAACTGTCCGGATGTTTACACACTTCTGGTCATGTAGTGCATCTCTGAAAGTTTTTTTACAGCCTGTACGAATATCTCAACATGTTCTATTTGTGCTGTGAATTCAGCAGTGAGATAAACTGCATCCTATAACCTGCACAGCTGCCTGCATTGTCATCTGAATTCCTGAGAATTCAGAGCTTGTTAGCCAGGCGCAACCACCAGTAGACTGAGAATGTGAAGGAAGACAAAAGTACTTCCCGCTGAGCCACACTGTAGCTAAAGGTGCAGCACGGTAGGGTCTTGCTCATTATTAAGGCATTCATACACTGGGAACAGTGAGAAAAAACACCAAGGATTTTCAGAGACTTTTCAAGGCGGCAGATTCCCAAATGGCAAACCAAGCCGTTTTCTGATCTCTGAAACTGAAAGAACAGCACCTTCCCTGTCTCGTGTGTTTCGTGTCAGGCTAAAAAAAAAAATGCTGTTTGAAAGTGCTCTGCATGCAAGACACCCTTATCCCAGTTCCTCGACCTTCACAGCTACATCCTCTCTGAGGGAAAAAGTCGATATATAACAAACATCTTTAAAGCCCTAGACTCTTTCATTTGCTTTGTCGAAAAGTAAATCATCAGGTTGCCATTTTAAAAGATGATTCTTTTTTACACACTCAAATTTTCCTGGTTTTATCTATTTATTTATTTAAGTTTTGAAGAATCTTCATGCAACTCTACAGTTTTTTTATTCGCTTTGGTACTATTTTCACAAGTAAGGTGTACATTTTCAAAACTCTTAAATCCAAACTGATCACACTTGTAACGCAGTTAGTCATTCTTTCAAAACATGGCCTCATGCTTTTATTACAGTTATACATTTCTCAGTCCACATAATCATTGTTTCAAACACAAGATTATTGTAATATGTAATGAGAACGTTTGGTTTAATCCTAGAAACACAACAGTATGATCTTCTTTCAATTTAGTACTTTTAACAATCAGTTCATTCAACAGCAAACAATGCAAGATACATGTTTCAAATCACCCTTGTGCTGAAATAATTACAGTAATACAGACTACAGTCGCCACATTAGAAAATACACATGCATTACCTAACTTATGTAATTGAATCCATAATGTTTGTAATAGCATCTGCAGTGAGTTATCAAAAGCTGTAATGAAGTGTGACACAGCCATGAGGTTCTGTGCTAGAACAGAGTTTTCTGGAAATACAGTATAAATGATTTCACTCTATACCATTTGACTGAATCTCTACTGTAGTGGACCTTTTACAGATGAAGGGTGAGTTACAGTAATGTGGCAGTCTCTACCATGGTAATCTTTTTACAGTATCACATGGCAATGATGGCATACATACTGTAATGTAAAATGCTGTATTTGATGCCATCTGTCTCCCTTCTACTGATAATCTCTAATCAATCCAATGTTTTACAGTCATCAACCGTTTATCTCCCTTATACTCTATTCTGCTTTACAGTGTTTTCACAAATGATAAATTTCTCTCTCTCTCTCTCTCTCTCTCTCTCTCTCTCTCTCTCTCCTCTCTCTCTCCTCTCTCTCTCTTCTCTCTCTCTCTCTCTCTCTCTCTCTCTCTCTCTCTCTCTTCTCTCTCTCTCTCTCACACACACACACACACACACACACACACACACACACACATGTTTGTTTTTGTGACTTATGAGGACATTCCATAGGCGTAATGGTTTTTATACTGGACAAACTATATTCTATCCCCTACACTGCCCCTGTCCCTAAACCTACCCATCACAGGAGACATGCTGGATTTTAACATTAAAAAAAAAACATTGTTTTTTATGTTTTTAAGCTGTTTGAAATATGAGGACGCATGCAATGTCCTCATATTTCACGTGTAAGTTGTAATACCAGTGTAATATGCATGTCATTATACACATTTGTGTCCTCATATATCACAAAAACAAGCACACACACACACACACACACACACACACACACACACACACACACACACACACACACACACGTCCGTGCACTTTGAACATAGTGGTGGTTATTATCTATAAATCACTTATGTAAAAAGAATTCATTACATTTGGTTATCTATAACAGAAATTGCAAACAAGTTCTATAGAAACTGTATATACAATCAATATCTACAAGTGAAACTCGAAAAATTTGAATATCGTGCAAAAGTTATAATTTTTATGATAATGGCTTACAGCTTATGAAAAATCCGAATTCAAAATCTCAGAAAATTAGAATATTACATGAAATTAAAAAAGAAAAGAATTTTACGTAAATACAGAAATGTCGGCCCTCTTTAAAGTAGAATCATGCATATCTAGTTATATATACTAAATGTATTATTACCTTTTAATTTGAATTACTGAAATACATGAACTTTTGCACGATATTCAAAATTTTCGAGTTTCATTTGTATAGAAATCTATAGGTGTGCCAAATGATTAATTGATTAACCATTAAGATCAGTTGGATTAAATAATAGACAAACAAAAAGAGATGCAAATCAAAAGTTTGATAGTAAGCGCTTTATGAAAGGCAGTTACTGTGAATGAAACATTTATGTAGATGAAACACTTATTTTGGGTTGTGAAAAGGATACTTTGTGATTTTGTGAATTGTACTAACACAATTGAAAACCTGATGTGTGAAAAAAGTGCACTTTTGATGATCTGTTGTGATATCAGCACTAAGAGTTTTGAAAATGTACACCTTACTTGTGAAAATAGTACCAAAGCGAATAAAAAAAACTCTAATAGTTCATAGTTAAAACAGCTGTCAATACCCAAAAAGGACAAAGAAAAAAAAACACCCTAAAAGATAAAAAATTAAGTTAAAAGTTAAGTTAAAATAAATAGCTCTGGAAAATTCGAAAAGACGTCACCAGGTTTGAAGTCAATAGCCCTATTTAGACGTGACTAGATTTCTAAATGTTGTTTGAGGTACAATTTTTATCACCCGACATCTGTGATTTCATGTACCAATTTGGATGGGAGTAACATCTCCGTGTTTATTACAGAGCTGGGAGTGTGTGTTTTCTAGATGTGAACATTACATAAAAGTCATCTGTGCTTGTGTGCACCAAAGATATGTGACAGATATGTTTAATTCATTACTTATTGATGCAACTTTGATTTATTATTAAAACCCTATTTAAATAAACTTCATATGAGTTTATAGAAGTGGCTCTTTATAATAAACCCACAAATTGAAATGAAAGTATGTGAAAGATTGGTGTGCAAACGGTAGGTCAGGTAATTCAAAAACTCATGAAGAGAAATAATACAATGGAGTATAATAATATCGACAATCACAGAAATTCACATCCAGACAGGATTAGATTTCTCAGAGGACCGTTGATTTTGCCGGAAAAAAAGTAGGTAATTTGCCCTGGAGTTTGGAGGTTGTGTGAGAAAACAAAAGTAGATTCAGATGAGATTAAATTCACAAAGTATGCCTATGAAACACTAATTTCTCTAACATCCTCTATTAAACCTAGTCCTGTCCGAATTGGGCAAGTGTCATAAAAGCTGCTTTCCCAGGCCAAAACCATTCTCTTTGTTTAACCCCGGGGGTAGGCAAGTTTGGTCCAAGAGAGTTTAATGTCAACTGAAAGAATTTTAGGACATCAGATAACCCAGTAGTATTCACAAATATTCTGAGCAATGGCCCACTCAAGCCCATTGTAAGCCTTACAAATTACATCTTAAACAATTACATACACTTGACAAAGAATCTCCATTGGTAATGAATATTGGCTTTTAACATTTACATCAGCAATGCACTCGGAATGCACTCCACGTATGGATAAAAAAAAAATGCATCCCGGAGTAGCCGACTGGAGCTCATTGACAATTGCTGCAGGGGATCCCAAAGGATAACTGGGGCTTTTAGAGCTGTTCTTCATCCTATTTATGTGCCATCGATTGAAATCTGCCCCAACGGCATGCAGACGTAAGCTGCTTACACATGCTAATTGCCCTTTCGCTGGTGATTCGAGTCCAATATGCTTTTCGAAACCTGTAGTAACTTCTCAAAGTGACCAAGTGAGGTGCTTTGAGGCACTCTAAGACTTTTGTAATTTACATCCTGCATTAGAACTTTAATTGATATGCTAATTCTGCTCATCTTGCGAGACCTGCTCACTGAGCATACTAATTACAGTAAGTGCTGCTGTTTTCTGTATACGCCATTGCTATAGTATAGCTCCATATTATTACAACACCACTCAAATGAGTCACACTATCGGTTAAAGTTATTGCTTTGTTTTCATTATGTTGAAATCGAAAGCCTAAATGTCACTGACAAAAACAGTGTCTAAATGTTTGCAAGTGCCATTAAAAATGCATTGACTATAAATCAATGACAAGGACATTAATTCATAAATATTCTGAAAGTGTTTGCTGTGCATGAATTGCCAACCAATCAACAGATTAAGGCACAGGAAAGTCATTTTAGATCATAAAACCATAATACCAAAATATACGTGACCTCTGAAACGTGTCCTTCAGGATATGGATCTAATTAAATTTTAAGGTCATCAATTTGTTTTTTATTTTATTTCTCCCCTGAGGCTCACTTATAATGTTAGTCAAGATTGTTTTGCTCTTACTGTAAAAAAGTCACGATTGGGTGATTCCCAGTGTGATTTTCAGTGAGTAGATGATATCCTTAAGTGGGCTGGAACAAAGTATGACTGTAAAGCATCTGCCATTTTCTTAATGAAATTGTTCAATTAAGCAGTAACATCATCACTTTCAATCTTTAGTCACTCACTCTACAAATGTTAAGTAGAGCCTCATGTGCAGCCAGGAACAACACACCGTTTTATTACTATTATTATGCTGCCCTTAAAAGCACCCGGAAAAATTGTACCTTGTACCTTTTATTACGACATGTCATGCTTGTAAGACTTAAACATAATGTTGAAGTAGCCTAAACAGAACAAAATAATTATATTGTGAAAAATAAACACAAATGAATTCAAAATTATGAAAATTATTAATTTCTATTACATGTATGTATGTATTTATACAAGATATAAAAACTAAATGTTTGTAAAATTCAAGTGATTAACTTCACACTTGTTGTCTTTAAGTTGTTTTGTACATCCCACCTCTAAAATGATTGAATTACAGCATGTAAAATTAAAATAACTTGCCAAATCACATTATAATGCACTACAGAGCTGCTGTCCACTCACCGATCTCTATAGATTATCTATATTATAGACCAGTGTTTCCTCAATGTTTCAAATTGACACGCCCCTTCCAACATCACAACTCGGCAACTCATCTAGAATTCCGAGCTTCCCAATTTTAAATACGACTTTTTCGGCCATTCATGTGCTCTGAACTTGTAATTACGATATTTACAACCCCACTTGAAGGGCACATCACTCTTAGTTATATATCTGGAATATAACTGGAATAAAAGCGTCTATCCTACTAGTATATCCTACTTCTTCCTTATTAATTAACCGTGACTTGGTGACATCCTTAGTGAGTAAATGTGGGTGGTCATGTTCAACAATGGTCTTTTTGGAAAAGGGAGGAAGTTCTCTTACGAGAGTATCTCTCGTACTGCGTAATATCTTACGCTATGGGGAAATACTCTTTCCTCGAGATATTGAAGCCAAAAATTATCCTTAATTTTTTAAACATGCAAAACGCTTTTGCAGCAGCAAGCAGACAAGGGCGAGACAGCTCGCGCGCCCATTGGCTGCCCCGCTGGAAAAGCTGCAGCCTATCGAGTGAGGCACTGCGTGACGCAATGACGAATGAGGACGCTTCACGCTCATTTCGTCATGTCCCGCCAGTATAGGCGTGGTCTCGCCCTATAAATACCCCTCGATAGCTGTATTTCCTCTGATTTTTTATTCTTCACGCGAAGCTCACGCATCGCGGGATCCAGAGTGAGAAGCCGCGCCGTTGACTTGTAGCCTTCTCAGCGGGACGTGCCATCTTCTGAAGTCGCTGGCCCAGCCGCCTTCAACCGCCGTACCTGCTGCGCTTTCCGGCGTACTATATCCTTTACTCTGCTAAGTGTGTGTGTTTGCTTACGTGACGCAACACCCATTTCTACTGTTCTAAAAGAGCTGCGTCTTTTTAAAGATGCCTTCCTGTGGTTCTTGCCGAGCCCCACTCAGCGACGAGGACCGCCACGTCATCTGCGTGTCCTGCCTGGGTGAGGATCACGCGGCCACCGCGCTCGCTGACGGCGGATGCCATCACTGTGAACGTTTGCCTATGGTGACTCTGTGGACTCGCCTAGCGTCGTTCTCCGAGCCCGCATCCCAGCCCGCCGTGATGCCGCGCCGCAAGAAGCGCCGCGCCCAGCGCGCGCCCGAGCTATTTCCAGCCCGCCAAAGCTCGCCGGTTCGCCCGCCAGCTTCGCCGGCCTCGCTCGAATCGCTCCCAGACGGACAGCGGCCGCCGTCTGCCGCCGCGTCCGCACTTGAGCTCGACGAACTAACCGGAGACGGCATTGAAACTGAGCCGATGCGTCCGCTCTCTCAAGCCGTGGATTACATCGGCCTCGGCTGAAAGGCGCTCGCGCAACTAACGCGCAATAGGCTGGACGGACGCTTTCTCGGGAAAGACGAAGCTCCGTCACAGTCGAGACCCGCGCCTTTCCCCCCTGAATGGTGAGATACATTTGTGGCTAACGCTATCCGAGATGACGGAAGCTGAGCGCTCCGTGTTCCTCGACGTTCTCGCTCTGCTGGACGCCGCCCCCCCTCAGCGCGGGCCCCGGCCGAGGATTGAGATAAAGCCCGAGGTCTCAAGGCCTTCCTAGTCTCTCTAGGAAAGCGACGGTGTTCAGTTCCCGCTGCGGCCGGATTTCCACCAAAACTTCTCGCTCGTTCAGTTCCAAGCAATGTGACTGTTCCAGTGTATTTCGCAGTGAGCAAGCTGGTTCCACAGCCCGCTTGCCTGCGCACAAAGGCCGTCGTTTCGGCTAACTAGCAGCGCCGCCAGGCCCGAGATCGAACACCGCGCTCTCGCTCTGCTGGACGCCGCCCCCCTCAGTGCGGGCCCCGGCCGAGGATTGAGGTAAAGCCCGAGGTCTCAAGGCCTTCCTAGTCTCTCTAGGAAAGTGACGGTGTTCAGATCCCGCTGCGGCCGGATTTCCACCAAAACTTCTCGCTCGTTCAGTTCCATGCGTTGTGACTGTCCCAGTGTATTTCGCAGTGAAGCAGCCGGTGTCTCAGCCCGCTTGCCTGCGCACAAAAGCCGTTTCTATGGCTACCCAGATAAATCCAATAAAGAGTGCATTTTCTGGTGTTCCGACCACGGCCGATGGTGTTACGAGTGTTGTAAGAATGCCCACGTCCCAGTGCCCATTCCCACACCCAGACACAGCCCGCCACGGTGCAGGGCTAGCACAAATAAAACCAACTCATGTTGGTTGTGCAGAAAATATAGTGAACGCGCCCATACAATGGCCGCTTACACTATACGATGCGTGTCCCTTGGTTTCTGTAAAAACGAAACTAACACACATTTAGTCGGCGCGAGCCGACAGTGTTCTCAGTGCAGTAAATGTGCCCGCTGTTCCGCATTTCCTCACTGACACGCCGAATCCCACGGGATTCACCCCCGCTCGCTTTCTATGCACAACCCGTCACAGAGAAGCTGAGCGCGGCCAGGCTGCCCGCTGTGATTAGCGCGCACCTCGCACGCTGTGAACACAGCGTTGATTCAGTCGGCGCGAGCCGAGTGTTCTCCGTGCAGAAAATGTGCCCGCTGTCTCGCGCCCGCATTTCTCACAGACACTCCGAATCTCACGGGATTCGCCCCCGCTCGTCTTCTCTGCACAACCCGTCACAGAGAAGCTGAGCGCGGCCAGGCTGCCGGCTGTGATCAGCGCGCGCCTCGCACGCTGTAAACACAGCAGTGATTTAGTCGCGCGAGCTGACAGTATTCTCAGTGTAGTAAATGTGCCGCATTTAGTAAATGTGCCCACATTCCCTCACACGCGCCGAATCCCACAGGATTCGCCCCGCTCGCTTTCTCTCTGCGCGTCCCGCCATAGAGAAGCTGAGCGCGGCCAGGCTGCCCGCTGTGATCAGCGCGCCCCCCGCCTCGAACGCTGTAAACACGGTGCTGTGTTCCCAGTACACAGGGGCTCTCGAGCCGCCGTCCTCCCGCGGCCAGAGCCCAGATTTCATTCTACCCCTAGCTGTTCACGCAGATGCGTGGTCAAGGCTTCCCGGGGTATCAGAATGGGTGTTGAACACTATAACGAGAGGCTGTTCGCTACAGTTCGCTCGACGCCCCCGCCGTTATACGGCGCGAGTCGAAACTACGGTGTATAGCGAAGTGTTTCATCTACTTCGAGCCGAGATAGCGAAACTACTGAGAAAAGGGGCTATAGAACCTCTATCTCAGGGCGAAGGGGGCTTATACAGCAGATATTTTCTGGTACCGAAAAAAGATGGTGGGCTCAGACCCATTCTAGATCTGCGACTGCTGAACAGAACGCTCGGGAAGCGCCAGTTCAGAATGCTTACGACCAGGAAAATCCTCGCGCAAGTGCGCCAAGGAGACTGGTTCATGTCAATAGATCTGAAAGACGCCTATTTTCGAATACAAATAGCGTCCCATCACAGGCGATTCTTGAGATTCGCCTTCGAGGGCCAGGCATATCGATACACAGTCCTGCCGTTCGGCCTGTCCATAGCACCCCGTACGTTCACGTAGTGCATGGACGCGGCCCTCGCCCCCCTGAGACTTCGGGGCATGCGAGTTTTGAACTACTTGGACGATTGGCTGATTCTAGCTCGTTCACGAACGGAGCTCATAGAACACAGGGCCGCATTACTCGAGCACCTCGAGGAGCTGGGCCTTACAGTCAATTGGGCGAAAAGCTCACTGCTCCCCAGTCGGAGAATTTCCTTTCTGGGAACAGTGTTAGACTCGCTATCCATGACAGCACGCCTGTCACCGGAGCGCGGATTGAATATTCAGCACGTCGCGAGATCCTTCCGCCACGGCTCTATAGTCCCGCTCAGAAGGTTTCAGAAAATGCTGGGTCTGATGGCCTCAGCAGCCTCCGTACTCCAGTTGGGCCTGCTCCGCATGCGCCCACTGCAGCTATGGCTAAAAGCACGAATTCCCCCAGGGCGTGGACCGCGGGTCTATTTCGCCTCAGGGTCGACCTTCAGTGCGTTTTCAGCTCTGAAACCGTGGAAAGTGACCGACTGGTATCAGTCAGGTGTGAGTCTGGGGATCGCCTCGGGTGTGAAGGTGGTGTCTACGGACGCCTCCACATCGGGGCGGGGAGCGCTGCTCGAGGGCAGACCGCTAGCTGGCCTAGGGTCAGTACGGGAGAAGCTCCTTCACATAAACTGCTTGGAATTAATAGCAGTCGACAAAGCGCTAAGGCGCTTCTGTCCCCAGATAATAGGCCACCACGTATTGGTCCGGTCGGACAACATGTCAGTGGTGGCGTACATAAATCGCCAGGGCGGCGTCAGGTCCCGAAACCTTTACAGGCTGACGGAACGCCTCCTGGTCTGGGCTCAGCACAGCCTGCTCTCGCTGAGAGCGGCGCATGTGCCTGGTCACCTAAAAGTGGGGCCAGACAGGCTCTCCAGAAACAACGTCCCAGCAGGAGAATGGTCTCTGCACCCGCAGACGATCCAGCTGCTGTGGGAAACGTTTGGCAAAGCGCAGGTGGACCTGTTCGCGTCCCAAGAAAACGCTCACTGCCCGAGATTCTTCTCGAAAAGCCGGGACGCGCTGGCCCATGTTTGGCCCCGCCGCCCCCCCTATATGCTTTTCCCCCCTGTCTCACTCCTGCCTCAGGTGTTGGAGCGAATCAGGAGGGAGGGATGCCCAGTGCTACTCATAGCTCCGCTCTGGACAAACCAGTCGTGGTTCCCTGTCCTGATGCAGCTGACCAGCGCTGCCCCATGGCCTTTACCGTTGAGGAGAGACCTCCTCTCTCAGGCGGGAGGCTCGATTTGGCATCCTCGCCCGGATTTGTGGTCCCTGCACGCATGGGCCATCAACGGGTACCCGCTGACCTCCCAGAGGGAGTGTTAAACACGATCGCGCAGGCTAGAGCCCCGTCTACCAGACGGCTCTACACCTCGAAGTGGTCTGTGTTCTCTGCTTGGTGTCAAGCGCAGAGCTTTTCACCTGTAGACTGCGGGGTTACGGAAGTGCTTTCCTTCCTTCAGGAGCTACTGGATAAGGGCAGGACCCCTTCCACGCTCAAAGTATACGTGGCGGCCATAGCAGCGTTTGTAAAACCGGTGTCTGGCCAGTCACTAGGAAAGAACGACTTAGTCGTGCGTTTCCTTAGAGGAGCTCGGAGGCTAAACCCTCCCAGGCCCCCTTCAGTCCCGACATGGGACCTTTCCACGGTCTTGGAGGCCATGAAAGGTGCCCCATTCGAGCCAATCCAGTCGTCAGACATCAAACACTTGTCTTTCAAGACAGCGTTTCTTATGGCTCTCGCTTCAGTGAAGCGCGTAGGGGACTTGCAAGCGCTCTCAGTGAGCGCGTCATGCATGGAGTTTGGACCTAATGACTCAAAGGTCATACTCAAACCGAAGCACGGCTACGTGCCAAAAATCCCTCAACACACCGTTCAGGGCACAGGTGATTTCCCTGTCTGCCCTTCCGGTTCTCAATGAGGAGAAGGACGCGAGTCTCCTTTGCCCTGTCAGGGCACTAAGGGCTTATGTGTCCCGCTCGTCTGGTTTCAGACAGACTGAGCAGCTTTTCGTTTCGTTTGGCGGCCGTGCTAAGGGACTTGCCGCTTCGAAACAGAGCCTATCCAGATGGATAGTCGGTGCCATAGCGCTGGCTTACACTTCTAAGGGCCTACAGTGCCCTTTGGGTGTTAGAGCGCACTCCACAGGAGGCGTGGCCTCCTCGTGGGCATGGTCTAGCGGGGTTACCCTGCAAGATATTAGTATGGCCGCGGGCTGGGCCTCGCCGTCTACATTTATAAAATACTATAACCTGGAGGTTCCCGCCTTGCAAGCTAAGCTTTTGGCGGTATAAAGTTCAGTGCTATCTGCCCGCTGTGCGGCTCAGATACTGAGTTTGACCTGCGTATTGCTCACTGACCGGTACAGCAGCTCATTAAAATGTCGACACACTTGTGGCCACCCAGTTCAGGCTGAATGTTCACCCTGACGGTATGGTCTATTTGTCACATGATCAGCTCCTTCGGATGCTATTTACAGGGAATGATGCTTCTAGCCTCTCTTCCCTCACTCTCTGTGAGTTTCTGGTGATTACGCACTATATGCGCCCCGGGCTTCGGCCCCTGGGACTTTGGTGTTGGATCCCTACCAGCACGGCGTGTTGCATGGGGTTCCCCATAGCGTAAGATATTACGCAGTACGAGAGATACTCTCGTAAGAGAACGTACTCGGTTACTAACGTAACCTCGGTTCTCTCTAGAGAGGGAACGAGTACTGCGTATCTTGCCGTGCTTGGAATATGCTCTGGTTCGCTTCGGCGTACAAAATCAGAGGAAATACAGCTATCGAGGGGGTATTTATAGGGCGAGACCACGCCTATACTGGCGGGACATGACGAAATGAGCGCAAAGCGTCCTCATTCGTCATTGCGTCACGCAGTGCCTCACTCGATAGGCTGCAGCTTTTCCAGCGGGGCAGCCAATGGGCGCGCGAGCTGTCTCGCCCTTGTCTGCTTGCTGCTGCAAAAGCGTTTTGCATGTTTAAAAAATTAAGGATAATTTTTGGCTTCAATATCTCGAGGAAAGAGTATTTCCCCATAGCGTAAGATATTACGCAGTACTCGTTCCCTCTCTAGAGAGAACCGAGGTTACGTCAGTAACCGAGTACGTTTTCATTTCTTCAACTGTCAGTTTTCATAGTACATCAAAGTCTTTCATTTGAATCATGTAAGCAAAGATCAAGTAAAATTCGATTTCTCATAATAGGACCCCTTTAAAATTAATTAATTAGTGTGTCTCTGTAGACGTTTTAACATTTGAGATATTGAAATGCAAAGAACGCCCTCAATAACTAAGTCTTCTGTTTTTACTCAGATTTGCATAATTAATAGACTATTACTCTGAACGAAAGCCTAATTGGGATCAAAAAACAATTACAACAACACCCACAAGAGCAGCCTATTGAGCTATTCAAAATAGGTATCGCAGGGTACTGTTCAGCATCCTTTGTAGAATCCAAGCGTGCTTTGTGTTTTCTGTCTCGCTTGCCATTCATCGCTTGGCTCTTTGTGTCTAGTGTAACTGTGCACAAGTCTGCTGGTCTGTGTATCCATGCAGAGAGAGATGGTGGGAGGAACTCTCTGGACGGCAGGGTGGCCTTTAACTGGAAGGGCTCTAGCATTTGGCCGATTGGTGTATATCCCTGTATGCGATGTAGGCAGGCCCGGATTGGCTAATCGGGAGCACCGGGAGAATTCCCGGTGGGCCGGTCATGTTTTATTGGCCAGGAGGGCCGGTCCGTGTTGTCATGGCACTGGGTTGAATGCTTTCCCAGTCACAGCGCAGCCCCACTATTTTTTTATGATTATTTTCTCGCAGCCCCACAAAAAAAAAGAAAAGTCAGTTGTTAGATGTGTGAACAAGAAATAAGAGATACAAAACATGAATAATAGTAGCGCCTGCAGGGCCCACCCCACCATATCGCGACGATAACCGACCTCATCATCAGCACTCAAACACCGCTCGTCGGCAATGGCAAAATGTTTGAGATGACCGATCAAAGCAGGATTTATGTTCACAGAAGCGCGAGCCGCGCGCGGATCCCAACGCAACGCTTCACGAGATAAGATGCAAGTGGCTAAACTAAACAGCTGTTTTACGACAGAAGTTTTAAACGACAAGTTTAAAGTTTTAATCAGTTTGCAAAAACTGTATCAATCAAAGTTCGGGAAGGGAAAATGTACAGGTAAAGATAAAGGGTAACACTTTACAATAAGGTTCATTAGTTTACTACATTAGTTAACATTAACTAAGAATGAACAATACTTCTTCAGCATTTGTTAATCTTTGTTAATATTAATTTCAACATTTATTAATATTTTATTAAAATCTTGTTAACATTAGTTAATGCAACTAACACGAACAAACAATAGCTGTATTTGTATTAACTAACATTAATAAAGATGAACAAAAACAGTCACAAATGTATTGCTCATGGTTAGTTCATGTTAGTTAATAAATTAACTAATGTTTAATAAATTAACCTTATTGTAAAGTATTACCAGATAAAGAGACTGAGAGAAGGAGATGGAGATAAGAGAGGAGAGCAGGTAGAGCAATAGCCTATTGCATACTGTGCCCAGAATGAGAATAACTTTATTACAATGGATTCCTATTTAACACAGATATACATAAGTTCTTTGCCAATGACAGTGGAAAAATAATATGCCTCGAACCCCCTAGCAAGATCACTTGTTGGACCTCTGTATTTATTAAACCCTGTGTACGGCTATTGCACTGAATAGAAAATTATATTTTTGAAAAATACAATGAATTACAAGGCTGTACAGAACAGTGCACTATTGCAGACTTATATACTGAGGTTTTAATTACATTCTTTTAATATAGTCAGTCGGGAACTAAAGTGGGCCGGTCTAAGGCATGAAACTCCAGGGCTGAAAATGAGTCCCACTCCGGCCCTGGATGTAGGGATGTCCATAATATTTTCATAATCATCCAGTTGGTGAGTCGCCTGAATGACTAGTCGACTATTCAGTTTTAAAGAGCCCTCTATAATTTGGCTAGTTTCAGGTTCGGCCAATCAGAGTCAGGATTCTTTCATTCAAACGTAGCATGAATGGAACAGTACAAGGTCTTAAGACCTTGGTTAAAGGTCTTACTTAAACTTTACTTAAACTTACTTATAGGTAAGTTTCTTGTCATGAGTCAATCTGAGACATCTGGCACGCCGTAGTGACTGATAGATAGGGTCAAATTACACACTGCTTAAAAAACTACCATGGGGATTGTGACCCATCCCTAAAGAAACCATTGTGGTGTGGCTGAAATTCTCCCTCTAAAGATTCGGCAAGGCACTTTTGCTCATCCAGTACTCAGCAATTCTACACACCCCCACCCTCCCTTTCTTTTGTATGTTTCCTCTCTTTTTCACAAGATAGCACTCTTTACACAGTATGAATTTGAATGAATGCTGTTTCAGTGACAGTGTCTGAAGAGCAACTGGCAAGTGTTTGCATGCAGGTCTGGCTAATTGCTGATTGTTGATCAAATCAAGACACTTGCAGAGAAACATTTGAAAATGTTCTTAGTTAATGGATTTTTTCTGGATGTCAGGGAAGGCCTGTTAATTTAGCAGATGTAAATATGCTGTATGCGTAATACAGAAACACAGGGTAGGTGATGTGTAAATAAATAAACTCAGACGTACCTTAGCTGTGGCCCGTGCTTGATACTCCGGACATCCATTCACTGTTATCGTTTCATGCATATACTGATAGACCTATTAAAATAAACGGAAAATAAGACTTTTTAGTTTCAGTTCCATAAAACGTGGTTAAATAGCAATAAGGGATTCTGAAACAATACAATGTTACTTCTTATCATATTACTTCTTTGGATGCAGCCTACTGTCATGGCAAAGAAACAGTTTGAAAAGAATATTGCTTAGCGAGTTAAAGTTAGGTAAACTGTCGATCTGTTTAAGGATATCTACCTGAATGATAACATCTGGTTTGTGGTCAAATTAGAAAATATTTTGTGAAATTCTGTGTCCTTAAAGCAAAATTCCCAATCGCATGGATTCCTATTGAGATGACTGAATTTCGCTGTGTGACCGCACCGCGGTCCGCATACTTGTATACAACGCGCGAGTGTGTACAAGTATGTTTGACAGGAATGCATTCTTGCGATGCACTGGCTAAGCATTTTCTTGTGTTTATACTTGTTAACTTGCTAATTTGTTTCTGAAATGTGACAAAAAAATTCAAGAAGGAGCACCTGTGGCTGCACTGTGGTGTTCAAATTCTACGGCAGCAATGAGAACTTAAGTCTACATGACCAAAAATAGTGTCATGAATAATTCTTAGATTTATGCTTTTTTCAGTTTCTGCAAACCTTTATCATGCTTTTATAGTTCGTTTTAAAGAGCAAAGAGAGCTTAATCCAGTTCCATAGACTCTAATGTCTCATTTCTAAAGTACACACTGCACACATGCAACGGCTTCCATCACCGATTCTATATTTTCTCAAACTGGTGCATGTACAGAGCCCTTATCTGCTTTCACACCACTCAGGGATGAGACTATTAGCTTGCGGTCCTTTGAGGATTTGAAGAACCTATGTTTATCTCATTAACCAGCGCTTCTGAAACGCAGCTGGTGCTACAGGAAGCTCACTCTCCCTCTCTCTCTCCTATAACAAGTTTCTCTTTAATCTGTCCTCCAGCACCTTGGGCAGAATCTTTAGCTGTTTTACTAACCTCCTACTGAGAGATTAGTGTGATAAAATACATTTACAGTAAAACGTCTCTTTCTATGCCTGTTACTCTGTGACTTTAAACCACTCACTCTAAACCTTCTCAACATGCAGAAACTATCGCATGGCCTTTAGAAACGGGTTGAAAAGAAATAAAAGAGGTTGCTAAGTGTCTACAATTACAAAATAGAGTATGTTACTAAAGAGAGGTGACATCCTACATGTGAAATATTCTCAACTCCAAAAGCTGCGCTGTTCTATATTTCAGCACAGCATATTGTACACCATATATATTTGTCGCAGTTGTTATTTTATGTGTCTTTTTAAAAATACAGCATGTTTGGGAAGCCTCTTGAGATTTTCTCCAAGTGCAATAAAGTCTTTCCCTGTTAAAGTAATAGTTAACCCCACCCCCAAAAAATGCGGACAACATTAAATCACCCTCATGACTTTCTTGAGTTTCTTCATCATGGAACAACCAACTGTGGCATATTATATGATCATCTAATAATATTTTTTATCTTAATTATCTATAGTGACTTAATTTTTAGCTGCTTATGTTTAGTTCAATGACAATTAAGTGAAACTTCAATCAATTTAGTTATTGACTGAACTTCAATAGATATGTGAGGGATCAATGCAACCAGATGGAATGAATCAATAGATTAAAGACCTAAGTAAATCTTTCAGGAGCTATACGTGCATTCATGTGTGTTCCCACGGGAATTGTGTGTTTTTTAATTCATCTTGAAAATGCATGAATATATTTAAAGGTCAAGCTTTTTCAGCGTGCAATTCATATTCTGTATACAAAAACAGATTGGTAGACGTGCAAATCAGATTTATTATGGTTTTGAACTAACTAATAAGCAATTAAATTAAAGCTATAAAATAAAGCCAGCTCTTAAAAACATATTTTATTTTTTTGATACTGTCTTTGATGCTGCAATCTTGCCGATTGTTGCTTGTCAGCATCTTTTGTGATCTGAGATTGAGAAAACACCTTGGGAACTATTTTTTTTAATCATAATTTTATTGGAAGACAATTTATTTGTGTTTGGTAATGTGATTTATAAGGCAGCAAGGGTAATGGGGCTCTACCACTGTTATCAAATTCCACTTTGGTGATAATTCCCTCTTTCAGTAATATCAATAAAATAATATACTAAAATGTTGATGATTTTCATTACTACATTATGGTAATGAGGATTTTTCGGAAAATGTACTTAATTGTCAATAAAATAATGTTACAATGAAAAAAAAAACGTGATGGTCCTTTTCTTTACACAAAATAGAGTTTCTTATTTATTTATTTTTGAGTTGAAATGTGAGCTGCACATTCTTGTAACATTCTTTTAATTTTCCTAAATCTACCTACAATCATGTCCTTGCTTCTCTGTCTTCCTGTCTCGAGTGATCACTCTGTTTCCTCTCAGCTCACTCTGTGTTCGGTTGGCTTTGATCTGTTTTACCTCCAGTGAGATCGACACACACAGAGGTGTATCACTCTGCTATTTCACTACTCTGCCCGATGGAAAAACCCACCCACAGGCCGCAGTGAGGTACTTTGTGTAACCATGGTGCCCTGTCTATAAAGAGAAATATGATTTCAGTTGTTCTCATTTGAAACCTTGTTCTCCCTCCTCTCTCTTAAATCTTCTCACACTGCTCAGAGTCAGTCAGGCAATTTAGTGAAGCCCGATTCACAGCAATGCTTCTCATTTGCAAACCATTCCACCAAGCACAAAGAGGCTATTCCACATAAACACACATAATTAATAAAGAGAGAGACTGACATCTCTGACCTGTAGCAGCGGCGTAGGCATTGATGGACTAAGCTCTCAGTTGATAATGGCCCTGTTGTCATATTCCTCTGAGAGTTGCATTTGAAATCATACTCATTTGCTGTGGTGATGCTCTGACAGACTGGACTGTGGGGAATTATTTTCACAACATAAAAGCATTCCATCATTTCTGAAAGAGATCATTGTAGGCCAGTCCATTTGTTTTTCTGACGTTCAAAAAGTATGCAGTAGATCATATACTACTAGAAATCAGGACAAAATCTAAAATTAGACTTCTTTTGTAAATGTTTTACTGTAAAAAACATTTTTGTCTGTAAACTATTTGACTGACAATCAGCAGCATGTCTGTGTAAAGCTAAACTTGTTCTCAATATGCACAATTTCTTCTTCTTTTTTTGAGGAGACATGAGAGATGAAGAATAAATGATTTTAGTGGGTATGTTCTGGCCACTGTTGTCCTCGTTTTGGCAATCATATCACATGGCTAAGTGAGCTTGATGACTCATCTGAATAGACCAGAGTGAGACCTCTTGTCATGAAGCACAGTTTCTGATAGTCTTGATCTTGGAGTTTGTGGCATCTAATTTTTTCCTTCTTTAGATGATATTGGTTAAAGGAAATTTTCACGGCACGTCTTGTCATATTGACATTGTCCCTGCAATGCAGAGGTTTGCTGTTGGCACTGTAAATTGAGTCGACACTGTGTCCTTTCACACCCATCGTTATGGGAATGTAAGAGACAGATTGCACCATATGATACCTTGCACAATTGCCGGGCCATAAAATTAGCTCATAGGGCATCCATGCACGGCTCGGTGAAACTTGGCCTGATGGATCCTGGTAGTGTGAATTGATGTCCTACCAAATTATATTAATTAATGGACTGTTCTTTTTGATTGATGAGAAATGTTGCTACAAAATGATACTGTACTTAACAAGTCATCTGTTGTGTCATCAGATGTGTAGAAACTTATAAACTAAATCTCATATCCAATGGACCATCTGAGCCATATTACCCACAAAAATGGCAAGAGCTTTCTCAAAATCACAAGCTCCAATCTGGTTTCACACAGTTTTTTCTTCTTCACGGTTCAGTGTTTTTCACAAGGTTTCAGACTTTGCACTTCTGAGGCAGAAAAGGGAACACCAACGTGGAGACAATAGTGGGTAGAGCCAGGGCGGAGATGGGAATAGCCAGATGATGACCCGAGTCAAGCCATGATGAAGGCCCGCGGTGGAAGCATTGAAGGAGCCAAGATGGAACCAGGAGCTGACTGAGTGAGGTGGAGACGTGCAAAGTGGAGACCCAGGAGGAGCCGAGGAGACGGAGACCCAGGGTGACTGTGAAAGCCTGGAGGACCAAGGTGGAGACATGGGCTTGGCAGACAATGGTGGAACCAGAGGGAAGGAGGAGCCAAGCAGGGTGGAGAGTCGAGGCACAGCTGGAGACTCTGAAGTCCGAGGCACAGCCAGAGCGACTATTGACCAAGGTGGAGCCAGGGGGATGAGGGAGCCCGAGAGGTGGTGTCTGAGGGATGGCAGTCCAAGTTGGAGTCCGGGGCTCGGAGGCTTGAGGTGGAGCTGAGGGATCCACAGACCAAGGGAGAGCTGACAACAGGGAAGCCTAATGTGGAGCCGAGGAGCAGGAGCCATTCCGTATCCACATGACTTTAAAGAGCTTGAGCGTTTAAAGCAGCAGATGACATAACTGTAGTGTGTGCTTAAAATAAACAGAACAATATTCTCCCTTAGTGTCGACACTAATATAGTTATCATTATTGTTAACTTTATTGTTCTTTTTGTGAACGAGCCAGTAATAAGATAAAAAAGTAAAATGCACTTCCATGCCAGTAAGCATTGACAACTTTTTACCTCGTACGTCAATGTCAAGTGAATTGAGAAAATATAATAATTGATGTCTAAATATTTGTGTTGCGAGTATTTTTCCCCACTGTTTTTTCATATAGCTGGTCACGATCCTCCCATACTGTTTCAAAATAAACATGCACAAGATTATACATACTCTGCCCACTACTGACAGAAAGTGCAGCTGTGGTGTCACACTAAAAGGCAGCATATAATCATCCTTGTAATAATTAATTAAATAAACAATCGAATTAGCATAATAGGCTTATTTTCTCGCTCATGTGTTATAGCACACACACACACAGCCTTTAATGGGAAAAGGCAATTCCACTGGGGTAACACTGTTCATACGCTCAGGCAAAAGTACGAAAATGTGTCTGTCTGTGAGATTGGTTTTTAGTTGTTTGCTAGTGCGGTTCCAGTGTTTGAGCATGAAAATGGACAACGGAGATCTTAAAGTGGTTAGGATGTTGCCCTGGTGCTGCACTTAAAACCGCAGTGGCCCAGGTCAACCTCATTCTCTGAATAATTGCATTTCTGCAAGTTCACTGGAGAAGCAGAGTAAAACAGGCTCCAGTCGCCACTATCTCTGCCTGACAGACACACTCCTGTCATCGCACAACTCAACGCACATCTGTCACTAACGTCAACCTCGGATGATGCTGAGATTCCATCCCATAATTGATGATCCTCGGTATATCTACCACAGCCTCTATCCATTTTCAGTTAATATTAGTTTGTTTTAAATACTTCTATTTAACTTTTCAGTTTTTTTTAATTCAGCTTCATTTCAATTTATAAAATTATTTTTTAATAGTTTTAGTGGTAACACTTTAGAATAAGTTATCTTTTGTTAACATTATTTAGTGTACTAACATTAACAATGAGCAATATATTTGTTATTTATTAAAGGTGGGGTATGTGATTTGCAAAACAGCCGGCAGATTTTGAAAATACACAACTCAAAAGGTCCTACCTTCTTTCCCTGACTCCACCCACTCCACCCATTTGATTGATGCACTGACTGTCCAATGATTCTAGACGGTCTTGAAAATGATTGGCTGGAGTTTTTCGAGTCCTGCCCGTTCCACAGATGATTAAATTTTTTAATTTTCATTTCAGTGCTTCTAACTCAGTGGCTGTAAGTGGGTTAGGAATAGTATATTAAGTTATTTTGAAAAAAAATGGTCAAAAAAAGAAAATCACATACCCCACCTTTAATCTTTACAGTATTTATTAATCTTTCTTAATGTTAGCCTGTTACCTTCAAATTTACCAAAACATTTTCTCCAATTTAAACCCCCAGAAACATAAAAAAAAAAATTCAAAAAGGTTTGAGTCAGGTACTTTATGTTTCTTTGTTGACTACTTAAATAGCCCTTAAAATAAAACACCACCAACCCCCACCCCATATACTGTACATCCAGAATACCAATTGCATGACTATGGACAAATTAGCAAATCCCCATAAAATCTTACTGATTGACTCACAATTGAAATATATATATATATATAATTATACATATATATATATGCTTTTTTAATGGTTTTATATTATTATATTATACAAATTCTGTTTTCAAGGATAGGTTTGGGGCCAATTTGACACTCCCATGAATGGTCTCAGGATGCCTCACTGTTGACTTTCTGTACTTTCTGCAGAATTTCAGTCCATCTTTGAGTTTTTTCTTGGAGAGAAGTGGCTTCTTTGCTGCCCTTCTTGATACCAGGTTGATGTCCAAAAGTCTTGGCCTTTCAATGTGTGCAGATGCACTCGAAATCACCTGCTGTCAATATTGAGCAGCTCTTCACTGGTGGCGAAACGATTCTGTAGCTGATTCCTCAGGAGGAGAAGGTCCTAGCACTTGCTGGACACTCTGGGACGTCCTAAAGCCTTCTTCGCTGCAGTTTAACCCCTCTCCTTGAAGTTCTTGATGATCTGGTAAATGGTTCTTTCAGATGCCAAATGCTTTGCAGCTATTTCCTTATGCGTGAGGCCATTTGGATGCAAAGATGATGGCTACACATCTTTCTTTGGAGGTAACTATTGCTAACATAAGAACACACTGATTGGAAGCACTTCTTCCCTCCTTTTATAGCAATCATGTGCTGATGATATGATTAGTAAAAGGGCCAAAAACAGTGAATATAATTATGAAAATATCTTAACTGTGTCACCCGTAGAATATGGTGCTAAACTCTGGAGGTGACAGCAATGCTTAATGTAGGTCTCACCTCTCTAATGGCCGTGCAGAACTCGCTCTGTAGAACCTTCTTCAGGGACTGCAGCTTGTGACCTGGGACGTCACCTGACTCCTGTAATTTTTCCAGCAGCTCAATTGCCCTGGTGACATCTGAGATGGAAAGAGAGAAAGAAAACACAGATGTGTTTGAGTAACAGAGGGTCTGTGATTCAGAGAGAGAGAGAGAGAGATGGTAAAGTATGCAGTAAAGGGCAGAGAGATGGAGGAGCTGCAGCGAATCGATTGCTGGGATAATGAAAATAGACTCGCTCACGGCCAGAGGGGCCACTGAAAGCAATCAGTGCTCTCTTTACATGAAGCAAAAGACGCATCACTGACGCTGTGCCCCTGCTATATTCAGCAGACCTACAGGGGACACATTTGCTGGGGTCAGTCATGGTTTGTTTCAACAAATACATATGGGTCTTTGGCACAGCTTTCACTGTCTTGGTAATCAACATCAATAAGTTATCCTTAACTCTTCTTAATTCTCATCTTAATGGCAGTTGCTCGATTGGCTAACCAGATCTCAACACAAAATTTAAATTATTTTACAAATATGCACAGTTTGACTCGTTCAAAAAAGGATATTTAGAAAAGAAGTATGCATGAAGGTTTTCAACTCTGAAAATACAGACCCATGAGAGTGATGCTTAGTGTTATAGTAATTTTGAAGTAGTTGCTTTAGATGACTTTTATAATATGAACAAAAACACTTCTTTAAATATCTTCTTTTGCATTCTGTACAGGAAATAATAGTGTGGCATGATGGTGAGTAAATGAGGACAGAATTTCATTTTTGGGTGAACCATATCTTTAAAGCTACTGTATGTACGTTTTTTACCTTGAAATATCAGTTTTAAAATCACTCTAATGGTACACTGACATATAATAAAGGCGAATGGCTTCTGTTTGTTTCCCATGAAAATCCATAAAAAAAGGTCTGTTCTGGGAGTATGTAAGTTTGGTGGGCGGTTACACAGTTTTGCAAAAGGGTTGAATTGCAACCCTTGCAATGATTATGATAGTGAATTCCACTCACTTAACTGTAGTGGGCTCCAAAGTGACAAAAAATTTGCTTTAAGCCAAGTAGCTAACCCTCCTTTAATAGGTTTGCATAAAACGGTGGCAATAGCAATATTTTCAGACAAAAAGACATTCAGTATACTATTAAACTATTTACTTAGAGGCAAGCTACATTTATTAGCAATTAGTAAAGGAACTTGGAGTCAGTGGAGTAAGACGCTGTATATATAAAACTTGCCTTTGCATTTCAAAATGCAAAACGCAGGGCAGTGGAATAAAAAAAACTCAAGGTCATGAGACATGATTTTTAAAAGTTGGGCAGCCTTTTAAAGGAGTAGTTCACTTTTAAAAAAACTTCTGCCGATAATTTACTCACCCCCATGTCATCCAAGATGTCCACGTCTTTCTTTCTTCAGTCGAAAAGAAATTAAGGTTTTTGATGAAAACATTCCAGGATTTTCTCCATATAATGGACTTCATTGGGAGCCAAACGGTTCAATGTCCAAATGACAGTTTCAGTGCAGCTTCAAATGGCTTCAAACGATATCAGACGATGAATAAGGGTCTTATCTAGCGAAACCATCGCTCATTTAAAAAATAAATAACAAAGTTTAAGTTTTTTAAGCACAAATGCTCGCCTTGCTCTGTTCTGTGATGAGCGTTCGTGACTGTCCTGTTCGAACTCGTTCATCAAAATTAACAAATCTTTTTTCGAGTCATGACTCGAAGGGTCCTAGATAAGACCCTTATTCATCATCTGGAGTCGTTTAAAGCCCTTTGAAGCTGCACTGAAACTGTCATTTGGACATTGAACCGTTTGGGTCCCAATGAAGTCCATTATATGGAGAAAATCCTGGAATGTTTTCATCAAAAACCTTAATTTCTTTTCGACTGAAGAAAGAAAGACGTGGACATCTTGGATGACATGGGGGTGAGTAAATTATCAGCAAAAGTTTTTTTAAAAGTGAACTACTCCTTTAACTTGAGCAGCCAAATTTTTCGAACATGATGCACATGATGCATGATGCAAAAACGTGAATGCAATGGCCAAACGAGTGTTTCTAGCGCATGCTTACATAGAAATACAGTGAAAAAGCAGTACAATTTTTTGAGAGCAACCCCCAATATGGTGTAGTTACAGCACTACACACTCTACCAGAACAGGCTAACTGCTAAAGCTCAACGCCTTTCCACGACACACGACATTTTGACATGATTGAAAAACTGTCGCATTTGTCGGAAATCTTTCCCGTTTTAAGGTACATTCTTTGCACTAAATGGTAATACTCAAGCTAGGTAGTGTTTTGCCCACACTGACTTGCAATTATTTCTTTTGCGTCTCCAGTAAAGGAATGTAAAAGCAAGAGCTTTCCTGAACTTTCACCCTGGTGAAACAAATAAATGAATGCAAACAATACACAGCTATACATACAGGACAAATAACCGCCAATAATTTGTCTGCAAATACGGTACCAGACAACATTGACTAGCTAGCTGGTCTGACAGTAGCTTCTAGACTACCTGCAAAGGAAAGCTTTCTCTTTGTAGCTCTAAACTCATCCCTCTTTAAAACATCAAGCATCACCTTAGTAAAAAATCCACAGCCTTTGACAATATAATTACAGGTAAATCATTTATAGATTGACTTTGAATGCTCCTGCTATTAAGTATAATCCGTTTTTAGGAGGACTATGATAAAATCGTATGTATGTGATGAATATTTGTCACTTACCCTGTTAAAGGTCTATGGTTTAAAAAAAGTGTAGTTTTACAAATCGCTGAAGATCACGTTATGGGTGGTTGAGCCTCTGGTCACATTAAGTGCGACTCGCGTGATTTGTTTTTGTGTCAAGGCAAGCTAATTGTGCTCGTTCATCTTTGGGCCGTGAAAAATTACACCCATTATGTGCAACTGTTTGGGGTGAAAAATGAGAAAAATCCTCCTAAAATGTGTCACAAATTCATAAAAACGAGGGTCTTCCTGTCCCATATTAGCCTGCATTAGATAATAACTTTGTCCAGACACAGACAGCAAAGCAAAGTAGGCCAGACCCCGACAGGAACTAATAAAACCGAACCCAGTGAGACTAGTAGAGCAGACACAAAAGCTATAATGGCCTGTGGGCTCATGGGACCACAACAGATGCAACAATCTGAGCAAAATCTCTTCTGTCAGTCACATTGAGAGGAGACTTACGACCTTTCGCTCTAATCTTCAAACCCCAAATGGGTGGTTTTGGTACATTTTTCATGAATATGTCACATTGCACTAAATTCGAAAGCTTTTCTGATAAAACGATAGATTCAAATTAAAGCTCTTCTGTTATTAAAGCAGCTTAGATTCGATCAAAAACTGACAGCTATATCCATAACGGAGTAGTGTCCTGGCATGTCCCATTTGGCTCTGCCTCAGAAGAACATCAGCATGACATAAATCACTCTGTTGTTACAACACGTCAGTAAAAATTGATGACTGATGCGTTTTGGTGAAAAATTGACATGAGGGCATAAACTGCGGTCTGTTGCATGCTTAAAAGTGTCGTTATAATGATTAAAATTGTTTTTGTTAAGTGAAATTAAGCTGAAATTAAATTAAATATACATAAATGAAAACTTAAACTTAAATTAAGATTAAAAATGTTGTCTTGCCAACTAAATTAAATTAAATTGACATACTAAAACGGTATCGCTTTAGACTGCTGTTCCGTCATTGTTGAATAACTTGACAGGAGCAAATTATTAATGCAATATTACGTAACATTCTAGTAACTACTATTAACTAACAAGAAACTCTTGATTAACAAATTAGTAAGTAATAGTGCTCAGTTGAATAGTTCACTATTAGCTAGTTAATAACTATTTTTTTTTTAAAAATAACATTATATTACTAACTATATTACAAGTTAGTTACCTCATTTTTTAAAGACTAAGCATTACAAAATAGCAGCACAGCGTATGAAAAACAAAATGCTTGAAAAATCTTCACAAATGTTCCATGGACAAAATAAGGATGAGGTAAATATGATTCATTTAATGGGCCACCCAAGCATAGTTGTAGTGTGGGAATTTTATGATTTGGAAATAATGAGGGGTAAAAGCAACAGCCAGTGCAGTGAAGTGACAGTAAAGACTTTTACATTCATACATGATTTCTATTTCAAATAAATGCTGCTCTTTTGAACTTTTTATTAATCAAAGAATATTGAATGCATCAAGTTTTCACATAAAAAATATTAAGTATCTCAACTGTTTTCAACATTAATAATAGTAAGAAATCCTACTTGAGCATCAAATCATCATATTACAATGATTTGATCATGTGACACTGAAGAGTAACAGTAATGGCAGAGTTTTGCCACCACAGGAATAAATTATATTTTAAAATATACTACAATAGAAAATTATTTTAAATTAATATTAGTAATAATATTTCACAATATTACTGTTTTTTTTTATATATCTTCCAAAGCCCAAACTTTTGAGCGGTAATAGGGGCATTTTTGCCTTTCATAGAGTAGGCTAATGACAAAGGAGAGAAGAGCAGAAGATAGGATTGTTAAAAGACCTGGAGTTGGGAATCAACACAGATCACCCATAACACTGTTCCATATTCAGAGTGCTGCCTATTACCACTTTAAAATGGTCACAGACTTGTAGCACATTTCCCACTGGGTGCAGGTTTCACTGTGCGATTCAGTGGCTAGCACCCACCATTTCAATTTTGAACAGCATTGTCCATTGATTCGTATAGTTAGTATTGCTCATTTGTCACAATTTTGAAGTCTTCACTTCCTTCCTTTCACTCTCCCTCACCTTGCTAGTCTTCAGTCCATACACATTTTCATTATCTATGCTATCTTAGAAAGTTTCTTAAATAACACATGACCTTTGAAACAGACTCCCTGTTGGGAATGTGCCTATGATTCTTTAAGGGGCCGCTCTGTAGGTTTTGGGACAGAGCCATAGGCTCAATGGTGCACTTCATAATATTGACAATGCAATTAGAGCGTATGCTCAGAATAAAGGTCCAAATTATTATAATTGACCAACTTTGAGATCTCTGTCCTTGCCTCAGATCTGATGCTCAAAACACCAGCAGAGGCTTATTAGGATTATTTGTCTCTACCTACAACTCCAAAAATATACCTATATATGCATTTCACTGCAGTTTCCAGTTTAAAATAAACACTAGAGGTATAATGCCAAAAACTGTTATTACTTTTAACACAAGTGATGATTTTAGAGGCAGATTATAGATTAATAAAGACGTATTTATGTTATCACATCTTTTTAAAGTACATGATTTGTAAAGTAATCAATTTTTTACATTTTCATCACATACATATTTCCGTATGTGTGGCTTTTCTGATGTAGTAAACTTGCTCGGTAGCACACCTGGTACAATGCTATTATTGCAGAGTGAAACACGAGTCATGATTTAAGACTTGTAGATGGAACATGGTTGCTTCAGCAAATGCGTTTTTACCACACGTTTGCATTTGGTTAGGTTTACAGTAGGGTTTAGTGTAGGTGCTGTGTTTATCTTTAGGGCTGGACCAGAATATTCGAATATTCGAATATTCGTTCGGTGGGTTGGTATTCGGTCCGTGTACGTTGCGTTCATTCGTTTTTCGATTTAATATTGAAAGTAGAAAAATGAGAAAACGGATCATTTATTCATTTTTCGTTTTTCCGAAAAAATTAAAAAATGAGAATTCGGCTTCATTTTTATATTTTTATGTTCAGGAATATAAAATGGAAAAATGGCTTGAATATCCGATTTCCACGTGTGGGGCGCGCAAGAAACGCCCCTTTCCGCTGATTGGTCAATCAAAGATCAACGCTTTCGGTTCTTCCACAGTCCTCCGCTGCTGGACGGATTCTTAAAGTGTTTATTACAAATAAACTCTCTCTCATCCAACAACTGGACTAAAGCTTGACACAAATAGCGCTGGACAGGGCCTAGAAACGGTTTTCTTCTATATAGGCATGGATTCGACAATCTACACTAGAGAAATATTAGCTGATTATTTCAGAAATATTATGTAGATTATCTCGCATCTGCACCCACATGACCCATCATTAGCCTACTTGGTGACCCACTGACAGCGCGCAGACCAGTATCCATTTAAGTGTAAATATGCAGCAGTCATAACTATTATTTTAGACTGCACATTGAGTTTTGGACAAGGGATGAAGCTGAAATATAATAGATATGAAAATGTTACAGCGCATCTATTTTGGTTGTTATTCTATTAGTTTTTTGTTGTTGTTGTTTGTTTTTCATAGCTTATATAATATTTTTTACCTTTGCAAGGGCAATTATTCTAATATTTTTTAAATATAGGCTATTTGTCATCTTTTATTAAAAAATGGAAATTTAATCGACAAATTCATTTAGAATAATAAGACAATAAGCTGTTACCAATCAAATTAAATTAGTATCAACCAAAGAAGCTGCATCTGAATTCTGAAGTGGCACCTATTAAAGCTGCTCAGAGGATTTGCACAGTAATTACAATAACATAGTATTATGATATTAAAGTTTGAAATATAATATTTTGAATAGCCTTTTTAAATATTAAATTAATGACAAAATGAAACAATAAAACAATATTATGGGAGTTAGACCCCCAGTAGGTGTCAGCACGTAACTGTCTTAATAGTCAGTCAGTGAGTCATTCATTCAACCTATTCGTTCAAAACGCTGATTCATTCATGAACCAATTGGCTGTATATGGGACGTTGAATCCATAGAGATGTCTATGATTGAATCATTCACTCAACCGATTTGTTCAAAGAATCGAGTACGAGTGAGTCAGCCGAGTATTTTTTTGGCACGTAGAGAAGAAAACCCTTTCTAGTCCCTGCCAGTGGCGTAGGCAGAAATTGTATTTTGGGCGGGGCCAGTGAAAAAGTGAGTGGGCCCATAGTTTTTCCTAGAAAAAAATGACTTAAATAATAATTAAACCTTAGAGAGTAGAAAAATTTATCATTTATTATTATTATTATTAATAGACAAACTGTCACGTTTTGATGTGTTCTGTTATTGTTTTGAGATCTTGTTTTCCCCTGTCTTGTGATTTTGGTTTAGTCCTGTTAGTTTTCCCGCTCCTCGTTTGTGTCCAATTTTATGCACCTGTTTTCAGTTAATTATCTTGTTTGGTTCAGTTCATTTAAGCCCTGTGTTTTCCCTCAGTGTTTGTCGATCGTCGTCTATGTATGGTTGTGTGTGAACCTTGAAGTCCTGGAGTTTTGTTCTTGTTTCATTTTGGAAAGTTTCATTTTGTCATTAAATATATTATCTTTGAAATTCCGTGCCCTCGTCTTCAGTCACCTGCACCCAACCCTAACAGAACGATCGACCTACAACAAAAGATGGAAGGCTGGAAGCAGGCCTTCATGGGAACCCGGATGGCCGAATTTCGCGGGACCCGTGGAGGTCGTAGAAGGGGAAGTGATCGAGTTCTGGTGGTCCCGAGTCCAGTATGGCCTGAGCCCATCGCATGCCCGCCAAAGCCTGAGCCCATGGCATGCCCGTCAGAGCCCGACCCTTTTGACGACCTACCTGAGCTTCTTCCCCCAGAGCCTTCACAGCTGGTCCCGTCCAGTCCAGTCAAGCCTTCACCGCTGGTCCCGTCCAGCCCAATCAAGCCTTCACCGCTGGTCCCGTCCAGCCCAGTCAAGCCTTCACCGCTGGTCCCGTCCAGCCCAGTCAAGCCTTCGCCGCTGGTCCCGTCCAGCCCAGTTGAGCCTTCGCCGCTGGTCCCGTCCAGCGTCCAGCCAGAGACCGTCCAGCCAGAGACCGTCCAGCCAGAGACCGTCCAGCCAGAGACCGTCCAGCCAGAGACCGTCCAGCCAGAGACCGTCCAGCCAGAGACCGTCCAGCCAGAGACCGTTGCCTGCCCACCAGAGTATGAAGCTAGCCCCAAGCTCCCTGATGTACTGGCCCCGTCCAGTTTCGAGTCCTATGATGTGCTGGCCCCGTCCAGTTCCGAGTCCCATGATGTGCTGGCCCCGTCCAGTTCCGAGTCCCATGAAGCGCCAGAGCCCGTTGACCCAGCGCCAGAGCCAGAGCCCGTTGACCCAGTGCCAGAGCCCGTTGACCCAGCGCCAGAGCCCGTTGACCCCGCGCCAGAGCCAGAGCCCGTTGACCCCGCGCCAGAGCCAGAGCCCGTTGACCCCGCGCCAGAGCCAGAGCCCGTTGACCCCGCGCCAGAGCCAGAGCCCGTTGACCCAGCGCCAGAGCCAGAGCCCGTTGACCCAGCGCCAGAGCCAGAGCCCGTTGACCCAGCGCCAGAGCCAGAGCCTGTTGACCCAGAGCCAGAGCCCGTTGACCCAGAGCCAGAGCCAGAGCCCGTTGACCCAGAGCCAGCGCCAGAGCCCGTTGACCCAGACCCAGAGCCCGTTGACCCAGACCCCGTTGACCCAGCGCCCGTTGATGTCAAGTCTGTTCCCGTTCCTGAACCTGTCCTTCTCCCCAAGAAAATTTTGGGGGGGGGCTATACGCCTTCGCCGTGGCCGGCCAAAGATCCACGGAGGTCGGCCAAAGATCCACGGAGGCCTGAAAAAATAACACCGCCATGGCCACCCGAAGGGTCCTCACCGCCATGGCCACCCGAAGGGTCTTCACCACCACGGCCGCCTGAAGGGTCTTCACCGCCGTGGCCACCCGAAGGGTCTTCACCGCCATGGCCACCTGAAGGGTCTTCACCGCCGTGGCCACCTGAAGGGACTGCTCCGCCCTGGCCACGCCCACAGCCTGCACCGCCTTGGCCACGCCCACAGCCTGCACCGCCGTGGCCACGCCCACAGCCTGCACCGTCATGGCCACGCCCACAGCCTGCACCGTCGTGGCCACGCCCACAGCCTGCACTGCCCTGGCCACGCCCACAGCCTGCACCGCCTGGCCACGCCCACAGCCTGCACCGTCGTGGCCACGCCCCCAGCCTGCACCGCCGTGGCCACGCCCACAGCCTGCACCGTCATGGCCACGCCCACAGCCTGCACCGTCGTGGCCACGCCCACAGCCTGCACCGCCCTGGCCACGCCCACGGCCTGCACCGCCCTGGCCACGCCCACAGCCTGCACCGTCATGGCCACGCCCACAGCCTGCACCGTCGTGGCCACGCCCACAGCCTGCACCGCCCTGGCCACGCCCACAGCCTGCACCGCCCTGGCCACGCCCACAGCCTGCTCCGCCCTGGTCACGCCCACAGCCTGCTCCGCCCTGGCCACGCCCACAGCCTGCTCCGCCCTGGCCACGCCCACAGCCTGATCCGCCGTGGCCACGCCCACAGCCTGCTCCGCCCTGGAGGCTTCCCGGACCTGCACCATGCCCTCGTCAGCCTCCAGGGCGCCCACCCTCCCACCCCTTTTGGATGTTATACGGCGCGAGGACGCGCCTTCGGGGAGGGGGGGGGGTACTGTCACGTTTTGATGTGTTTCTGTTATTGTTTTGAGATCTTGTTTTCCCCTGTCTTGTGATTTTGGTTCAGTCCTGTTAGTTTTCCCGCTCCTCGTTTGTGTCCAATTTTCTGCACCTGTTTTCAGTTAATTATCTTGTTTGGTTCAGTTCATTTAAGCCCTGTGTTTTCCCTCAGTGTTTGTCGATCGTCGTCTATGTATGGTTGTGTGTGAACCTTGAAGTCCTGGAGTTTTGTTCTTGTTTCATTTTGGAAAGTTTCATTTTGTCATTAAATATATTATCTTTGAAATTCCGTGCCCTCGTCTTCAGTCACCTGCACCCAACCTGACACAAACAGCAAAAACAGTTGCCTTTATTTTGCAATATTTGGCAAATTATCATGTTCAACCAACAGAGCTCAATTAAGGCTGGACAAACCATATAGACAATAACCTGTCTATTTTATTCAGGCTAGTCAGCAGTGCAAACTAAGACCGTTCACCCGAAAATAAAGTAGGCTAAAAGAAATTAAAATAATGAAAACTTTTAGCAGAGCATAGTTTGAAAAAAATAACATACTCTGTTAAATCAACCATATACATGAATATACAATGCAATCAGCCTGGTGGAAGTTAACGTAGACTCACTGTATTCCGGACATCATTTCGGACACTAGACCGTTTTCCGCAAATTCTATAAATAAACACTTCACGGCCACTGCATCTATATATATAATTGTTGTTAAAATGTATGCGTTATATATTAGAAAAGACTCCTTCTACCTGTCCGAAACAGTGAGTAGAAATGTTCAGCCGTCCGGAAAAACTGGGCTGGGTGGACTCGGTAGATGAAGGCAGTGGTGTGTCTTTTTCCTTTACGCTTGCTTTTTTCAAATAGCACATTAAAGTTGTTTAGCCATTATTGTGGCGATGTTAATAGGCAAAAAAAGCAGCTAGCTAGAGCCCGCCGGCGCCGCTCAGAAGAGTTTTCCTGTCAGAACCCTAGCAACCATAGCAACCAATAACGTTCCGGAGGGAGGCTTTCTACAACTTGCTTCAACAGTTCCATTTTATTCGGAAAACAAAATTAAACACCACACACCAGTCAACAATAAATCAAATTTATATTAATATATTTTCTTAAATACATTTAAATAATAAAAATAAACTAAAAATGTATTTTTATCAAACTTGCCTGGGCGGGCCAGTGAGTAATGTGGGCGGGCCAGTGCCGCCCTGGCCCAATACTGGCTACGCCCCTGGTCCCTGCCCAACGAAATTTGTTTCAAAGAATCCGTCCAGCAGCGGAGGACTGTTATTCTGTGGAAACTGTTAAACTGGGGAGGGGAAGAACTGAAAGAATTAATGATTCAATGTCCCATATACAGCCAATTGGATCATGAATGAATCAGCGTTTTGAACGAATCGGTTGAATGAATAACTCACTGACTGACTATTAAGACAGTTACGTGCT
Organism: Chrosomus eos; assembly: GCA_036326025.1. Taxonomy (NCBI): domain Eukaryota; kingdom Metazoa; phylum Chordata; class Actinopteri; order Cypriniformes; family Leuciscidae; genus Chrosomus; species Chrosomus eos. The sequence continues at coordinate 18,069,482 of CM070822.1, forward strand.
GCCACCTACTGGGGGTCTAACTCTCATATAAGTATTGTTTCATTTTGTCATTAATTTCATATTTAAAAGGATATTCAAAATATTATATTTAAAATATTAATATCATAATACTATGTAATTGTAATTACTGTGTAAATCCTCTGAGCAGCTTTAAACAGTTAATAGTAGGCTAATAGGTCTTCATGCCAGTTCAGAATTCAGATGCAGCCTCTTTGGTTGATACCATAGGCATAGACTGTAAAAAAAGATACTAATTTAAATTGATTGGTAACAGCTTATTGTCTTATTATTCGAATTGAATTTAGTCGATTAAATTTCCAATATTTTTTTTTATAAAAGATGACAAATAGCCTATATTTAAAAAAATTAGAATATAGGTAAACATGATTATAAGCTATGAAAGCTGTAAGCTATAAAAAACAAACAAACAAACAAACAAACAACAACAACAAAACGAATAGAATAACAACCAAAATAGATGTGCTGTGACATGGACACTAAATAATGCAATTTATATCTTTTCATATCTATCATATTTCAGCTTCATCCCTTGTCCAAAACTCAATGTGCAGTCTAAAATAATAGTTATGACTGCAGCATATTTACACCTAAATGGAAACTGGTCTGTGCGCTGTCAGTGGGTCACCCAGCTGTGAAGTAGGCTAATGATGGGTCATGTGGGTGCAGATGCGAGATAATCTACATAATATTTCTGAAATAATCAGCTAATATTTCTCTAGTGTAGATTGTCGAATCCATGCCTATAGCCTATAGAAGAAAACCCTTTCTAGGCCCTGCCCAGAGCTATTTGTGTCAAGCTTTAGTCCAGTTGTTGGATGAGAGAGAGTTTATTTGTAATAAACACTTTAAGAATCCGTCCAGCAGCGGAGGACTGTGGAAGAACTGAAAGCGTTGATCTTTGTTTGACCAATCAGCGGAAAGGGGCGTTTCATGCACGACCACACGTGGAAATCGGATATTCAAGCCATTTTTCCATTTTCTTTTCCCTGAACATAAAAATATAAAAATCAAGTCGAATTCTCATTTTTTAATTTTTTTTGGGAAAACGAAAAATGAATAAATGAGCCGTTTTCTCATTTTTCTACTTTCAATATTAAATCGAAAAACGAATGAACGCAACGTACACGGACCGTATTCGGTTTGAAAATGTGACATTCGAATATTCGTTTTTTTTTTTTTTTTTTTTTTTGCAAATCTGGCATCCCCCCTCGAAACGGTTCTCATTCGCGCTTGTAGCCTATATGTTTTACACTATAAAATCTGGTGAAATACAATACTTTACATATAAATCCATTATAGCTAGGCTACTTAATAAATATATTTGCTTCTTCTTGGACTACTAAAAGTGTTCCTGCAACGGGAGTATTCTCTGGCTAGACCGCAGAACAGTTTGCATGGACAGATGTGAATGCCTGAGCTTGTATTTTGGGTTACGCTACATTGCTTTGACATTGTGGAAAATAGAATAATAGAAACAAAATATATTAAAATGTATGTAGTATTAAAATGTATAAATGTATGTATTATATCACTAGTGCAGTGTCCATTCTCGGAGCATATAAGATAGCATATCAGAGTCCATTCTCTGCTCGCGTGAGGCGCTCCGCTTCTTCATTTAAATCTACTTTGTCAGTAATTTGTTAGTGAGACTATTAGACTAGCCTACCTTATTAGAAATACTGCTTAAGTTACAGACCTGTGAGTGTTTTATATCACTAGTGCAGAGCAGTGTCCGTTCTTCTCGGAGCATAAGCTCTGCTCGCGTGAGGCACGCGCTTCCCGCTCACGCTGTTCTGTAGTTTATTAAAAGTTTATTAATTCTGAACGTGTCGCGTCTCGCCTGTCTATCTATATTGCACCAAATACACTGCACTCCCTTGTGAAGTCATTTGGATGAACGGTTCTCGAAATAATAATCATGCGCTGATGATGATCGCATGATCATCATCAGCGCATGATTATTATTTCGAGAATTTGAAGCGCATTTTACATGCGCTTCAAGAGGCACACACGCACACTTGCACACACACACATTTGCACACACGACACACGCAAGGTCTCTCCCTCTCTTTGTCGTGCGTGCGCTACACGGTTTGGAGCTCGCGAGCAGCTTCCGGGAGATTTTAACTGATTTGCGGGCATCAGGGAGCCGCTATCAATATGCGGGTCTGAGACATATAGAGATTCCGAAGCTTCGAATATTCGATGTTCATTCCTACCGAAGCTTCGAAGCTCAAAAAATGGTATTCGGACCAGCCCTAGTTATCTTCAATCCCATTAACCTTCTAGCACCACTTAACAGACACTTAATTTCCTAATTGCTTCAATACGTGAGAACCGAAGTAATAAATTGTTGCCAGATTAACGTTCATCTGGATAAAACTGAATAGCACCACTCACTGGATATTTCATTCTGTTTTCCCAACAACAGAGTGCATGACATCAGATTAGTGAAGGTGACCTTTGCAGTCATGTCCTGTGGCAGCTTTCACAGATCCAATATGTACAGCAGCTTCACAGTGTGTGACAGCCTTTTCTTCATTAATCCTGAGCTGAAGCTCCATCATTACCGGCGAATTTCTGCCGATGAGGACGGTCTGGAGTCGTGTATGGGGTAATGAGCCGACTTGAACATACTGGTGTCCTTTCAGCCAGCACAGGAAACTGTGTAAACACTCCTTTTCACATTTATCTCTCATTACCGGGAGGTCAGAGAATGACATGAATGATATTCTTTGTGACTCATACTTCTCTTGTGTGTCTTGATTCAGATGTTTCTGTCTCTGTTCGTGGTCTCTCTCGCTCATTAACAGTTTTTTAGAAAGTTACTGATTTAGGCTACTGTTTTTAAGCTCCTTTAAAGATCAACTTTTAGATGACACATGTGCCGTACACATTGCCTAAGACCTTCCTGTTTATAATGAGCAGAGCATAGTTATCTTGGGTGTCACTTTGTATTATGTTCGGGGGGGGGGGGGGGGGGGATAGGTTGTGTACAGATGGGCCGATTATGTCATGAATATGAATTGGGTTATGCACAAACAATTTGAAGTTTCAATAAATCCATGCTTTTCGGATATTCTTTGGCTAAATTGCATTTGTACCTTCAATAGGGGCCATTCATGCTGACCAATTCAAATCCAGAATCAAGTTCAGTCCTGGGAATTTATTAAATATGTGGATAGAAAAGAATAGCACTTTGGTCTGGCAGTAATGTTTTCGCTTTGAATTTGGGGTTCCAGATTGTAGATGTATGTCAGTGAATGTTTATCAGTATTTGTTTGGGAACATATTTGTTTACATATTGTTTTGTGATTTCACTAGATGAATAGAGAGTTGAGGAAAAGTGATGAATTGGAGAACGTCTAAGAACTGTATGGGAGAAAATTTGTCACTGTCGCTTTGTGCAGCTGATGAAAACTGTTACAATTACTCAATATAACACAGAAACTATATGAATCATGCTCAACAATTGGTGATGCTTTCTCTGTAAGATGTATTAGATACGTCCCTGCCATTAGTTGGGATTTCAGAAAGTGGTGGGGAATACAATTAGCTTTGGCAGAAAGTAATAGGAACACCCTTTATATTTGACGCCAATGTATCTTGCAATTGCGATATTAAGACTTGCTTAAAATATCCCTACTTTATGTTATCATTATCTCTGTAATCGCAAAAAGTGTAGGAGAGCAGCCCATGCTTTTTTAGCCAATCACAAACCCTCTTTTACAGGTATTGGTTTGCTGGAACGATGGTCGTAAACGGCAAAACGGCTGTAATCACTTTTAACTCTATTGAGCTGAAACTCTTTACCCTCATGGAAGGATATGATGTCTAATGCCTTAATATTAACCGTCTAAAGATCAATCACCATAATGTCATTTAGTGGGCAAACTTATTTATAAAAATGGACTGATTAATGCATTTGTGGAGATTGGTAATGACTATATCTTCGAGGGAACACGAAACAGCATTTCGAAGATAAATTCATCCATTAATAAAGTTATAAGATGAAAAAAGCCTCTAAAAGCATTTCAAGCTCCTGCATCATGCGCAGCTATTACAGATAGGATTAATTCTCCGTGGCGCCTCAGGTTTTCTTCCAGCTTTCAGGGAACAGCCAACCTGGGCTTGGTTTATTAGTACAAGTCTCATCTCAGTAAAGTCTTTTCACACACATCTGAGTGACACATGTCATCATTTAGCAGGAAAAAGGGAACATTGTAGCACACATTGTTATTCCAAGGGCTAAATCCGTTGGATTCAGATTTGCATGGTTGCGGCTCAAGGCCCTGTGTGGATCTAGCTTGGGATTTACGTCATGTCTATTAGCGCAGGCTCACAAACAGGAGATTTAAAAGGCTTGGTGATGTACACACTCCAGGTTTGTGATTGGTACATTAAAATACATTACTATGGAGACCGGTTAGTGCAGCGGAGGGGGCTGAAAATGCGTTGGCAATGGAATGGAAGAGTACACTATTATTTATCTGGTCTCATAATGTGTGGTCTTTCAACAAGAAATAAGTCAGAGGGATTGTGTAATTTTCACACCTTTAAATGTAAAACCCACATGGAGTTGCTTGCTCACACAGATCTGTGAGTAAGCATGGGGGGCAAAGATAGCGCAGAGATAGAGATTATTCAGCCTTTCAGTGTACCGAACTATACTACGTCTATGTGACCCGATTCTCCATTAAAACCACTGTAGCCTTCAGCATTGCTGCTAATGGTGTAAGGGCCACCTATTTTTTTCTACAAACACACTGTGGATTGAGACCACATAGTGAAAACACAGTTTAGACCAAAAAATAATTCACAGAAGACTTCTCTATTGTCTACAGGCTTCAGCTTGACTATTTTCATATTTATACAGTTTTCACAGCAATCATGCTTAGAATCTCTGTACCAATGAACGATATCTTATCAGGGCAAGTTTGAGATTTGAAGAATATAATATTACATTTTGTGGCATATATCTGACAAAATACAAACTCAAAAGTATTAAATAATTTGTGAGAGATGTTGCTCTCTCAAATGTTGCTCTCTATGAACATGTCTGGTTCAAGTATTCTATTTCTAATTTATGTTAAATTTGTTGAGTCACAAACTTCACGTTTCTCCTAGACAGCTATGGGACTGACAACAAATGGAGACTTTTTCAGATTATTTTCCAGAGAAAATACCCCATTATTCTCTCATGTGTGAATAACAGAGTCTGCAAAGTTAGATACCAAAGTCTGTAATAAAAAGACTTAATTTCATCATTCTTCATACATCTAGGTGGATTTAAAGAGGTGCACGTTTCAGCTGGTTGCCCAGCTAAACTAGTTAAACATCAGCCTTAACCGAGTTGTAATTTTTTTTAAACAAGCTAAAATCAAACCAGAAAACTATTTTAGGATGGTTTAAGCTGGGGCTTTTTTTCAGTGGGGCTGTATGTCAACAATAATTTGTTTATTGTTTAGAAGAAACGTTTCAGACAAAGTTGATACTTGAAATTCAACTGAGATCTGTAAAAGTCTCATAAGTTTTGAAAGAGCAATACAATTTTCCTCTGGGTTACACATTCATTATGAGGATGTGAATTTCAATGATGCTGACAGTAGACCAGATTTTGCATTGGAAATTATATTAAATATTCGCAGTGCAGTCTTCTAGAATTCATTTGCATGATTATTAATTAATTTATAGCTAGATGAACCCATTAACTTAAGAGGAATAAGTGAATATAAATTGATCTTGGTATATTGCAAAAATCAAACATGTACAGTAAAAGATGGAGCGGTCGTTTTTAACGTCATCAACCTTTTAACAGAAACGGATGTTATAGTAATCTCAAAGGTAAAAGGAACTTTTTGTACAAGTAAAAAATATACTGTAAAATAGCAATATTTTCCATACTGTCCATAGCAAAGGATTTTTCTGTTGAACACTGTTGAAGGTTTGACGGCATTCTGTATACATTATTTGAATGACAATTTCCTTGCTTACATATAATCTGCTCTGTCAATAGTGCAATATAGTTTGCAATATAACCTAACTGCAAAGAGTTGCGGGTCTGTTGTCCCATTCACCTTGAAGAGTTAGAAGTTCCAACGTCTAATGGTGTGATCCATTTGTCCTCGGAAGTGGGAAAGTCCTAGTCCCACTCTCCAGTAGGATCTTTTAACTGGAATGCCCTCTCAAATCGGAGTTGTAATGGGGAAGCGCAACAACCCCGACTTCAGAATTCAATATGGCTACTCAGCACATCATCCTTAGTGAAACAGTAGTAATATATTGTTTTTTTGTTATATATTGTTATATATATATATTGTTTGTCTGTAGTGGTGCACACAGTACTAGTATCCAACCTCCATTTGTGGACATGGTACCTCTGCATTTTCTGTACAAAATATTGATTATGCATGTGTTTGTATTCCAAAAGACCAAACACAACAAATGTTTGCCTGGACAGGTCCATGTTAGTTTTCTGGCCTGTTTACTGGAATGCGATCAACTTAGGTTGACATCATTCCCAGCTACGACATCCCTCTTCTGAGGTAAATGGATCGCACGAAGCTAATTTGCGGCCCTCATCCCTGGTTAGTTGTCACAGAGATTTACACAGTTAATGATATAATGACTCAAAGTTCCCACTTTACAGTACATGAATATAAAACCTGCAAATTTGCAGAGGAACCTGTATGAAACAGGGTAAATGAACATCTCTGTTGATCATTAGCCACCTGCAAATGTTAGCATTGCATTGTTTATAAGTGCAGTGTGCCAGGAGACATCCTTGTTGACAACTGAACACCTGCAAAGCTAATAGGAGCCAGTTTTTTTTCTTCTTTACGTGTCATTTTTTTGCTTTAAATTGAACGCAGTGTAACATGAAAAAAAAGGCCTAGTTGCACTTAACAAGAAAATCTGAAGTTTGGAATAACACAGGTTTACTTAAGATTATGTATAAAAGGATATTGGTTTGGTTTAATGTAAAATATAGCTGTGTATAAAATATATTCATATTTAAAACGTATTAAACAATAAACCATCGCTTCCGGCCATCGCTTGAATCACGCTTCAAAATGTGCTGACATGGCGCTTCACAATGCTCTCATGAACGTACACGTAGGACAGTTGCCTGGAAATTATGATTTATAGTTTAAAAAAATTCTTACAGACAACAAATCTACACACCTATTATTTAGCTTCAGAAGACATTGATTAATCTACTGGGGTTGTATGTATGGATTACCATTGTGATCGCTTTGTGTGGTTTCTCGAGCGTCAACTTTTGGGCACACATTTACTTGCATTATATGGTTTCAGAGAGATGGATTGTTTTTGAGAGATGGTGAAAATTCTCTTATGAATGATAAGAGAATTTTCAGTTTTGGGTGGAGTTCGATTAGGTCTATTTAGATCAATACAAAATGCAGCAGTAGACAAGGGCTGCAGTGCTCTCAGCTTTTGAAAAAAGAAGAGAAAGTCAAGTCAAATGGTATTTAGATGTTTTCAAAGAGCAATTCAGAATTTTGTATGTCCTATGTTCTTTATCAAACAACACCAAATAATGAGTACAGAGACGAGAGAGCCAGTTCGGGATTCTTTCGCCACCAAGTCGTAGTCCTATATAATAGCTGCAGCTCTGGGCATGTTACCAAAAGCGTAAAACATTGATTCAATGTTTTCTTTGCAGTGTGATGGAAAAGAGAATAGCACCTCACTTTAAAAAAATGTGAATGTTTGTGTCAGTTTGACAGACACATTAAAAGGCGTTCATTCAAATTATGTTCATCGCATCGGTTTTCCACACCGAACATTCATCTTATTGTGAACAGAACTTTAATAGTCAAAAATAATCTTGTTTCAGAGACGGTTCGAGTTATTACGTTTTGATGGTGGTAAGACCATAAACATCTATTCAGTAAGTTAAAAAGGTACATTTTGATTTCATGTTGACTTTAAGCTATTTTTTCTAATAATCCCATTGTCATTTTTTGGTTGCCTCTTAATACTATACATTTATTTATAGCTAGAGTGGATAAAAAAGTCTACGTGCTTCAAGACACTTCCAGTCTATGTTTTTACACATTTATAACAGAACTATTTTCCTGAGGATTTTATATGCCAGAATGAATTTCCTGAGAGAGTGCTAGCCATCTGCCGCTTTCCAGATTCAGACAGCCATCCTTTACGGGTCAGGCAAGCAAAGAAAGCAAAGAAAATACTGCTCTCCGGACAGCAGGCCTGCCAAAACAGCAGGAGTTAGTGCAGGCAGAAAGCAGTAGCCACGTCTGGTGTCCGACTCATATCCCAAGACCTCACTTTATCAAACCCGGTGAATTATCAGTAATTCGCCCAACTGTGACATTCCCGACTGCAAAGGCCACATAAGTCACCTTGCAGTATAATAGCTGAGACAGAGTCCCGCACAAATGACCTCACAGAGCGCCTATCCGCTGGTGTCGGACTGATACCACTGTCTGTCTTTCTAGACCCTTTCTTTTTCATGCACGCAATTACTGGTGACACAGACGGTTCTGTTCGGATAAAAATAGTCTTAGATATAATCCCTTGATCTTGATCTCAGTCTGGTCTGGGCTTTTATCTTCGAATGGATGGACTAAAGTGGACAGAAAATGTTCAGAATCAATTTTGCCTAAAGGAAAGATTATATTACTGCTGTTTTATCCCATATTTTGTTTAACCATACTATGGTTGGAAATTGTATTGAAAGCGTTTGAAATAATGAATACTTTGATGGCTCTCTTGATATTGTCAATATTCGCTAAAATACTTCCAAAATAAATTTGATCAAATTCGAGCGTGTCAGAGAGGAACACTTCATGTTTCATTTGGCAAAGTACTTAGAAGAATTTTGTCTTTCTGAATAAAAAAAAGAGTACTTCAGACCAAAATCAATAAGACATACGTATTCCAAAATCTTGAAAATAAAGAAATTCATTTTATGCAAGTGTAATGCATTAGTAGAATGAAGCAGGAATGGAAGGTGACCTGAAGACAGCCCAGAACCTGTTAGCCTGATACAAACTATCACCTCCTGTATGTACTGTTCAGAAATATTGCTTTTACATTGCAGAGGAAAAGCAATTAGTTTGAGAGGAATATGTCATGCAAAGCTATTGCTAATCATAGGGAACCATGTTTGAATCCCATATAATTATACTGACATTTTCAATAAACTAGGATTCGGAGGCATATTTAATTGCATTTATGTTTGTGATTTTACTGATTTGATTAACTAGCCTTGTACTGTACACCAATATTAGCATAACACGAGGGATTTGTCCAGAAAGTCTCCCTGTGCCCCGAAGGCAACGTTTTTGGGAGTGACACCTGTATTTAAATGCAGGAGTGAATCCCTAAATTTTCTGGTGTCAGCAACACCAAAGGCCATGGGTTCGATTCCCAGGGAATGCTCAAAAGTAATAACCTGAATGCAATGTTTATCGCTTTGGATAAAAGCAACTGCCAAATGCATACATGTTAATTTGTAACCAAAGCAGAGTTTTGATTTTTTTTTTAAACCAGAAAACGGAGATGTAGAATCGTCTGGCACAGTTCAAAAGAACCATGATGTATTGAAGGGCTAGTTGAAAAAAAAAAAAACTAGATTGGAAAAAGTCTGAGTAGGCACTACATTTGGCGAAATGTAGTACTTATACTTAGCCTAGAAATCTAGATGCACCCTAGCGGCAGCAAAATGTATTTTACAGCCAGTGTAGTCTAGCAACTTTCGAGTTGGAAAAACCAAACTCTAGTCAGGCCAATCACATCGTGTATAGAGTTGGTGGGCGGGCTTAACATAATGACTGTCTGCAAAGTTGTGACAGTTCCGTGTGAATTCCCTGCTACTTGAAAACAAAGAAGATGACCGCTGCTGCTGGCGAACGGCGGTCTTTCGAATCGGCTTTGGTGACTGGAGGACTTGGAGTTAAGCTTTTCTTTGAGAAAAGAACAATTTGAAAGACTTCCGTTTATCCCTCCCCTCGGATTGAGGCATGCCAATGGTGAGTTCCCAGACCTAACATGGCAAGCCAGATGTGGGTCTGGCTTGCCAGGCTAACTTATACAATAAATGCAAACCAAATGTACTACGCTGCCATGTTGGCCTTGTCATGTGACCTACATCAGTTGCATTGGTCATCCGTGTACTTTTCGCCTATGTCTTCCAAATTCTGACATACTACTGTTTTGGAGTACTGTTTTTCGCATATATGGAGGTCAGATGCAGCAGCAGTCTAAAAATGTGCCAATCTTTTTGTCAAAACATTTTCTCTCTTCTAATCTTTTATACATCTTCCTTGTATCTAAATTTGGTTTCGACGGCTGGCTCACTGACCCACTGGGAAAAGTTACGGAGCTCCTTAAGGCCCGTCCATCCCTGGAATGAAGAAGTAAACCAGAGCAGCACTGCGGTCAGTAGTCATTCTCAGGTTTCACTACTCCAAAATCCTATATTCCATGATTTAAATCTCTCCTGAATAACTTTAGTACAGTTCTGTTTTCAAAACACAAGCATTCCATCCTTATCTATGATCTTGGTTGGAGTTTCTTAATGGACTATGAGTCTGTACTGTACAAATGTCGTTAAGTATTGATTTTTTTAGTTTACTAGATTAGTAGTTCCATACTGTACATTAGTGACACCCTTCATATGTCTTGGAACACTCACACAGAGAGCTGTTCTTATCTTTGAACATCTGGTATTTAAATACAATACAAGCAGGAAAGTATAATAATCTACAGTTAACCGTCCGCACCCAAAACGAAGGCACACACAAGGTTATTTTCTCAGTGATCAAATTATAGCTACTACTATTATCTCTGCTCTAAACTTTCCCTGTATAACCTCAAGCATAGCAGTCTTATTGGTCGAGATTTTGAATAATGTGAGGCCTGTGGTGTTTTGGATCTCTGCTGTCATAAAGCTGTCTGTTTAAATGTGCTATCATTAAGCATAACAACTACCCTGAGTTTCTGGCAATGCTCAAATATGTCACAAAAATAAATCTGTTACCATTTAAATGTAATTGTTTCTGGAAGTTCTGTTTAAATAATAAGAATGAATAAGAACTACTGGGCCCCCTTTTTCAGTTTCTCTTGTACCCTTATTAGAAGTCTACTGAAGGTGGTCATTTTTGACACCTGCTCCCTGGGCTCTCGGGCACACTTATAAGGTTAATAAGGTTATAATAAGGTTATAAGGCTAAAATAAAACCAGATTATGTAGGCATACATGATTCAGCTAATAATAAATAATTATTTAGAATCTAAATATAATTTGAATCTAAAACAAATTCACACGTTCCTGGATTAAAAAGCTCTTGCACATTTCAACAACACGTTCTATATGACGTTTTAATAAAACTGTCTTATAATCAATTCATAAACAGTGGGCTAACGTTGTATTTGTTACATTTTTGGCTATTACTTAATGTCCGCTCTATTAAACATATTTTATCGGTTCACATCGTATGTGAGACGGTTCAACTGATTCGTTTTAAAGACCCGACTCAACACAACAATTCGTTCACTAATCGGACATCGCTACTAGTTGCAATTAGTTTCCACATATCCACAGCGCGTCGCGCGCACATGCCAGAGGTATCTCATTTCTCTATAAATATCTCCATCGCTTTGCTTGAGTGACGATTGGAATGGTTTGAGTGCCATAGGCGACTGTTTGACCTGTTGTATAATCATAGCCTAGTAAATGAAACGCAATTCTGTTTGGCGATATAAGCGCACAACGGCCCATATTGTTGCACTCTTCAGGCTGCTGTGACAGTTCAGATCCTGGACACTGACCGCTGATAATAATAAATTAAGCTGACTGCCATGATAATGTCAAAAAGGCAAGCTTCTGTTCACATGACTAAAGTCACGTTGTGACATATTTCTCTTTTTTCTGATGTAAAACTGTAGGAAGCATCGCGCGTATAGTAGATTATTCGAACGCTTCTTTGTAATCTAATACGGTTTTATTTTATTGAAGTAGCCTATAAAACAGCTCCGCTTCAAATTATTTTTTTGCACACGGAGAAGTTGTAGAATCTTCTGTAAAGTGACATTAGGACGAAATAAAGAAAATACGGAGCGTTGCTTTGAGCATAATTTTTTTTTAAATTTTCTAAAGTGCTTTATTAAAAATAAACCGAATACATGACATAAGCTATCCCATTATTATAACGCACAGTGATGGATCCTGAAGCATAGCATGTTATGTTCATCATCATCATCATCATACTTGACGGACACAAACCGAACCGAGATGGCAACATCACCAAAACATCAAAAGCCCATGAGCCAAGTCCAACAACGCAACAATCCTAGAAACCAATAGCGCCAAAGCTTAAAGTTCCCTCCAGCAGCGAGGACTGAATGGACGTGGTTTGTCAGTACTCACCTCGCTCCAGGGTGAGCGGTTGTACTGTCACTGTCGCCATGACTGTGCTGTGTTATTATCGCTCAGAGAGAGAGAGAGAGGAGAGAGAGATGGAGCTGCGGCATCAGCGGTGTAGAGCGAGTGAGCGCGGATTGGAGCCCGTGCGGATGATGGGAGTGGTTGGGAGGGGAATGGGTTTTTTTACCACCCGCTTGTGTAGCGGACATGGAGCTGAAGTAGTAATTCTGATGTGTAAAACGTATTTCTAACTTTCATCGAACATGGAATAAACGTTTACATTTAAAATTCGAACGAAATTTTATTCGAAGAAAGGTTATTTCAAGTTTGTGGGAGAAATGGTGTTTAAAAAAACAATTTCGAATGACTGATAAATCAGATGAATCATATATTAAAATGTGTAACTCATTAACATTAAATAAATACATGTTTAATATTTCTAATGCTTGTTGAACATGGATAATTAAGACTTAAAAATTAAAAGTTGTGATGCGTGTTAATCATTGGTTAAATTGGGGTGCTGAATTTGCATTATTTATAATTTCATATTCATTAGTTTTACCAAAGTTCAAACATTGCAGCTCGAGTAGTGATCAGAATCTCACTGATAAGGGTTTTACATTAATCTTCATGAATATACGCAATGCCTGCATCTCAGTGTACACGCAGGGTTAAACGCAAGACTTCAGTTAAGCAGAGGCAAATCCCGTGCACAACCTTTGACCTTTGCAGTGAACTGACAGCAGCAGCTAGTGCTAGACAGTGTGACACCTGCAGTGTGAACGTATGCCTGTATTACATATCCAGTTGTTTAGTGTCTGTGAAACGCACAGGGAAAGTATGAGCACTAGACAAGTCTTTGGGAGATTCTCTTCAGTTCAGTTTTTTGTTGTTGCATGTTTTCATAAATGTATTGTTAGAATGAACTGCTCATTTTTAGGCCTCATCAACTGGAGAGGTGTGCAATATTTTTAGACCATTCATTCATGATTAGATAGCATACTCCTCTCATGTGTAATTTTTTTAGGTGAACTATTCCTTTAAGAAAAAAGTTCTGATGCTTCAAACTTGCAGTTTGCAGACTGGCTTCAGAAATAACAACACTGATGGATTGCTCTGTCAGTCCTCCAGCTGCAGACAGATGTGCTAACTAATGCGATGGATGGATGGGGGCTTAAAGCCAGAGAGAAAGAGGCCACAGGGAGATTATGCTCTCATGGCCATATGGGACACTGCCTCTGGAAAACATTCTGCTGGGGAAAAAAAGTCTGATTAACAGAGTGCGCTGGGAAGATTTCCCAATGAGAATGAATGGATTTTTGAATGGATGTGCAAACTGACAAGGAATATTTGAGTGCATATGCACTCTTTTTTTTCATATTTGCAAATATGAGAAGTGGAGAGAAGAGACTATTTTTAGGCTATGTGAATGTGTAAGAGGTGGGAAGGTGTATAGCTCGCATGTGTATAACAACTCTGATTCATATTTCTCTGAAATGTGTTATTTTAGGCTGGTATGTAGGTCAGGTTTTAGCAAATTGCAGGATTTAATAAAAAATTACCTCCATTTAAGTTTTAGTTAATGTGAATCAAATTCACTACAATTCACAACAGAATGTTTATCAATTAGATTGGCAGGATGAGGAATTTACTCACAGTTAAATAAACTATAATGTATAGTTATCTACATTACGGCATCTACAAAACATAATGTATATATTAACAAAAGTTTTATATAAATATTGTATATTTTTATTATTATAAAAATATCATTTAATTTCATTCCATTTTAATTTGACTTCCCACACTTATGACTGTTCTGCAAATACAAGGATTTAAAAGGCATTTTTAATTAAATTCTGAATGGCACGCAATTGCCATCTGCCTTTAGCAAAGATGTTGCCTTTTTTATTTATGCCTGATTTTAGCTTCTTTTCTTTCTTTTTTTTAGCAGAAAAGTCCCAGAAAGAGCTGCCTTATTATTCAGACTAAATAATATCGTTCATTCGATGTATTTGCACTTTCCTCAAGAAAACAGCACCTAGTCATTTGGCTGTCAGGACGTTTTGGAACATGACACCACATCCCCGTAGGACTCCTTCCAAAAAGAGACGTGTTCAGTGCAAAGGACAGAATTTAAATTGAATGAGATAAAAATGGCTTGAAGAGGGCAGATACAAGACGGCTGCTGTTTGATCACTTATGCGTGCTTTGAGAGACAGCTCACTTTTGTTCTTTTCCCCTGTTTAGCACGACAGAGGCAGATGTTGTTGTCTGATTCACGAAACGCAGAGATGAATGGAAGTGTGCGTGTTACTTTGACACGTCTCAGAAAACAAACCAAACGGCATGTCATTGTGATATTTGGATATGTCAAGGCCTGCTCGAATGCTCTTCTTAGCGGTGTTTGTTAAGGCAAGTGCACCTCACATAATTTTTACACTATTTGTGTGTAATGATGACTGATTTTCCACTATTAATTCTCAACCATGAGCATTTTACACCCATCTTGCTCTCTCTCCATGTCTGACTCAGACCAAAGCCCATGCAATAGTGGCAGTCCATCAGCTTCAGCTGCACTAATTAAATTGCCACTCATCAAATCAGATGTTAAATAGAGTAAAGGAAGCGATACAGCCAGGCTCTTACATAATGCACTTTGAGTGCCTTTACATTGGCTAC
This sequence comes from Chrosomus eos, assembly GCA_036326025.1. NCBI lineage: Eukaryota > Metazoa > Chordata > Actinopteri > Cypriniformes > Leuciscidae > Chrosomus > Chrosomus eos. Next base: position 18,084,603 of record CM070822.1, read on the forward strand.
GTTTATGCAACCAAATAATCCGTTAGCAATCGGACTGAAAAGCCTTCATGTAAACACTACATTCAGATTCATCAATCGGAAAGAATTCAGTCTGATTGAAACAAAAGTTGTGCATATAAACATAGCCGATAAGATCATTGACACCCTTCCATATGTTCACATCAGGGCAGCAGACGAAATAAAAATGAAACATTTACAGTCAAACAATAGCTGTGCTATTACCGCCAGTGAGAGAGGGAGTTATGGCGATATGAATGGCTCTGTTTTAGAAAGTCCTTGCACTGAAAAATAGGCACTGGAAGCTAGTTGACGGGCATTAAGTTCTAAGGCTTGATTCTTGTCTAGAATCCTGCAACACAGGGAGACAAGTAATTGAAGATTTACAGTTCGTGTGATGTGCTTGCGAATGCAGATCAGAGATGAAGACGTGCTGTGAGAGACCATTGAAAATGCAAAAACAAAAATGCTAAAACAAATACATGCAAATGGAGATCAGCGTGTTGAGGCGAATGTCAGATGCTAGGCAGAATAGAGACTTTAATGGAGTAATTTGATGATTCAGCACAAGTTAAAAAGCGTTGTAGTATAAGGAATTGATTTTTCCTTTATCTTTTGAGATACAAGGCACACATGAACTTCAAGAATGGAAAACATCTCCAGTCCAATGAGGACATTTACTGAAATTAGAGCATTATTTTCTAAACTTAGACTCATCGATGACTCCTTACTCCCTACTTCAGAAACTTATTTCGCACATTTTTAAGGAGGAGGAAGCCATAGATGCAGTTATTCCTAAACACCGAACTAAAGGTGAAACTAAAATATGATGAAGTCTATTAAACCTTGTGCTGTTTCTGGCTGTGTTCTGAAAGATCCCAATCTTGGGAAAGAGTGACTGAAGTTTTCATTTAACAGTGTTCCTGATTATGTCAGTCTGATCTTAACAGTTTATGTGGCACATTTAGGATGTGTATACAGTTAGTAGGTTTGGTTTGATTAAAATGAACTCTGGTGTGGTTGCTCTGGGTTATTTCGAACCCTGGTGTGCATCAAACAAGCTGACAGAGACTCAAATTTTTAGGGTGTCTCGGCCCACTTCCAAACGAACTCTAGTGCGGTTCACTGAAATATGAACGGAACATGGACGAAAGACATCTAAACGAACCAAAAACAGGATGCGATTTCACAAAATGCAACCATAAAAGGAAAGAATGCTCAAGGATACCTGGCAGAAAAAGTCCCAGAAAGAGCTGCCTTATTATTCAGACTAAATAATATCGTTCATTCGATGTATTTGCACTTTCCTCAAGAAAACAGCACCTAGTCATTTGGCTGTCAGGACGTTTTGGAACATGACACCACATCCCTGTAGGACTCCTTCCAAAAAGAGACGTGTTCAGTGCAAAGGACAGAATATTGTGAGATAAAAATGGCTTGAAGAGGGCAGATACAAGACGGCTGCTGTTTGATCACTTATGCGTGCTTTGAGAGACAGCTCACTTTTGTATTGAGTATTGAATTATATGTTACAGATACAGCTTTTATGCTGCTGTGTTGCAGTAGGGTAAATGTCATCAATCTAGCAATGTATATCATTCTTCAAGATATCTTATTCAGTTCTATTAAATCCTGAGCAATTCGCTTCGTAATCTGCATTCGGACAATCTGCCACACAGGACTAGGACCACTTAGCATTAATCGCCTCAGCCACTCTAATAGAAAACATTGCACAAGCGATTTGTAAATCACATCATCCCTTAACTGCCAGCAAGATTGATGAATGACTCAATCACAGTGTCCAGGTTGCACAGTTAAAATGGGACTGCAGTCAGCAGTCAGAGAGGTGTATGTAAACGGACAGCAGGCATTAATGATTGAAATAGCTGGTCTTGCAAGAGCCATGCATACGACATTGCCTCCAAAAAACTGTTTAAAAGAATTAAAAAAGTTAAACAAATTACAATTCTGTCATCATTTACTTGCCCTCATTTAATTCTGAACCTGCATACATTTTTTGTTCCTCTGTTAAATGCAAAATGAGATATTTTGCAGATTGTCTAATTTGTTCTTTTCCATTATGGAAGACAGTGAGTGAAAATGTTCTATATGAGTGGAATCTATTATTTCAACCGAAATGTTTATATGATGTGGAATACTGTTCACTGTAAGAAAAAAAACTATAGAGAAAAAAACATATTTAAGCATTTTCCTGTGACAGAAGTATTTACAATCTGTTCCAAAAAGCAAACCACAAGTGTGTAAAGATGAGGTACAGGTGGAAGATTTCAGAGACCAGTGTAAAACAAAACAAACCCTTGGCATTATTACAGTTTCAATCTGCTTTCTAAAGAGTGTGTTAGATTTTTCTAGGGTTTACTCTGTTCACTGTTGCCTTCAGCTTGCTTAACAGGGTTTTAAGGCAAAGCTACTTTGGAACAATAATTATTCTGAAAAATGTTCTGAATTCTGTCCATTGAATTCTGTCTTTTTATTTTATTTTATTTTTTAAAGCTAACAGTGCTCAGAGTAGATATTAGTCATATTATACATAAGTAAATATTTTCCACATAATATTTTTAATAATTGTATTTGATAGTGCTGTGCAATTATAAAAGCTTTTAATTTTTTAAAAAAAAACATGTTGCCTTTTTAACATGCATATAAAGCCTACTGTGTCATATTTTATATGATTTGTAATTGATCATCAACATGATTAACACTTTGCAGATAAACTGTTGTACACATCTTCCACATGCCTTCTGTTGTTTGATTGATCATTTTTACTTTTTTTTAGCAAGTAAAGTTTTAGCACCATTCTAAAAATGCCCACCTTCTGGTAAACGGTTGTTGTGAAATCTTTTTATTGAATTAGCCTAATGTATTTTTTTAAAAGCAAATAAAGAATAGGCTAAATGTTGTATTGTTTTTAATATTCCGAGATACAAGATCACTTATCCAACGTGAAGCAACTTAGGTTTATTTGATTATCCATACATAATTTTCTAGAAACATTGTGTTAAAATACATCAGTCTTTTGAGTAACATCTTTTTGCATCTCGTCTTAATAATCTACTAGATTGTTTGACTATTCTTTCATGTTTTAGGCTTTGCAGGATTAATATAACCCTTAACATTTGTTCTCAAACAGCTCACAGTCACATAGCCTATAAAATTGTCTGCGACATGATAATAGGCCTATAGCTGCCTTCACATTTTAGGGGTTCTTGGCATTAGAAACAGTTTTTCTAGACGCATTTATATGCATACTATAGCAGTGCTTAAACATTGTGTTTCATAAATCATGCAGGACACCTCAGAATGCCCCAACATTACGTAACGATCTCATTGCATGGATTGCAGTATCTTGGAGTGGCCTCTGCCTGTGATCTGAAGTATTGAATTATTGCGCGGCCATTTTTGAGTTGGGAAATTTGGAGCTCGCTCTTTTCAGCGTTCTTCGTCAGCACTCAGCAAACATTGGAGTTGAAACGATAATCCCAAAACATGCGTCTTTTCCAAACTACGCGTTTAAAACACATCTGCTTTGGAAATGTAACTGCGTCTAAAGTGAAGGAAAGTAACAAAACAGTGAGTGCTGCAGGCTTTAGAGGTTTGATGGGTCTGAAGTTTTCTTGCACAGGTGTGTGTGGACCATACCTGCAAAAGGTAAAGACAAATATCGGACATGGATGTATACCGCTGGCTTATAAACCAAACACAAATAACGCATATAGAAAACATTTTATTTCTGCGTTTTCATCAAAATACACGTATGAGGACGCGTTTGGCCTGGCACGTGAAAAACCCGAAAAGTTTTGGAGTGAAGCGGCTTGTGGTATTACTTGGTTTGAACACTGGACCAAAACTCTGGATAAAACGGATACTGTGTTTCCAAAATGGTAAGTAGGCTAACGTTACATTATTAGGGGTCGTTGATATGTTTTACGTTGAACAGTAACATAATGGAATTGAACACATGGGTTGTTAAAGGGAAAGTTCACCAAAAAGGATGTGAGGCATATGACAGCCTCATTTACCATTCTTTTCATTGTATGGAAATATAAATGCTATGAAAGTTAATGTCTGGCCCGTTCAGTCAGCATTCTTCAAAACAACAGTTTTACTGAAAGAAGTATATCAAACATTGCTTTTGGGAGAAACAAAACATGTGGAAGAGTACATTATGACAATTTGCATTCTTTTAATAACGTAACTCTTTTAAAAGCAACGCTAATGGCGCGTGACGCAGCGTAATGACGTATGTCTGACGCATGTGTGCGCGAACGCCCCCTTCTGTGAATAGTGTTTTCTAATCTTAACCAGTAACAAACAAAGTGGTAAACGAATACATATTAAAATTAGGTTTGTGTTTATGGTAGTAAACGCAAGTCTTATTTCTTAGTGGCTTGTGGATTTAATTTATTGAATATTGAACTAATGAGAGTGAGTGTGTGTATAGTTCAGTAAATATATTATATTATATGACCCCCCCCCCCCCCCTATACATTATATATATATATATAGTATGTATTATATATAATATGTATGTATGTGTGTGTCTTAAATTCAGTAGTTTTATATTTATCCATTGTTTTAGTTTTTTTCTCTTGTACTTTTTGATTTTCATAAAGTTGTTTTCATAGTTTGTTACGCTATATTCACCTCATAGCTGGTTCGTGGCTTATGGTTATTTCAAAGACTTGGAAAAATATTTGCAAAGCCAAGGCAGCTGAAAAAGTGGGTGGGCATTATTTTACACTATTGAAATATTTAAGGCATATTGAAGTGCATGATGGTAAATGGCATTCTAAACATTTTGATTGATATTTTCTTAAGCATTTTGAATTGTTCATGGTCAATGTATCATAACATGAGTATTACTTTTGTTCAACTATTTTTTTTAAGAAGAACTTTTTCCATTACAGGTTTGTTGGAGGAAAGCTGAATATGTGTTATAATGCTGTCGATCGGCATGTGGAGAATGGAAGAGGTGACCAAGCAGCTGTCATTTATGACAGTCCAGTTACCGGCACTAAACAGGTCATCACATACAGAGAAATGCAGCAGCAGGTAAAACACAGAAGATGCAGTCACATTAGTGAAATTTCGCGGGCAAAACATTTTCGTCAGGTCACACAGAAGTCACTTAAAAAAGCAGCTCTCTGCTGTTCAATGGAGTGAATTTGCGTAACCAACTTGTACTGTGGATAAATCTGTATGGAAATCTTTAGCGAAATTCCCAATTGCGTGGGTTCCTATTGAAATTTACTTGATTTTGCCCACGAAAATTCACCAGACAAGATCAAATTTTGACCACACATCAAGTCTTTGAAACCAATAACCTTTTCCTACACTTCATAAAATGCTGGGCCAATTTGCATTCAGTGGACATTTTCTGTTGTTTTGATTAATTGATATTTTAGAGATTCCAGTTTGTATACATAAAAGTTCAGCTTCCATACGCCTGTTTGTAGGTGTCCAGGTTGGCGGGGGTTCTGGTGAGGCATGGCGTCAAGATGGGTGATCTGGTGGTGATCTATATGCCTATGGTTCCTCAGGCCATGCTCGCCATGCTGGCATGTGCCCGTATTGGTGCCACCCACAGCCTCATATTTGGAGGATTTGCCTCCAAAGAGCTCTCCGTCCGTATCGACCATGCTAAGGCAAGCCATTGGGTTTTCTATTTATCAAATTGAATAATAAAAAGCTATTTTTGTAAATGCATATCTCTGCTGAGGTTGCGGAAACCACTTCTTCTCTTAAATCATCTTTTCCCCCGCAGCCCAAGTTGCTGGTGACAGCATCATATGGCATCGAGCCAGGCAGAAGAGTAGAGTACATTCCCCTGGTGGAGAAAGCTCTGGAGCTCAGCACTCACAAACCACACAAAGTCCTCATCTACAACCGGCCCAGCATGGTGAGTTACCAGAAACCCCACGGCCAGTTTCATTGTCAAACTGGCACAGTTTTCACTGCCTATTAACTGTTATAAGAGAATATAGTGCAGTGAGAGAATGCAAATGTGGCCCCTTTCTAAAAGAGAGTAACTCTAAATTCAACCTTCACTTCCTCCTTCTCAACCAACAAAATCGTTGTAGAAGTTAGTTAGTCTTTCTTCATTTGTATAGCTGTACTGTATACTGTACCACTCCAAATATATTAGGAAATCAAATGTTCAAAGCGTTAAGTATTTAAAAAAAATTCTAGCTAAACTCATTTAATTTTCCTCTTTTGGTGTCTGTTAAATGAGTTTTCTCACGTTGCTACATCTACAATCAGTATGTTGATTTCACAACGCAGGAAATTGCTTAAGCTTCATCCTGTGTTGTCATGGAAACTGTTTGCAAATAGCCTTTTGATTTTCCAGCGGTTTGGGATACAGGATAAATCCCGCATGGTTGGTGAAGACGAATTTACCAGCCCCAGAAGTGTACAGAACTTTAGAAGATTACTCAATAACAGGATCTTATTTACAGAAGATTTTTGAATATTCAAAACTACTTGATTAGAATGAAAACAGCAAATACCAAAACACTGGGTTAACACACTTATCCAACAAAATCAACTGTTGCATTTTGATATTTGCGAGCAATGGACACATTATAAAAAAATAAAATAAAATAAAAACCTGTAATTAATCAAATTAACACAAACCGAGTCTATAAGACTTAAAAAAAGCTTTTTAACTGAACGTGATATGCCTGAAATACAAGTAGGTGGAAAAATAGGAAGTCATGCAGTTTTTAAACAGCATCACGGTGCATAAATCATGGCAGAATTTAATATTTTATGTGAACTATTCCTTTAAGGCACCTGAAACACTGGATTTGCACTTTGGACTTCCCATAAAATTGAAACAAAATAACTTTTATGTCTGCCTGGCAGTGTTGCTATTGTTAACTAAAACTAAAAGTAAAACTAAAACTATTAAAACTTTTGCATTAATTGAAATAAAGCTAAAATCAATTCTAAATATTAGATGAAAGACAAAAGAACAATTACAAAAACAATGATCAAATGAAAATAAAAGCTAATTCAAAATATAAATAAAAATGATACAATTATTTAAAAAATACTAAAATAACTGCTACCTGGACTGAGCATTTTGCTTCCTAATATCATTCTCTGATCATTCTGAGGGGCACGCTTTCACCCTTTCCCCCATTTCATTCCCATAGGAAAAGGTGTTCACGCATCCTGACCTGAGTTTGGACTGGGAGGAGGAAATGGCCACTGCCCGCCCTCATGACTGTGTGTCCGTCCCCGCTCATCATCCTCTGTACGTCCTGTACACCTCCGGCACTACTGGCACTCCTAAGGTAAAATCTTCTTTATGACAGTACACAGCGATAAAGCACGCAGCTGAGCGAATGGATGAAATTGTTTACTGTGGAATAGATCCATGCTGTTAGGTGCTTGGTTTATTACATATTGTGTTAGCCGGAGACCATGAGCCATACATCTTTATAAACTCTCTTGTGTATTCAAGATAAGAAGGAAGGATCTTGTTTTAGTATAAAGGATTTAGCCTGTTGCTGAGATGCTGCCTGAAGCTCTGTAAGCTTTTCGCTAACAAAAAGAACTTTTTACACCCAAGGTACATGTTTTGACAATGCACTTTGCAGTACCATGTACATGTAAATACTGTTTGGCTTGTTTTCAGATTAAATTTAAACAGTCACTTAGGTATTTTAGGTAATGGCAAACGGAAATTGCATACATTTTGTAACCATTAAATTATTTTGTTTGCACAATATCCTCACTATACGACACTGTTACAAAAGTAAAAGAAAAACCTAAAAAACATTGAAATCCTAATTTAAGGTATCATTTTTTTCTCATTATGTGAATAGTAGCTGATCAATTCATTGAAAGAAACACTAAAAGCACCCCTCTCTTTCTCTCTCTGCAAAATATTGTAATTATTTTAATAAGCATGCACCAGTAACTTTGTCACAGCTGTGTATTTCCAAGCTGCAGGCTATTTTTATTTTTCAAATATGCCATGTCTAGTTAAAATGCCTTAAAATCATTGCCATATTCAGTGTTTTTGATGACCAGCAATATAAATAATTTTGGTTAAGCCTGTTTGATCATTTTTATTAGGTTATTTTTAATTATTTTTACCCAAGTGCTGGTTAGTTTTTGTGTAACTCAGCTGCTTGGTCAGTTATACTGACAATACAAATGAAGAAACCCCCTACATACCTACCCAGCGCTAGGTCAATGTAACCCAATGTTGGGTAGTCTGTGCCATACCGGTTAAAACTGGATAAATTTGCCAACGGTCATTTGTGGTCTGAGAGAAAACGTCCTGAAGGGAAACTTCCTGAATGAAATTAAGGTTTGTATTACATTGGTTTCCTAACATGTATATTTTTTACTGTAGAAACAGGAAAACATCTGTAATTCTCATATTATACCTTTTTTGTTTACATGCCCGTCACAGCTAACGCCTGCTTGGAACGCAACGCTCTCCTTCTACAAACGCAGCATACACCGGATCTACACTCAAGTAAACGTCGCTGTCAAATGGAAATTGACCTCCTGCCAGACGAATTTTGCAACCAGGACTGAGACTCGTTAATGGTCTAAGCAACAAAGTTGACATGCTCATGCGGTTTATACTGTCTATACTGCACTCTATTGGTCTAATATCTAGTTAGTGTCACGTTTGATGGGTTGAAACTTTAATGTCTGGCAGAAGAGATGACACAAGGTAAAGCTGTTTTTAATGTAGCTTTGCAGACATGATTATTAGCATAAGATTGTTATTTAATGAACTGGAACAGACTGATACTCTACTGATACCAGTTTTCTTCCCACAAATTCTCAGAGGCTTATCCTGACACTTTCTAAAACATTTTCAAAATGTTTTTGAGTATTTTATGATTGTCAAAGACTGACTTGTCATTGAATAAAAATGATTTTAGATTTTATACTGTCCCTGTCCTATATATTTAAGAGTGATTTTAGATTTATTATTCAAAATGAATAACCTTCAATATGAGGTTGTTTAACATAACCCAAAATAAAATAACCAAGCATGTGTTCTATGCAATATTTACCCAGAACTGTGGTGCCAAATAACCCAGCAATGGTTGTTTTTAACCATTTTAAGCAGTGTATTCTTGAACTTGTATGATCCCATCAAATGTCCCATCTTACTTATTCTATTGTTCCACCCCAAGAACATTTTTATTTTGTCTAATATTGTCCAAGAGGCGAATATCGTCTTGAAATTTGCGTCAGCATGCCTCAGGTGCTTGTCCCTAACAACTCACTTTTATATGTACTTTGATTGAACAAGAAGCAAGGCAAGAGAAGGGAGTACAATGAGCACTGGAAGAAGTTACAAGGCCTGAAGGCAGAGCGAACAAATACAGCTCTCCACTGATCCAGTCTTCAGCCAGTATGAAATATATGGCTCAAGGCAATGCTGCCCTGTACATAAAACACTTGCTAATGGCCACACACACACCAAACCACACACACACCTCAGATTTATGGATCTAAGTCTGTTTGGCACACACAGAATCTAATTATCACCCTACAACTCAAAATGTGTCTCTCAGTATCAACCCTCAACCTGATTTGAAAATGATTTACTGCTGGTAAGGACACAATTAATTGTAATACAGATAATGGCGATTGATTGTGTTTTGTTCACCTCACAGATTATGAAATAAAACATGATTACATGATACATTATTGTCTTGAAGGCTTTGTAAATAATAAATGGGTAGAATAATTATTCACATGAATAACAGAAAATGAATAATATTAAAGCAGTGGGTTTTTTTTCGGCCAGTGCCCCCTATCGCCTTTCCAGGTCTGCCAAGGACCACAAATATTTGCCACTACATTAAAATTATAATAAATCGAAACTGGAGTGACATGCATTCTGTTAAAGCCAGATTTATTTGGCGTACTCGCATAATGCATTGCTGCACTGTTAAGAAAAAAAAATTGCAAAATTTTTTTTTTTTTCTTTCTTTCTCTTCAGGGTGTAGTCAGAGATTCAGGAGGGTATGCCGTGATGTTAAACTGGACCATGTCTAACGTTTATGGACTGTCTCCTGGTGAGGTACGTCATGATCTGTGATTTTTGCAAGTGGTTATGTCAATTTGTAATGTCACAGAACTACGTTTTAAAAAAAAAAAAATTAAGAAAAAAGATTTGATGTACTTTGAAAACATACTTCCTCCCCTATCTAAAACGAGTGCTCTTTAAAAAGTTGCGATAAAATGCAATAAAGTAAAATGGGTAAAAATTGTGTAGCACCTGCCACTCTGCGTAACCATTACCAGGATTCCAATGGTAAGGTAAGGTCACATTTACCATTGTTTAGCGGATTTTTGTGGACGTTATCCAGTCATTTCAATAGGAATCCACACCATTGGTAAGTTAGCATGGGCATGAACGATTCCCAGTGCAAATTCGTCGCATTGACCTACAGAAAGCTGATTGGTTTGAAAGTGACTGTGAGCTGTGCTTCATACATTGCTACACTATTGACTATAGACAATAGACTTTTTTGTCATACTTTCACTAATGTGACAGCACCTTCTTATCTGACGTTATAAGCTTTTTGATAGTTTTAGTCTGACCTTGGTTGACCAAAATGATGATAAATGCATGACATGACCCCTTGAAAAAGCTTGTCTCACACCGTTTAACCTTCACGTTTCTCTCTGTCAGGTCTGGTGGGCAGCGTCTGACCTTGGCTGGGTAGTGGGCCACTCGTATATCTGCTACGGTCCGCTTCTACACGGCAACACAACCGTGCTCTACGAGGTACGGGGCATGTGTGTGCAAAAATATGCGAATGTGAAATGAGTATGAGTGCTTTACAGCATTTGACCTGTGGACCGCTCCAGGTAACACTCAATTACCTGCTGTTGTGGTTTGCTGGATCCTGACACTCATGCTGAACTCATGTCCGTACTGGGGAATTTTACAGGCTCTAACATTCATTTCTCGAGGGGAATGAATGCAAGGAAGAACGACTCTCTAAAGCAAAATCCCTGAATCACTGGCTCAGTTTGACTTTGTTGAGCATTCGATTTGCTGTTGCTTTTCTCAAGCTTTTGTACTGGTAACAAAGCAGCTTTTATAGTATTAAACTAGTTCTCCTCATTGAGTCTTAGCTGAGATCGCAGCATGAATATTAAAATCATTTGGACTCGGTGGGAGATGATCAGACTGTGTTTGGTTTTCTGTCAAGGTGTATTCAGCACTGGCGTCTCCTCGGCTGATTAGATGTGGTGTTTCGCTCCACATGAGAAAATGGGAGATGCTCGCTGAATTTATTAGTCTGCTGTAATGGAAGTTTGATTTCAACAGATCTCTCATACAATGTTAATGTCCAGAGCTGCGTTTCCTCAAAACCATTGTTAACCTAAGTTGATCGTAGAGACTATTGGTGACAATTGTTCTACGATCAACTTAGGCTTACGATGCTTTTGGGAAACACAGCCCAGACCAAAAAGCCCTGAGGCTGATTTAATTAATGTCTTTTGTAATTATGCACATTTATGGTCGTATTGGGTTTATACTATCAACTAATATGCAACATGCCAAACCTGATCTGATTTATTCAGTAGTGGTGATTGCTAAGAAAACGGGTTTCAAACTTTTTAATGCCAATGACCCCAAATATAATCATCCCCTTGCAAGGGACCCGGTTTGTAAAATATTTGTAAGAAAAATAGTACAGGACAAAAGCTGAAATTAATAAAGTAATATCTGGGAAATATACAGTAGTTATCATTTGAAGTTGATCATCAAAGTTGTCCTAAGACAAGAATGGGTATTCAAAATGTCAAATTTCCAAATTGCACTAGCAAGAAGTTATTGATGTAATTGGTTCACCCAAAACTGTTTTTATATATTTATTTTTCATTGTTTTTTTGACCCCCAACGTTCCTATTATCTTCTTTTGTGTTACACGGAAGAAAGAAAGGTTTGGAACGACATAACGGTGAGCAAACAATGATAGAATTTTCAAGATAGGATGAAAGCATAGGTGGGATTTTTCTTTCTAAGCAACCGGTCATCATACAGTTTTACCCTGGTTGACTTTAAAATGGGCAAGCAAAAAACCAACAGCAGCAGTATTTAGACAATGGGCTGTTTTGCTTGGAGAGTATCCATCCAGATCACACTAATAATTACCTATCAGTGCCCTATCAATTACGAAGAACCCCCTAAGACCACATAGCAATGCACTGAAAACCCCTCAGATCACTTTAGCAACCGCAAAGCAAAGATCTGGCAAAACCCATCTTTGAGCAAACATCACTCACTTATTGGATCAAAAATATTGGATCATTTATATTACATAGCAAGTGATTCAGTGGGGTAAACAAAACAAACATTAAATGCCTGCCAATTACTGATTGACGCCGACGTGCAACAGATGCAGATCCTTGTTTTGTACATTGTAAGTCAAGAAAAACCTTGTTCTTGTTCTTCAGTTAAACAATTATTCATGGGCAGCTGAATCTTCCTTTGGAATTGATCAGCCGTAGGTAGACCTATATTTTTGTTTCTATTACAACACCTAAATTTCACAATAATTATTAGTTATCTATGTTCAAAGCTTGTCTAAGAAAAATCTCACAACTTTGAAATTGATTGGGGCCATTTTTTCTCTGTTCGCTGTTCTAGAAACAAGATGAGAGGTTTGTGTGCAATCCGTTTGATTTGTTGTAATATGAAGTCATCGTTTAGCTCTGAGAGTATTCTCTCTGAGCAGCATGGCAGAAACATGAATATTTGAACACCTCAGCGTTGTGCAGTGCTACTTTTGTGTGCAATCTCTCTGCAACAATTTTATTCCGTTCCTTTGCCATACGTTTTGGCCATCTGCCACCCAGGCACCTTTTTTTAACCACTCTCCATTTCAAACACATCCTTGATTTAATATTCACCCCCCAACCACAGCAAATGCCCGTGCTGATCCAGTCTGACACTGGGAGACTGTTGGGAAAATTGTTATACTTGCAACAAAGGGCTGCGCAAAATATTCAGTAGGATATAAAATCCTATTTTAGTTTTCAAAAGACTCTATCTGGAAATCTTCAGTTGTTTTTTAATTGGAAATCTTTAGTAATTTTGTTGATTTTTTTTTAAACATAATATTTAACCATTTTTCCATGGTTTCTTAAGACATTGGCCTCATTTATGCATTCTGATGCTTTAAGCAGTTGGTGTTTCCGTAGGGTAAACCTGTGGGGACTCCGGACCCCGGGGCCTTTTTCCGTGTGATGTCTGAGCATGGAACAGCCTCCATGTTTACCGCTCCCACTGCTATCAGAGCCATTCGCCAACAAGACCCTCAGGCAGAACACGGGAAACAGTACCCGCTCAGCAGGTAAACTCAAATCTGTACCTGTTCACATAATGGCCCACAACATGTAACATCTTCAATGAGGCATCTGCAAACAAGTTGTTTTATTTTTGTATCAGTGGCGACTACACAGGAAACACGGCTTCCCCTAAAATTTAATGACATGTTTACGTGAAGTATATTCAAGTAATCTCTTTCTCTATGTATTTACAGTGGTCCCAAAAAAGTTTTTGGACACTTGTCACACAGATAAATATCAATGCATTAGATACAAAGCATCTAACCAAGTGACAAATAATGCTGCTTTCCTAAGAGGTAACAGTACTTTTCTGAGACACTTTTAAACTACTTATTTTAACACTGAACAAGTTGGACGTTTTTCATAAGCTATGTTTCCATCCACACGTTTTTATCCGAATTACGTCAGATCGAATGAAAAATGCCTTAATGGAAACAGTAAAATTAAAAATTTCGATTGAATTTCATGAACTCAAATGAAATACGTTCGGTATCATTGGATTTTATCTTGATTGATATACGGCTTATGCGATAAATGTTGATGGAAACGTTATTATGGCGTGATCCATTTTGTCTAGCAAAACTTTGTTCGCAAATGTTTCCTTGAATGTTGTGCAATTCAGTGCGAAAATGAATGGAAACACCTTAAAATGTCTCAAATCAATTCGATATACCAATTTGATCGCAAAACATGTGCATGTGACGTCATTACGCACAGGTTTTTATTCGCTTTTAAGCCATTGGATGAAAACATAATTTCACCAGCTTTATTCGCATGAGCTTTCTTTTACCAAACTTGAGATAATTCGATTGACAAGTGGATGGAACTTGGCTATAGATGCATGTCAGTTCCCCTCATAGTGGTCCAATCTAACGTAGAAACGAGTGCAGAATTCATCTTACGATTCATGTGTGATTTATGAAACATTCGTATGCCGCCAATCCCATCGTACGAATGATCGTATGTTAATAAATGTGGCGTCTGAAAACAGTTGTCATTTAAATATCACGTCCATATAAAGAGTTTTTGACATGGTGAAACTTAACCTGGCCAAGAAGGGGAAGTACACTTTATTAAAGGTGCCCTAGAATGGGGTTATTTTATTATTTTATGTTGTCTGGGTTGCCCTTATAATGTTAGTAATTTTTTTAGATAAAAAATAGTCATCATTTAGAAATAAAAGGCATTTTTCCTAGCCTGATTTTAGCCTCTGATTTGAACACTCTGTTTGAAGGGGCGTGTCTGCTGTGGGATTCAGTCTAACTGATATGATTGGCTGTGGGATTCAGTGTAGCCGGCCACTGCTGTGATTGGCTGACATGCTTGCATATGAAATAGCTACATATTACATGTGAAACTCTCTCGAATACTTTTACTACTATTATTATACGTTTTTACTAATACAGCTATCGAGATTAACGAATCGTGAGATGTTTATAAAGTATTTAAATCTATTTCCATCAAGCAGATGACAGTTTGTTGATCGCTAGAATGAAGATCGTATCATAGCAACGCAGTTTCTGCACTCTCTAATGCTTTCACCAATGCAAACACGATGATGTACATCATTGATTTTATAACGAGTTTGGCAAGTGTCCAGATAAACTCACGCTGTGTGGAAAGATTGTTCTTTGATCTCTTTCTGTATATTATTTATTCACTGAGAGAAGCCTGCTTGATATCCCAGTTCCCAGGTTAGAAAATAAGTCTGTGGTGAAATGGGCAGAGCAAACTAACAACTTCGAATTAAACTGTTGCGGTATCCGATTATATATAAACATCAACCACGCCTGTTGACATTTCTTTTCTGTGGGAAGGGTATGAAAAGTCCTCACATCCCCTGCACAGCCTGGAACATAGCATTTATTTCCATGATCTGCCATTTTCCCTATGATCCTCGCTTGCTCCGATGGTTCGGCAGCGCACTGCGCAGTGTCTGGCAAATGCAAATCTTTGGAGGCGTACATATTAATGATCCCGACTGTTGCGTCACAGTCGGTATTATGTGGAGATTCGGCTGTTTTTCAGGGGTGTTTTTTAAAAACGAGATTTAAATAAGAAGGAGAAAACAATGGTGTTTGAGACTAACTGTATGTCATGTCAATGTACTGAACTCTGAATTTATCTTGGCATAGTTAAATAACAAATTTCACATTCTAGGGCACCTTTAATCTTATGGATAGACTAAATAACACACTATCAATAGAATATTTTACTATTGACAACACATTTTTTAAATGATGATTATGTTTCATATGCTTCATATGTTTTCATTCCAGTCAAAATGCTTTTCTCAAAAAACTAAAACTTGATGTGAGATTTGATCTTAGCCACCACTCACGCCCATTTTGATAAATGTCCAGTTTTGTGTGGAAACGACCGTACGCCCAGTTTTCTGTCTTTTTTTCGTTTTTTAAACAAGGGCCAGTGACTTTAAAAGTGCTTAACCAGAAAGACTTTTTGTCTATATTTTGAAACCATAATTTTTTAAAATTTTTGTTTGATACTCAGGGCTTTAATACATGGAGAGGGTAATCAAACTGAACAGAAACCTGTGTGAGGGACTAATTAACAATCACGGAACTAAGCTTAAGTAACTAGGAACTCAGGTAAACAGGAACCGAGCAAACGGAGTGAAAACGTAAATTACTTATACTTTCTTTCCCATGCAAAAGCAAGGTCCTATTTGAATGCCCATTTAAATATTACCTGATTGAGTGAGATCTCAAATGGTTGGGACTTAGCAACGAACGCTCAGTAATGTTAATGGTTGGTGATGTCAGTAAGTAACTGTGTTTGATATGGAAAGCGGAGTGCACAGCATCAGAAGTACAGTTGTAGTTATTTATAACATGGTTATTTTAGTTTTCATAATCTTGTCTTTTGCCTTTAGGAATTTTTAAATAATGTAAATCCAGGGCTGCCAACTTTTTGAGTTTAGCTTGTAGTGAGAACTATGGTGGTTTTTGGGGGGGGGGGGGGGGGGGGGGGTGGGGGGTGGGGGGGGGGGGGGGGACCTTGCATCACGATAATTTTCAAAACATTTGGTAACTAAACAGAATTTCATGAAGTTTAGTGACTACATGTTACTATGTTTACGGTACAATGACTGGTAGGATACTGTTTTTATTCGTGCTTGACTCAAATTTCACGATTTAAAATCATAAGCTTGTGATTCGATTACGATCTTAATTCAATGTTGATTCATTTGAATAAATATCAGATACAGTAGCTGCATGTTCATTTTTCTCAAGGAAAAATATCGCTAATGCTGTAAATATACAGGGAGCCCTGTCAGCTTATTATTAAAGGTTAAAATTAACAGCTCAAACTAATATAATGCAGATTTATAATAATAACATTATAATATTTTAAATGATATAAAAGTAAAAATATAATATGTAATAGAGTGCATATATTTAGCAAAATCCTCTATATTTATTTTTTTCTTGCTAACTAAGGTAAATGTAACATGACATTGTTTACAAGTCATTTCCCTGCTTAGTTGCAGTTTGGGGAGCTACGTTGTAGACATCTAAATTACAATAATAGCTGTAAATACACCTGTTTCCATTTATCTAATCTCTGTTGCCACTGTTTTGTTTTGTCCCCCAAATCATTACTTTCTCTAACAAAATATAGCAATATATGTGAATTTAATTATTGTTATCAGATTTTAATGCTTTCAAAATCTTTAAATTTCACTAAACACCCCTAGTTTAATATAAATGCCATTACAGTGTTGATTCGAGTGTGGATGTTCTGTCTACAAACACTATGTTGCTGTTTGCTGTGAAAGTGCATTTCACAGGAAAAAAAGTGCAGTTACCATGGTGATAGTAATGGATGTGTTTCAATAAAGCAGTATAGAGTTGCTATACAATGGTTATGGCATTGATTTAAAATAAAGCACCATTATGGAGCAGCAATTCCACTTCCTTGCACTCAAATGATATTCTGCCTGTAATAACTTACTATTCAATGCCCATTTAAAGGATCAGTCTCATGGCCATTAATCATTTACATAAATGTCCAGTTAATTGATGGTTATGAAAGCTCAGACCCTGGAGAAAATGAACCAGAAAAAGAATTGCATTGATGTGTGGTTGGAGGTAAACTGTAGCTTTACCCATTTATCGCTGAGATCTACAATGTTCATCAAGTTTTATTCGATCTATTATATCTATCTATCTGTCAAACTGATTAGAGTTTTACCAGCATAGTGAACCCAGCTAGATCTAAAAATAGTATAACATCATTACTGTCCAATAATAGCATAATATATGTCATTTGGGATTGTCATTTAGTAGATGGTGCTCGTTTACATTTTTTGACACCTCATGAATATTTATGCTGCTTAAAAATCAGTTGTTTTTTTCCATACTTGGCTTATGCAAATCATAGTAGCAATAATTAAGTTGTATTTTTCACTAGAAAAAATTAAACGCATAGCCATTATTTCCATTTAAACTGGCTTTATGTGGCTCTGTCAGTCATTATTATGCTATGTTTCTTTAAAATGACCCTTAATGAATATATAAGCCACTTTAATTTGTGCATTTAAATGACACAAGCAAGAAAAACAAATGCAAAGATGAAATGTAAGGAAGGGCAATCAGCTCGACCAAAAAAGAGCCAAGCAATGAGTGACTTTACACAAAAAGCACAGGCTCTCAGTCCAGGAGTGTGTGTCTCATGTCGGCACTGTAACCTGTGTCTCTCAGCGTGGGTTTAAATGCATGCCAGAGGGCACGACTCGACTCAATAGAATTTTCCAGCTCAGAGAATCTACAGTGACGCTGTAAGATTATGATCTGCCTTCTCGCAAAGATCATAAGGCCGATGTTAACCCACACCTGCAGGAGGTCATTGTGATAGATTTGCACAGATGGATTGCTGAATCTATTACATCCATGGATTGTAAACACGAATACTGTTGCAAACGGTACCTTTTTTGCACAAGTTGTAGTGTAATCTTTTCGCCTACTTCCACACTTTTACACAATAGTGAATGATCCTGTCTTGATGTACATCAGTGCGTCATTTCCATGTTGTCGTGATTTTTTTCTTTCCAGTAAGCTGCAAATGGCACTCATTTATTGCAGTTTTTATTTTATTAAAATGCCCATATTATGCTATTTTAAAGGTTCCTCATTTTGTTTTGGAGATCTACTACAATGTTTACATGCACCCATGTTCAAAAAACACTAGTTTTCTCATAATATACATTGCAGCATCACCTCTTTTCTCACAGTGTCTGCAACAGTTCGATAAAAGATTTGAGTCTCTAAACTCCTTTCCGAGAGCTGCTGCGCTCTGATTGGTCAGTCAGCCTAGTCTGTCGTGATTGGTCTACCGCTTACAGGGCGGTAGTTTTGAAGTGCATGCAAAGTGCATTTGCTTGTAGCACAGAAAACAGCGTCTTCTTGAAATGTCGACAGCACAAACCAAAGTCTTCCAATCTCAGCTACAACAACAGTGTTTGAGGGCGGGTCAACGTACACGCTGTTCACCGGCAGCCATAGGCCAAAATTTAAAATGTATTATTACAAAGCTACGTAGGTGCAGGAAGAAAGACTGGAATTGCTGACAACTCCCATCAGGCAGTTAAGAATCGATTCTTTGTTTTGGGAGACAATAACTTAATTTATCGTGCACTTTGATCTTTGAAAATTTCATATTCACAACATATTCACTTTCAAGAGATACTATCCAAAAAATGCATAATGGGGCATTTTAACGATCACATAATGCTTGTTTCACACCATACGCATAACTGCAGTCAAGACACCTTTGTCAGGCATTTAAAAGCAGAGAAGTGGGCAGCACTGATGTGGGGGGAGAGAAGGTTTATCATGTTTTGGCCCCACCAAGCAGATCGCACTACTGTATGTGACCTTGACTCCAGGTAATTGAATAGTTTCTGCATTGTTTGACCCTGGAATGAAATCGTTAAAAGAACATAGCTTTATTATAGTTACTTGATCATAAACACTGATTTAAAGAGAAGCAGTTCTGAAGGGGGATCATATAGGGGAGAGTGGGGTAAGATGTGTTGTCCTTTTATCTAGTGAACTATGCACTGTTTTTATGCTCACAACTGTTCTTTTGCATATATATATATATATATATATATATATATATATATATATATTATTAGTATTGGAACGGTAAGGCAAATTCCTTTCTTTTTGTTGTTCACTGAAGACCTTTGGGTTTAAGATCAAAAGATGAATATGAGACAAGAGCTCAGAATTTCAGCTTTTATTTGATGGCATTCACATCTAGATGTGTTAAACAACTCATGACATACCACCCTTTGTTTGAACCAACCCATTTTTCAAGTGAGCAAAAGTATTGGAACAAATAATCTTAAAGTAAATAACATTTAATATTTGGAGGCATAACCCTTGCTTGCAATAACTGCCTCAAGCCTGCGACCCATCAGTTGCATTCTTCATTTGTGATGCTATTCCAGGCTTTTACCGCAGCTTCTTTCAGTTCTTGTTTGTTTTGGGGTGTTTCACCCTTCAGTCTCCTCTTAAGGAGGTGAAATGCATGCACTATTGGGTTAAGGTCAGGTGATTGACTTGGCAAGTCTAAAACCTTATACTTTTACCCCTGATGAAGTGCTTTGTTTTGTTGGCAGTCTGCTTTGGGTCATTGTCCTGCTGCATGATAAACTTCCTCTTGATTAGTTGCAATGCATTTCTCCGTCAATTGGCAGACAAAATGTTTCTGTACACTTCTGAATTCATTCTGCTGTTACCATCATCAGTTACACCATCAATAAATATTAATGAGCCGGTTCCAGAAGCAGCCATGCACGCTCAAGCCATGACATTACCTCCACCATGCTTCACAGATGAGCTTGTATGCTTCGGATCATAAGCAGTTCCTTTCTTTCTTCACACTTTGGCCTTTCCATCACTTTGGTAAAGATTAATCTTGGTCTCATCAGTCCATAAGAACTTTTGCGGCTCATCTCTGTACTTCTTTGCAAATTTCAATCTGGCCTTCCGATTCTTACTGCTGATGAGTGGTTTGCATCTTGTGGTGTGGCCTCTATATTTCTGCTCTCTGAGTCTTCTTCGAACAGTGGATTGTGATACCTTCACCCCTGCACTGTGGAGGTCGTTTGTGATGTCACTTACTGATGTTTTGGGGGTTTTCTTCAAAGCTCTCACGATATTTCTGTCATCAACTACTGTTGTTTTCCTTGGCCGACCTGTTCGATGTCTGTTACTCAGTACACCAGTAGTTTCTTTCTTTTTCAGGACATTCCAAATTGTTGTGCTTGCTATGCCCAATGTTTGTCCAATGGCTCTGGTCGACTTTCCTTTTTTTTCTCAGCTTGACAATGGCTTGCTTTTCTCCTATAGACAGCTCTTTGGTCTTCATGTTGGTTTATCCTCTTTAACATGAAATATAGTCTTTATAGGTTTGAAACAAGGATGAAAACTTAGACTAGTCAAGCAGAGCTATTTAATGTTTGTACAATCAACCTAAAAGGCAACACCTGGGCAACAATAAACATCTTTCAGTCATATGTTCCAATACTTTTGCTCACTTGAAAAATGGGTGGTTCAAACAAAGGGTGGTATGTCGTGAATTGTTTAACACATCTAGATGTGAATACCATCAAATAAAAGCTGAAATTCTGAACTCTTGTCTCATATTCATCTTTTGATCTTAAACCCAAAGGTCTTTAGTGAAAAACAAAAACAAAGGAATTTGCCTTACCGTTCCAATACTTTTGGAGGGGACTGTACATCAGTGCGTCATTTCCATCTTGTCGTGATTTTTTCTTTCCAGTAAGCTGCAAATGGCACTCATTTATTGCAGTTTTTATTTTATTAAAATGCCCATATTATGCTATTTTAAAGGTTCCTCATTTTGTTTTGGAGATCTACTACAATGTTTACATGCACCCATGTTCAAAAAAACATAGTTTTCTCATAATATA
Organism: Chrosomus eos; assembly: GCA_036326025.1. Lineage (NCBI taxonomy): Eukaryota > Metazoa > Chordata > Actinopteri > Cypriniformes > Leuciscidae > Chrosomus > Chrosomus eos. The sequence goes on from CM070822.1 coordinate 18,105,943, forward strand.
CATTGCAGCATCACCTCTTTTCTCACAGTGTCTGCAACAGTTCGATAAAAGATTTGAGTCTCTAAACTCCTTTCCGAGAGCTGCTCCGCTCTGATTGGTCAGTCAGCCCAGTCTGTCGTGATTGGTCTACCGCTTACAGGGAGGTAGTTTTGAAGTGCATGCAAAGTGGATTTGCTTGTAGCACAGAAAACAGCGTCTTCTTGAAATGTCGACAGCACAAACCAAAGTTTCCAATCTCAGCTACAACTACAGTGTTTGAGGGCGGGTCAACAAATGTTTGGTGTAACGCTGTTCACCGGCAGCCATAGGCCAAAATTTAAAATGTATATTACAAAGCTACGTAGGTGCAGGAAGAAAGACTGGAATTGCTGACAACTCCCATCAGGCAGTTAAGAATCGATTCTTTGTTTTGGGAGACAATAACTTAATTTATCGTGCACTTTGATCTTTGAAAATTTCATATTCACAAACATATTCACTTTCAAGAGATACTATCCAAAAAATGCATGGGGCATTTTAACGATCACATAATGCTTGTTTCACACCATACGCATAACTGCAATGACATAAACCCAACTGATTGAGTTAAGACACCTTTGTCAGGCATTTAAAAGCAGAGAAGTGGGCAGCACTGATGTGGGGGGAGAGAAGGTTTATCATGTTTTGGCCCCACCAAGCAGATCGCACGTACTGTATGTGACCTTGACTCCAGGTAATTTAATAGTTTCTGCATTGTTTGACCCTGGAATGAAATCGTTAAAAGAACATAGCTTTATTATAGTTACTTGATCATAAACACTGATTTAAAGAGAAGCAGTTCTGAAGGGGGATCATATTGGGGAGAGTGGGGTAAGATGTGTTGTCCTTTTATCTAGTGAACTATGCACTGTTTTTATGCTCACAATATATATATATATATAGCAGTACTCATTGGTGAAATTGTTAGTTTATAAAACCAGGTAAATTATTTGACTAAAGAATAGCCATTAAGCATTTAACTCAAAAAGGGTAACTGTATCAGAAGCTTTGGGGTAAGATGTGTCAAGAGTTTTGCCTCCAAATGCAGCAAATACTATTACAAAGATCAAGTATTTCCTCAGTGATTTATGAAAATGTTAATAATGTGAAATAAAATAAGTCTTTACTGATTGTGCAGTAGTTTAAATCTTCCATATTTTAATTTTCAATAACCATTTGTGTTTTGGGGGGAAAATTGACTGTCCTCCGCTCCTTAGTGAGCACCCCTTCGGTCCCTTTGTGATGTAACCACCCGCAGCACGGTTATCCAATCCGAATAACAGAACAGTGAGTCCTCACCTTTAACACCCGCTGTGCCTCATCCAATCACCTCTTGTCAGTTCTTCTTGTTTCTTTACTCCAAGAAAGAGTTCAATAAATATTTAATGCACACCTGCATTCTTGCTCTTCACACATTTGTTTTCGGCAAAATCTTTGGGGACACACGAGGCTGCTCTGAAGTTTACAGACTTTCTAAGAACTGTTGTTTTTTTCTTCTGTAGGCTGAGGAACTTATTTGTAGCCGGAGAGCGCTGTGACATAGAGACCCTTGAATGGGCCAAGAGGAGTTTTGGAGTCCCAGTGCTGGATCACTGGTGGCAAACTGGTGAGTCACTGCTACACTCTTTCATTTCTGCTGTTCATAATGTCATCTTGTCTTTTAAGGCATTGTTTACAGTCATTCAGATCCATTTTCTCAGATTTAGTTTTTAGGACTGATTGTTCACTACATCAGTTGCCATAGTAATAATTAAGCATCAGCACAACACCATGAAACGTTATTCTGTAACCACTGTGAGCTGTCATTGTGAAAAGAGAGGACTGTACATTGTCAGACATGACTTGTGTTGTAATTTCATCCAAATTTACTTTATTTGAATTCACACCATGAATGGATGTGGTTGTAAAATGGATTTCATAGAGTTTTGTTTTTGCTGTTCATAGTACAAGCAAATGGATTTCTTTCAAGTATGCAAAGAAATCTGAACAAAGCCTAAAATGAAGGGTGATCCTCAGCTGTTGAAAATCAGCTGGCATTGAAATCAGTGGTTGGCACACTCTCAGTAGACTATGAGTCAAATGTCTGATTTAAGCAGATCAAGTATTTGTATGACGGAAGTTTGATTGGCACCGTATTCAATTGATGGTAGCTGGGATTAGGGGTCCCATGACATCCAGATATAGCCTAGAAATCTAGACGCACCCTAGCGGCAGCGAAAATTATTTCGCAGCCAGTGTGGTCTAGCAACTCTCTATAGGCTTTTGAGCTGGAAAAACCAAAAACTGGTCAGGCCAATCACATTGTGTATATAGAGTCGGCGGGCGGGCTTAACACAATGACGGCACAGTTCATGACGTTCCGCGTGATTTCCATAGGTTATTTCCCTGCTACTAAAAAACAATGAAGATGCAGCGGTCTTTCGAATCGGCTTTGGCCGCGACTCTTGAGGACTTGGAGTTAAGAGAACGTCACTTAAGTCATTCTTAAAAAAGGAAGATGTGTTCGGAGTTTTCCCGACCTGATACGGCAAAAGTTTAATATGTGACCCTGGACCACAAAACCAGTCGTAAGTCGCACGGGTATATTTTTAGCAACAGCCAACAATACATTGTATGGGTCAAAATGATCGATTTTTCTTTTATGCCAAAATCATTAGTATATTCAGTAAAGATCATGTTCCATTAAGATATTTTGTAAATTTCCTACCGTAAATATATATAAAAAATATTTTTGTGAGTGGATGCAGCAAAATCGCGCAAAAAAAGACAGAAAACACGCCTAAAAAAACTCGCTCGCTGCTAAGTTTGGTATCGTTGTCAAGCTTAGATTTCCAGCTTTCGGTTTCATAACTCTCCACAACGTCATTAGAGCAGTAAGCCAATAGAGAGCGTTAAAACAAAACTTTCTCGTGTAAAAAAAAAACGTTTTCTTCCTAGCAACGGCCTGCTACAGCGCCTCTCATTGGCTGGCGACTTCTTCGCGTGCACAGTGTACACAATCCGCAATGGTTACGGTGCAAGCCATGGATTCTGAGATAGCGCGTTTGCTCAATTTAAACTTTAATGACAGCAATAATGTAACGAACATAGTAAATTATTTTTTCGCAAATGATTGGGAAGATGATACAAAATGTCCAGAGACCGGCTTGGCAAATAATATGCCCTGGAAGACGACGAATTCGATCAATGTGTGTTGTGTGGATCTCTTCAATTTTATATGTTCCTGGTGAAATGTGATGCGATCTGGGAAAAGCCACCACATGGTGAAATTTGACATAGCCTATTACAGGTTTTGATAATCTGTTTCCCAAATCTGTTTTTATTTCTTTCATTGATTAAAATGTCGATTTTTTCTCTCTCTCTCTGTGCGTGTTCTTAAAGAGAAAGAAAGACAGTCTTTTCAGCTTGCCACTATAAATCGCAGTTTTTCTGCACTAAACTTGTAAATTTTCCCAAGATATATTCAAAGAGGATAGACAAGATGTTATAGAATAATAATTTTATGAAAACCCAATTTTGACAAAAAACTGACATTCGATCTATTTTTAGACCTTATACTGAAACCGTGCAGCGCGACAGCCGATGGGTTTGACCAGATCGCATTACAAATAGGCTATTTTAATGAGATTTTTTGTGTGAATAAAGGTTTAGTTGTGGTAAATCAATGGTGTAAATTTTATTTATTTCCCTTCATTAGTAATATGCGTAGCTAAGGACTTCATTTGGACAACTTTAAAAGGCGATTTTCTCAATATTTAGATTTTTTGCCCCATCAGATTGCAGATTTATTCAGCGTTCATGTGATGTATAAATCTCAATTTAAGGAAAATGACCCATAAGACTGGTTTTGTGGTCCAGGGTCACATATATCAACTAGCTCCGCTGGTGGAAAACGCATGGGACTCATCCACAACCGTTCGTTGCTCTGGTTGGTTGTAGCGCTGTCCTATTGCGTGCAAAGGGATATTGAAAGACAACCGTTTATCCCACCCCTCGGATTGAGGTATGCCAATGGAGAGTTCCCAGACCTAACATCTTGATGTAGGTCTGGCATACCAGGCTAATCCAGAGACACTGCCATTCAAAAGTTTGGGATCGCTATGTTTTTATACAGAAGGAATCGGTTTCAAATGAATGCTGTTGCTTTGAAGTTTATTCAAGAACATGGAAATTAAGAATCCTGGGGGGAAAATGCTTCTAACTTTCCATAAAAATATTAATCAGCTCAACAGTTTTCAAAATTGATAATAATAAGAAATGTTTTCTTGTGCAGCAAATCAGCATATAAGAATGATTTCTGAAGGATCATGTGGACACTATGGAGTAATGATAAACCTTTGCATCACAGGAATTAACATTTCAAAAAGTTCACATAAAAACAGTTATTTTGAATTGCAATAATTTATTATTAACAATAATAATTGCAATATCAAAAATATGACTTTTTAATGTATTTTCTTAATCAAATAAATGCAGTCTTGTTGAGCATAAGATTAAAAACATCAAAAATCCTCCTGATTCCAAAGTGTGAAAGTTGTATACTGTGTGTACATTACAAAATTGATTTTTGGGATGAAATTGGAATTTTCAGCAAAAAAGACTAGATTGTAATGTACAAAAATAAGCATGTGTTTTGTATATTTGTCCTGCAGATTTCAGCTCTAACTTGCCTCAACACCTGTCTGGAAGTGTCTAGTATGCCCAGTGAGACTTTGATTTGCTGCTTCATGTGTGTTTAATTGGGGTTGGAGCTGAACTGTGCTGGACAGTGGCCCTTCAGGAGCAGGATTGGACACACCTGCCTTAGTTGAAAGGAAATAACTGAAAACAGTACGAAACAGATTGATACAACTCTAAGTTTCTGTACGGTTTACTAAAGAAGTGGCAGATGGCAAAAGGTGCAACTTTCTGTTGTTTTGTTTATTCATGTTGCACGTTCCTGACCTTAAAGTCACCCTTATTTCTCTGGCAAGCCTGAAATGGATTGTCTGAAAAAACCGTACACTTCTTTTGATATTCATAACCCCTATTGCCAGCATGATACATACGCCATCACATACATAATGAATTTACCTCCTCGTTCTATACTGGCTGCAAAACATATTCAGCTCATAAATATCTCTGGGAAATAAACAGGTGCCGAGCTTGACCAGAGAGTATTTGTACAAAATGAACCGAATCACCTCTCCCCTTGCTCTCACATCCATATTTCTAGTCTGTACTTGTAAACTCTGTTTGTCATTGGACAGCACACATTTAAAACCAGTCTCAGATCTTAATGCATGAACGGGAACAACGATGAATCCGTACGTCTGTTTGTGTGTGAGCGCAGGTTCAGAGAGGCTAAAGTACTTAATGTGATGAATGATTCTGTCTTCACTGTTTGTGCGTGTCCTGTCCTCCATTTATAATTTCACCCTCTCTCCATCCAATTCATGATAAAATTTTGCATGTTTATGCATCGCCACGAGACGAGTCGTATTATTACACATCTTGAAATAACAGGCACATCTCCACTTCGGCGTGCCAACACACAAACGCCCCGGCGTGTTTGAGTTGTTCAGCGGCACAAAGCGAGATTTGATTAGAAGAGCTGATGAGGTGTAGTGTAACAGCAGTTTGGTTGTGCTGGTGTGATAGCTTTTCTGAAATAAAGTGGAAGTGATTTTAACCTTCATTATCTATGTCATTACTAGCTCAAAGTTCCCCAGGCTCATGCGTGGATTGCAATATCAGAAGTCAAGCTGCTGTGACAGTTCTCTCTCTCTCTCTCTCTCTCTCTCTCTCTCTCTCTCTCTCTCTCTCTCTCTCTCTCTCTCTCTCTCTCTCTCTCTCTTCTCTCTCTCTCTCTCTCTCTCTCTCTCTCTCTCTCTCTTTCTCTCACACACACACACACACACACCACACACACACACACACACACACACACACACACACACACACACACACACACACACAACACACACACACAGACACAGACACACGCTTTATCTTACGGATGAATTCTGAATGCTGATTGGCCAATATTAGTGCCGCTGTTATCAACTATTTTGATAATTGTGCACCAATAAAGGCCAATTGTTATTCTGGCCAATATGACAAGGTGATAATTATATTTTAAATGGACATTATTAAAACGGTTTACCGTTTAGTCTAAATAAAGATAAACACAAAAAATTAGGGATGCTCCTACCACTTTTTCCAGAACGAGGCTGGTACCGATACTTTCATTTTTGGTATTTGCCGATAATGATACCTGTAATTTCATTGCATTTGTAAGTTTTAAATATATTAGGTAGAGAAACTAAAAAATATATGAATCATATGCATTGGTTTAATTTGTTTAGCAAATATATATATTTTTTCAGTTATTTTTATGCTTAATTATGCATTAAAATGTATTGTTTCAGTTCCTGTTACTTTCCCTGTTCATGCTATTGCTCTATAATATTTGATCTTTTATTTAAAGGGGTGGTTTATAATGATTTCACTTCTCTAACTTTGCAAAAATTGTCAATTTTAACATGCTATTTAAAAATATCTGTGGGGTATTTTGAGCGAATACCTCGCATACACACTTTGGGGACGTCAAAGACTTCTTTGAAGAAAGGGCTTGTGAAAAGGGCATTATTATATATTATATATAGTAACCTCTCTTTACCGTTAGTTAACATTAGTAATATGTGCCTTGTTTTACCTTTACCTTTGCTATTGAGATATCTATTGAGAAATGAAATGTAAATATTAGATGACAAAACCACATAACAAAATGACTAAAACTTAATTTAAAATTAATGAAAAATTAAAACATAAGAGTAACAGCTAATTAATTGAAAATATGAATACATACTATAATAGTATACAAATATGCTTTTTTATATTGAAAATATAGCACAGCCTCTTGGCGCGTGTTGCTTAAGTCAAACAGTGTGTGTTTACAGTCTCAAACACACTCGCACACACACGCATGTAAATGTGTTGTTTAATTATTATTCTCAGCGGCAACGCTCATCCAGCACACACAGAAAATGAAAGAAAGGCTGCCGCTTTTGAGACCTGATAATAATCTGTGTGCTATTTTAAGACTCAACTCCTGCTGTGAAGAGGTGGGGGGCTTTGGTGATGAGGGCTGCTGATGTCACCGCTGTTGCTGGGCAACTGGTATGTTTCCAGTTGGGAGTATGTGGCAATGACTGCTGGCTTTACAAACGACCTTAACGTGGCCGTGAGCGTTGGCGCCTGTCTTTTGAGCTGGATGTCGCGTGTGTGTGGACCCTGGCACAGTCTGTTGGTTTTTGACTCTGGTGAAGTTTATCAGTCCACTAAATTAACTGTGGCTGGCAATAACCGGTGATGGCAGGACATGAACTTCAGAATTAACAAATTAGCAATTTTTGTGTCAAAAGACTCTCATTTAATTAGCGTTTTGACCAAAACTGGGTGAAGCACACCTGCCCATTCCTTTTCTTTAATTTTATTATAAAATGTTCAAGTTGTTTGCACCAAAAACATACAAGTTGTAGTTTTTCATCCTATTTCTGACCCTTACAATTAAACATGTTGTATTTTATACGAGACCTTTAAAAGGAACCCGCATGAAAAAGATTCATAAGAAATGTATGTTGGTAACACAAAGCTATGGAATGATTTAGGGTGTAGTGCACCAGAGGGACAGCCGATTTTGCGTAGTTTGTAAAAGTGTTTCATAATAAGGTAAAAGTAAATAAAATAAATTATACTCAAATATCTACAATAACCAACATGGTAGCAATGTATTGTGGAATCATAATGACGTTTTTTTTTATTTTAATTAATAAAATAATGTTGAAATAAAATTTTATATATGTGTTTATTATCTGGTAATTGCTTAAGAATACAAGTTTTTTTGTTAACTTTTGTTAACTTAACTATGTAAGCTGTTAAAAATAATTTTCTATTGATTGAAATAAAGGTCAAATAAAAAAATTATAAATATTAGACAAAAAACATAACTTAGAAAAACGTGTATAAAGTGATTTATAATGGGGTTTTTCAATTAATGAGTAAAATGAAGCCCGTTGTTAACATAACTTGACGATACTTTGATGTTTAGTTCTTCAACGTAAACTGCACACACTCACACCCCAAACTGTTTTATCTGTAGTTACTTACTAGAAACATACATTTAGTAAGTAAATCTTGAGGGAACCAGCCTGAATGCAGCCTAATTGTTAAGATGATTTTGCATCTGTTTTGACACTTAAAAGCTCCAGTGCCCACGCATTATAATCGCATGGAAAAGAGGGACGGGCACATTCTTCAAACTTTACTTCAAGAAAATTGTACTAGTTTGGAACAAAATTGTTGTGCGAGTAAATGACCTACATCCTAATTTCAGAAATAGCAGACTTTTCTGCTCTCTGTGTGTGTTTCTACACACTGTGCGTCACCTGCGAAAAGTGTTTGAGCTTTCTGCATTACTCACATATGTCAGCGGTGCCAGACAGACTCGTGGTGCCACACGCTGCGATGCCAACAGTTTCTGCCTCCCTCTTTTTACCAGTTTCTCTCACTCTTCATCTCTTCTCTTCTCTCTCTCTCTCTCTCTCTCTCTCTCTCTCTCTCTCTCTCTCTCTCTCTCTCTCTCTCTCTCTCTCTCTCTCTCTCTCTCTCTCTCTCTCTTCATGCTGTTCACAGCTCTCCTGTAGCATCTGGCTCCGAGACAGATGACGAACAAGTCTGTTCTATTTGTGAATGCTTTGCTCTGTGTCGTCTACTGATTGTGAAATATTTTTAACTTTTGTGATGTTTTATTTATAAGCCAGACACGTAATTTATGCAGGTACACAAACGCAGAAATGTACGCTGGGTCAGTGCAATGTGAACGTGCTGTCCTGTTTTACAGTTACTATACGTTCTTGCATTATCGTGGCAGAAACACACCTCAGTACTCAAGGGGGAACTCAAGCACAAGTGTCTGTACTTCTGGATGTGTTATTTGAGATGAAGTGAGTAACTTGATGTAACGGAAGTAGTGACAGATTCTGTATCGTGACGTACATCCGAGGAAACTGATTCTGGTGGATGGAGGCGGATATGGGATCTTGTAGTTGATGGACCCTTTTCATGGATAATGAGGACGTGTTTCCACAGTAATTTACTCCTGTAACTCATTTTTGAACCAGCACGGGTGACTAGTCACATATACTGTTTTATGGATATTTTAGTGTTATGTAATATTTCTATTTGGCTATATTTTTATTTTAGTTTTAATCATTTTAGTACTTAAACTTTAACTTATTTCAGTTATATGATCAAACTTAATTTCTTAATGTATTTTTTTATTTAATTTAATTTTTAATTTTATATTTTATTTCATTTCAGCTGTATTTCAATGACTGAAAACTATTTGTAATAGTTACAGTTTAAGTGAACAAAAACTCAACTGAAGTTTTCACATTAAGATGCATTTATAAATATGATGATTATTATTATTATTGCTATTAAAAGATTAATAAATAGAATTTCCATTTCATGACTTAAACGGCAGCTAGCTCAGCAAGGGTCTTTTCAAACTCAGACATTTCTCGACCTGACAAATGCAGATTAAACATGTTACAAGTGCTGGCCAATACAGATCACTCAGTTTTTCATGAAATAGTCAAGGTTTCATACGCAACAAACAGTCTGAATGTAGTTTTGCATCACTAATGTCTACCCTTAGCCTGGCAAGCCAGACCTACATCAAGATGTTAGGTCTGGTAACTCACAATTGGCATACCTCAATCCGAGGGGCGGGATAAACGGTTGTCTTTCAAATTCCCTCTGCATGCAATAGGATAGCGCTACGAGCAACGAGCGGTTCTGGCGGGTAGTGAGTCCCATGCGTTTTTCCATAAGCGGAGCTAGTTGATATAAACTTTTGCCGTATCCAGTCGTCAAAACTCCGAACACATCTTCCTTTTTTAAGAATGACTTAAGTGACGTTCTCTTAACTCCAAGTCCTCCAGAGTCGCGGCCAAAGCCGTTTCGAAAGACCAGCAGCATCTTTTTTGTTTTCAAGTAGCAGGGAAATCGCGCGGAACCGTCGTCACAACTCTGCCGTCATTATGTTAAGCCCGCCCACCAACTCTATACACGATGTGATTGGCCTGACCAGAGTTTGGTTTTTCCAGCTCGAATGCCAACGGAGAGTTGCTAGACAACACTGGCTGCAAAATAATTTTTGCTGCCGCTAGGGTGCATCTATTTCTAGACTAGTCTACCCTCTCTCTGACCTTTAGAATTAAACATGTCACTGTACCTTTAAGATTTCTATAGATAGGTTAATGCCCTTTCTTCTGATTAGTTAACCACTTTGCATGGGAAATAAGCATCAAGACCCCTGTAAAGTTGCTGAATGAGGAAAAGTCATTGATGTGCAAATATCGGTGGTCATATGTTAATGAGCTTATGTTTATGACATGAGTGGCTCCTTCTGAATGACCTGCTTATGCAGCTTTCTTCTGTCTCTGTTGTAGAAAGCGGCTCCTCCATCACTGCGTCCTGTGTGGGTCTGGGCTGCTCACTCGCTCCCCCTGCCGGTACGGCCGGTAAAGCCGTGCCTGGATACGACGGTGAGATCCCTCTACATTGTTCTGTGACACTGATCATTTGTTTATTACAAACTCTTTGTTGTTGATCGATGAACGATTATGTCTCAGAGCTCATTTCGATTGACGTTTGACGCTTGTAATAGCTAGATAATTTAATAAATGACCAAAGCACTCTCTTTATCTTTGTCTCATAGTGACAGTGATTGATGATGATATGCAACAGGTGAAACCAAGGATTCTGGGAAATATTGTGGTAAAGTGAGTTATTTGAATCCTTTCATGGTTTTATTTGTATAACGTGAACATGAAATTAAAATGAAATTGCCAAGCCATTGCTTTCAGATGGAAAATTCAGCTTTGCATCACAGGAATAAATTACATTTTAAAATATATTAAAATAGAAAGCAGGTTTTATTTCTATATTTTACAATATTAATACTTTTACTGTATTTTTGATTAAATAAATGCAGCCTTGGTGAGCATAAGAAACTTTACGGACACTCAACACAACTTCGTGAGGTGCATCCTGGGATGATTTTTCCTTAACCTACTCTTCTTTGTTGGTATAAATAGTTACAGTTCAATTTGTTTAAATTGAACTAATTTCAAATGTTTAAATGTCAAAAGTGTACACCTTTAGATGAAAAGGTCATGACGAAACCTGTGAAATGTGTTACTAAACAATGCTGATTTCAGAGCTTCTTCATTAATGAAACTGTATGAAATACACAATAATAATAATAATCATAAGAATAAAAGATCAATACGAGTATCTTTTCAATGATATGGCCGACTGGACACTGCCCTGTTCTCCCTCTATTGAACTCTCCCCCTGTTGTAGACAGCCAGTCATATTTTGACAGGTCCAATGCCCATCCAGGCCTCCGCCGTGTTCTTAAGATGACAGCACAACCTCTTTGTTTGATCTTCACAAATAACTCTCCTTTTCTGTGCTTTCCACTTCAATGTTCACTCATCTTCCTCGCACAATAAAAGATTTAATGACACAAAGCCAAAGCTGAAGAGAATCTTTTCATCACAGATCTGACTTTAAAATCTCAGTCTTTGTACGAGGACATTAAGGCAGTCTGAGCGGAATGTCTAATGGGGTCTCGTCTCTCACCGTCTGCTTAGAAAAGAGCCTTTTGTGTGTTCTTTCAGGCCTTCTTCAGGTGCAACCCACGTCTAAGCCTGGCAACGCGTCTGTCCTCGCCCGCCGCAGAGGGAACTAATCTTGTACATGTTTGTGTGTTTGTCATTTCTGTTCTCCAGTAGATTTGATGTTAATCAAGAACGTGTTTGTTTGAAAGCCTGACGGATAGAAGCTCGGATTAAAAGGAAATTGTGTCTTATAAAACAAGGCGATGCATAAACACTTTCAGGAGTTGCACATACCTCTTTTCCTTTGAAGTATTTTCATTTACGTGCCCATCAAATGTTATATATATATATATATATATATATTATATATATATATATATATTATATATATATATATATATATATATATATTTATATATATATATATATATATAAATAAAATAGTTCCATATAATATAAAATGTAAATTATTATAACAAATTAAAATTTTGTGAAATTTTTGTTATTGAATAACACCCAAACCTGTATGACTTGCATTCTTCTGCAGAGTATAAAAGATGATACTTTGAGAAATGTTTTGAACAACATGAGGGTGTGCAAATCATGATAGACTTCTTAAAAAAAATATTGTTTGCTGTCAATCCTCAGAATTCGAATTCCCCCAATTTTTTTGTTCCTCTGAATATTGTCATTCATATGTATACTTGAAAGCATTTTCTGACCATGAAAGGTTGAAAACATCCTATTCTTTGAAGCAAGGTCACTTCTTGACATTTTTTTCTTTCTTGTGAAAACGTGTCTTTTTCTTCTCTTGACAGGCTTCCTCTGCCTCCCGGGGCGGCTCTCAGTCTCTGGCAGAATCAGACGCTGTTTAAGAAGCTGTACTTCAGCAAGTTCCCTGTAAGCATTCAGCTTTATACACGCATATATTCACCATCTGCTTTACTGTGACACGCATGCAAGTATCTTCCTTCATTTTTTTGTGCAGTAGCTTGAAAGGAGCATTTTGTATCACCAGCATAGGCAGACTTTGGACTTGCAGTTACGTCTGGTCCAGTTATTGTGGGCAAAATTCAGACCGGATAGTGATATAATGAATTTTGTCATAGACAGAATATCTAATGAATGTCAATTGATACTATGTGCCTCAATCAGGATCTGAGAAGGTTGGAGTCCAGTGATTAGTTTTATGAGTGCTTGTAATATGAAAGCTGCGTACCCAACTTTAGGAAGCCGGCTAGCTATCCGATTAATGATTCCGTCAAGCGTCTACCAGGTACGCATCAACGGTCCGCGAACGGTCTGTGGGCGTGCGAGGGCGAGACTGTTTGAGTAGGATGTCTATATCCATTTCTTTTGATAATAATCAGGCAGGACAGTCATAATCTCATCACAGGGCGGCGCTCAGCATGCGCTTTTGATCATTACATCTCAGCTGCGTCTGGCTGCATTCAATCCACACGCTGATTGGAACGAAAGGTTACTTTGAATGAAGTACTGCTCTGTTTACAATGAACTGGAACTGATATTTTGAGGTTTTAAAAAGGACGCAAAAGGCCCAAAACGTGACATAAAAGTGATGCATATGACATGCACTCTATATTGTGAGTATTAGGAAGTCCTAGAGTAAGAGAAATGAACGGACAATGTTTGGTAGAAGTAATGTTTTTAGGTGGTATATTAGGCATTTTATTTACAAGTTTACTTTTACATTACATGTAACTAAGTGTGTTTTTGTTGGTACTGAATATAAGAACCTGACAGAAGTACACTGCGGCCTGAGTATACTCAAGCATATAGCGTACATTCATTGCATTATAATTACAAAATTTACTGAAATAAAATTTCAAGGCTTCATAAGTAGGCTTTGTATTACCTGCGTGAAGTTGGCCCCCCACCCAACGCAAAACGTCGTCAAACTATGCTCAATCGTTTGTGCTCCGTTTGTGCTGGTTTGTGCTGTAAAAAGTTTCGTTTGTGCTGTTTCTGTTTTTTAGATATTAAAAGAATATTTTTAGGTCATTCTGAGGTCACGCAGCCCCCCCACATGCTCCAAATTAACCCAAAATAGTCTCGTTCGTTTGTGCTTCGTTTGCGCTGCGTTGGGTTTTAAAATATCGGAAATTGAATTATAGACGATGACGTCACCAGCCCCCCCACATGCTCCAAATTCACCCAAAATAGACGCAATCGTTTGTGCTCCGTTTGTGCTGGTTTGTGCTGTAAAAAGTTTCGTTTGAGCTGCTTTGGTTTCTTAGATATTAAAATAATATTATTGTGGTCATTCTGAGGTCACGCAGCCCCCCACATGCTCCAAATTTACCCAAAATAGTCTCGTTCGTTTGTGCTTCGTTTGTGCTGGTTTGTGCTGGTAAAATTTTCGTTTGTGCTGCGTCGGGTTTTAAAATATTAGACATTAAATTATTGTTGATGACGTCACCAGCCCCCACATGATCCAAATTCACCCAATATAGTCTCGTTCGTTTGTGCTTCGTTTGTGCCGGTAATATTTTCGTTTGTGCTGCGTCGGGTTTTAGAATATCAGACACTGCATGAAAGAGAATTATAAACGGTGACTTCATCAGCCCCCTACACCTGCTCCAAATTTACCCCAAACAGGCTCAATCTTTTTTTTTTTTTTTTTACAGTAGGCTAATTACAGTTGACAAGGTAAGACCGAAACGGCAAACCAAATATTTACTGAACTGTTATCATTTATTTCAACTTTTAACGGACACTGCGGATCACAGGATGTGTGTTAACACAAACTCCAAGGTAAATGCTTTTACTTAGGCTACTGTATATTGTTTTGTTAATAACATAATATGAACATTGTCATAAATACACGCACCTCAATCTGTTTGCCAATCATAGCCTAGGCTAGGCTACTCCAGTTTTCAATGTCACACGATTCTTCAGAAATCATAGTAAAATGTTGATTTGTGCTAAATTTTTATTGGTGCTAAGTTAAGAAAGGTTCTTATTGTTTATTTTTTGGATGCTTAATATTTTTGTGGAAACCGTGATAATTTTTTCACTTTTGATTAATTTAATAGGTCCTTGCCAAATAAAAGCATTATATATATATATATATATATATATATATATATATATATATATATATATATATATATATATATATATATATATATATATATATATATATATGCCTATACACTGTAGGCTATATTACTTAACCAAAACAAAATAATAAAAATAACAATATTAAGCAGCACAACTGTTTTCAGCATTGATAATGATCAGAAATGTTTCTAGAAGCAAATTCATAACATCATCATATTAGACTGATTTCTGAAGGATCATGACTTCTGACACGCGTATAACACTGCAAACAGATTGTGGTGCGTGTATTTATGACAATGTTCATATTATGTTATTAACAAAACAATATACAGTAAGTAAAAACACTTACCTTGGAGTTTGTGTTACATTCCACACATCCCTAGATCCGCAGTGTCCGTTAAAAGTTGAAACCGCACATACATAACAGTTCAGTAAATATTTGGTTTGCGTTTCGGTCTTACCTTGTCAACTGTAGTTAGCCTACTGTAAAAAAAAAAAAAGATTGAGCCTGTTTGGGGTAAATTTGGAGCAGGTGTAGGGGGCTGATGAAGTCACCGTTTATAATTCTCTTTCATTCAGTGTCTGATACCTATTCTAAAACCCGACGCAGCACAAACGAAAATATTACCGGCACAAACGAAGCACAAACGAACGAGACTATTTTGAGTAAATTTGGAGCATGTGGGGGGGCTGGTGACGTCATCAACAATAATTTAATGTCTAATATTTTAAAACCCGACGCAGCACAAACGAAAGTTTTACCGGCACAAACCAGCACAAACGAAGCACAAACGAACGAGACTATTTTGGGTAAATTTGGAGCATGTGGGGGGCTGCGTGACCTCAGAATGACCACAATAATATTATTTTAATATCTAAGAAACCAAAGCAGCTCAAACGAAACTTTTTACAGCACAAACCAGCACAAACGAACGAGACTATTTTGAGTAAATTTGGAGCATGTGGGGGGGCTGGTGACGTCATCAACAATAATTTAATGTCTAATATTTTAAAACCCGACGCAGCACAAACGAAAGTTTTACCGGCACAAACCAGCACAAACGAAGCACAAACGAACGAGACTATTTTGGATGAATTTGGAGCATGTGGGGGGCTGCGTGACCTCAGAATGACCACCTAATATTATTTTAATATCTAAATAACTGAAGCAGCTCAAACGAAACTTTTTACAGCACAAACCAGCACAAACGGAGCACAAACGATTGAGCATAGTTTGACGACGTTTTGTGTTGGGTGGGGGGCCAACTTCACGCAGGTTTTATATTCCACTGTTGTGGTATGCTTAGAAAAATGTAGTATAATTGTAAAATGTCTTTGTATATAGGTATTTATACTTCAATAGACATCACTGGCATGCTATGAAATAACTATTGTAAAAATAAGCAAATTGAATTGAGCCGAGAACTGCATGGCATGCTGTGATGCGTGCTTTTATGGGGGTGCAGCGCCATCCATAGAAATATATAAAAAATGTTCAAGTAGTAGTTTTTGTATTGAAAAGTATTTTTATTGTACTCCCTCTTAGGGTTACTACGACACCATGGACGCAGGGTTTGTGGACAAGGAGGGTTTCTTGTACATCATGTCTCGGTCCGATGACGTCATCAACGTTGCGGGTCACAGGCTGTCCACCGGCGCCCTTGAAGAGGTCTCACTCACGACACAAATAATAACAACCACAAGCATCTTTGTTGTTGCCATACTAACAAACCATATATTGTGTGTGTCCGCGTGTGTCCTTCAGTCTGTCCTGCTGCACCCTGCCGTGGTGGACTGTGCTGTGGTGGGGCTGGAGGACCCCCTGAAGGGACATGTGCCTCTGGCTTTGTGTGTGCTCGGGAATGGTGAGAAATGAATATATATAGGGATATATATAAAAGAATACACTTTATTGGATGTATTTTTGTCTGTGTGTTTATTTGTAGGGTGTCAGAAGTGTGAAGAAGTGCTGGTGAATGAGATGGTGAAATTGGTGGAGGGACACCATCGGGCCGGTTGCGGCTCTCAGGAAGGTTGTCTTTGTCAAAGCTCTTCCCAAAACCCGCTCGGGAAAAATTCCACGATCGTCTCTCGCTAACCTGGTGAACAACAAGCCTTTTAAGGTATTTTCTTGACATAACTGTTATTAAGTAGGTGGCTCTTGTTCAGTGAAAATATTATGGTACTGCAGAGCTTTCTAATTTGGATGTTTGTAATGTGAAATTTATAGATCAGTCCCACCATAGAGGATCCTGAGGTCTTTAAGGACATCGAAAAGATGCTGAGAGAAACTGTAAAAGAACCTGGTAAATAATTTACCATCGGATACGGACGGACACACACACACACCTTCCTCTCTAAAATGTGAGATTCTGTGAATATTTGCATTAGAGGAACGTGTACACCTCGCTATGCCATAATATTTTTTTTAATAATAACGTGATTCTAAATTGTAACAAAAAAAAGTATTCCATTAATGCATGTTAATAAGATAAGTTGTATTTGTTTATGGTTTTGTACGGTATTAGTTGGACCAAATCAACACCAATCAAATAGTTTAGATAAGTTTGAATGGGTGAATGTTACAAAAATACGTCCGGTTTATTTTAATTTCACCCCAATATCAGGAGAAAAGAGAAACAATAAGAAGTTAGATTTATTATATGTAAAGAAAAGTTTTATGTTTTTCTATTGTAATGTACAAAAAAAAGTTTTGTTGTCCTAAAAGTTGGCTCCATTTTCATGAAGTAAAATATTGTTTTCCTCCTTTTGAGTGGTAAAATATAAGCTGGACAGTTTTTGTGAGATTCACCCTGCAACACACACTGCACTATAAAAAAATGAATGGATCAACCAAAGTGAAATGTACAATAGTTCAAGTTGTAGTATCAGTAAAAAGATTTCCGACAATGATTGTTATAAAGAAAACCTATTTGAGTGTACTTTTATTGACAGTTAAAAGTTCTTTGATCACCACATAGTTTTGACCAAGATACAATCAGTAATAAATAAAAAAATGGACACAAAATAAAACGATTCTCTGTGCGTGCAAAACAGGGATGTACAAACTGTCGAAGTGTCAGAAATAACTCAAAGACAGGAAGTGGAGGGCTGTACAAGAGGTGTTCCCTGCATTTTGGACACAAACAAGAGTTGGAAACATTTTTACACCAAAGTAAGTCACAGCAAGTAAGTGTACGATCACTACGAGCTAAGCCTGTCTTTTCGAGATTTCCCCTAACGAGACGAGGACAGCCGATCAAAGGTCAGCAGGCGAGCGGTCCACGGCGGGAAATTTGATCATGAACTATACGTGTTTTACATTGTTTCTAACCAAACCAAACAATAACACGTGCGAGTGTACGCATTAAAGTCAACACGAGAGTTAAATATATCCAATTAACGATGTTCTTGCGGAAAATGTAAAAACGTAGGCTCCCGAAAGTAATGTAGCCATTTGCGGGGGTTAGGGTGAGTGTCGAGGGTATTTCAGGGGGCTAAGTCACTTTCCACAGTCGGGTTCAATGAAGACCCAGGCAATATTATTTGAGTTTATGATTATTATTTAACTTGACATGTAAATATGTGAAGTGACAGAACATCATCCAGTTAGATGTGTGTTTTTGAAGGGTTTGGGTCAGACCTGTACCCTCAACAGACGTATATTGCATTCCATTGGGGTAAGAGCCAAAAATGAGTCGAGCAGGCTCGGACGGGTACGTATTGTTTTTGGGCGAGGGGCTTTCAATCGTTAAACCGCAACGGGCCTCAAAACGCACAGAATGAAAAGCAGCAGCGTTCAAAACCTTGACGTTAAAAGACGCAATGTGCACAAAGTCTGAATGTGTGGTTTATCTTTTTATATATAGACGTGTATATATATATTTCTTTATATTTGTTTATGTATTTCTATATATAAAAGAGCTTTATTTATAGTGATTTACAGTTGAACCTACACATCCCCTGTAGAAGAAATACACAGTACTCAAGCCGAAGGAGGCGCGCGTGGCGTAGAAGAAGATAGAAAGGGTGAGAGCGCGTCGGCATCTGCGGCGGACGGCCGGGTCACGGAGGAGCGGGACGGGGGAGGTCGGCGGGCCTTCACCATCCCCTCCTCGCCCTGTCCTCTGAAGGCTTCCGTTGTTCTCTTGGCAGTGTGACTCGTCAGAATCGTTTGTTCGGGTCAACTTGAAGGTACGACTCTGAAAGAAACATCAAAGTAACGTTTTTACATGAATACAAGCGATTGTTGCGGTTGAGGAACACAAACAGTTTTGGAACAACACGAGGGTGAGTAAATGGTGAGAGAAATGAGCTCGACGACAGTTAGCTCCGTGGACAGCATTGTTGTAGCGCACGTTTGAGAGATGACACTGTATGACAAAGGATTTTGAACTGTGATAAGTAATGCTCTTATCCACAGAACAATACAGTACGGCTTATTATGTAACATTTCCCATTATGAATTACGATACAGCTTAGCGTGTCAGGGTTTGACACGCATTCAAACACTTACCAGGTATGTTTGTGGGTTGAGAGGAGTGGCGGATGGGGAGAAGTAGATATTGTCCTTTAGCACTCTTGCACAAAGTTTGTTTGGGTGAAGGCTATCTGATTTAAACAAATGTCTTATACTGAAGAAAAGCTTGAATTACAATCATGTATTTGGAGCAAGCAACTTTGAAAACATATTTGTTCTGCTTGTTGTGTGCACTGATGAACGATGAAGTGGTCTTCTGTGTTTCCAAAGAGTTGATTGGAATCCTTGAGGAGGTCTGACTAACCCCGGATTTCCACCAACTGCAGAACGGCTGCGGATCGGCTCCGCTGCGTGTCGGATCCGTGCTCCGCCGTCCTTCAAAACCTACCAGATCCGGATTTGTTGCGGAACGGCTGCGGCCATGACTGACAGCTGAAGTCACGAGGACATACGATATCTCCCAAATTTACGTATGATGATGATGTTTCTAAACAGAATCACAAAACCAGCAAGTTTGTTTCCATCCAGAGGAGTAGAGGGGAAACTCTGTGCTGACCTGCTGATCCCTTTTTTGTGGAAATTATTGTGATTCTACCATACAATATTTATAATTATATAATCAACTTATAAAATACTAAATGTCTATTCAGAATGTATTGGGAAAGGAGTAGGCTGTGTAAATAAAGTTAACTATTGTTCTTGTGGAAAAAGAAAAAAGTATATAAAACAAAATCTCCGCCCATTATGACGTTTTCGAGGTGTAGTGAAGGGAGATACGATTCGCCGTAAGCACGAAGTATATTATTTTGAAAATTACCTGATGTTTTATTTTGTTTCTGTGCTCGACTTCCTGCGGCGCTCTCCGGCATCCGGCAAAAATAGAAACTCTGCGTATCTTCTCCGGAGGGCTGCGGTCGCCGGAGCTGGGACGGAGTCGGAACGCAGCCGTTCCGCAGTCAGTGAAAATACACACATATTGACTTTAATGGAAACCTATTGACTCCGCCGCCGTTCCTGAGCGGATCCGCAGCCGTTCCGCAGTTGGTGGAAATTGGGGGTCAGTACAGCGTTTTCCCCTGTGCTTTTTCAGAATGCTCTTAAGTTTCTTGTTTACATCAGAAACTGTTGCTTGAGGAAAGCAGCATGTAGTTATATCCCTGCAGCTAATATTTGTGATTATGGAGTGACGCACTTTCAGAGCTGTATCTGGGATGGAGGAAGCTGGTGCAGAAATAGGTCTTGCTGGTTGTTTGGATAAAAATTGCCCTTTTTTCAGCTTTGTAAGCTGAAGTTGTAGATACATGTAATAAGAGTTGGCTGTTTGCCTGCAGATACGGTTGGTGCGATCATAAAGGCCAGTGTGTTTGAATTGTGGAAACACTGTCACACAGATCTGGTGCACTCTTGTCACTTCAGTAGATCGATTGTTGATGTGAACGCAATTCACGAAGTGTTACTTATTGGGTACATTGGCTTAATGAGTGATTTATTTCGCAGACGGTAGAGGAGAGGGGCAATGACATTGTTGGTTGTTTTGAGTGTATGGGAGTCACTCACAGCTTGAAGTTTTCATGTTCTCTCAGCAAGAGTAGGTCCTCACAGTGGAGCTGTCCAGACGCTGTACTGCTGATGGTCCAACTGCACAGAAACAAAGATACAGTGGGTGGGTGAGTTTGTAGTAAAAATGTGTGTTTTCATTAATAACATGTGTTTTTCTGGTGTGGAAGTCAGACTTTGAAAAAGAGAGTACCTCAATTATCTTGAGACCCCTTGGAGGTGTGCTCCAGATTTTAGGTTTATAACCACTGCTGTATGAGTTGTAGTACATTTAACAGGATGATGTGGTACCATCATCATTGTGAAAAATAAAATAAAAGGAGGAATACACAAGGTTGTTCATAGCACATTGGATAAAAGGGAGCCAAGTGGCTTGATTTATAAGTAGTAGATATTTATTGTATTGTAGGTGATATGAAAGAAATCAGTACAGCACAATGACATGGTTAGTATAGTGTGTTTGGTGTTAGTGGTTAACATCCAAACACAGAGTACAGAGGTGTTAAAGGGGACATGAATAAAACAGTGGTCATCGGTGCTTTTGAGAGTCACACAAAGATGAGTGTATGAACAGTGGGTCAAGAATGATATTTGACTTGGAACACACAGTAGCTGTTGTCATTGGTTGTAGGTAACGAAGAGGCGGAGTAGCAGCAGCGTGTGGTTTCCACGGTTAGTAATTTATAACGAGTTAATGGTGTGTAGAGTGTCAGGTGACTGCAGAAAGCGCATGGTTGGTTAATTGAAGAGCAGATTGTGACGCTTCTGATGGGGTGTCAGGAACATAAGCCGTCAGTGTAGCTGTAGCGTGAAGATCTGCTCGTGTAAAGACACGCGTCTCGACCTGCATGACTCACCGAGAGAGGACGCCGGAGGGGACCCGGGGGAAAGGATTTCTCAATCTTTTGCACACTGACTACACCTGCAACTCCTCAGGCAGGTCTTTGCTTTCTATCTCTGCAGGCTCCAATTTCCCACCCAAAAAGAAACCTTCAATACTTGCTGCCTCTGTGTGTTTCACAAGGGTTGGAGCTACATTCTTCAGGTTTGTGATCCCTATACACTGTTCTCTCCATCATTCCAGCACACATTTCTAACTAAATACAACATTAAGCTGATTAAACACACCTGTCATGATTTTCTTTTATAAACACTCAAAACATAATTCACTAATGATAAATCGCACAAAAACAGGCCAAGCACAACTCACAGCTGCACATGTCGTGATCCATGAGAACCAGCCTTAGTGTACCTCTGGTAGAACAAGCCCTAAACCAAACTTCAAACTTTTTTAAAGCATGGCACCCCGTTGTAGCATTTATTTTCCCTCACAGCACCCCAACCCAATTAAACTAAACGTTCGTGTGCATATGAATGGTCAAATTGACTTGTTTTATCAAACAACTTGAGAAAAATAAGAATATATATATATAATATATATAAAAAAATTGTCATTTAACCACTTTTTACACCCACTGAAGTTAGCTGAGCAGCGTGTGCGACATGCCAAAGTCACCATGATATAATGAAATTCTGAGGTTTTATGACAACATTTACACACATAGAAGTACAATGTTAAATCTCTTGAAATGTGTTTTTCTCATTTGATGGATGAATATCCAATGGAATAAAATGAGAAAAACACATTTCAAGAGATTTAACATTGTACTTATATGTGTGTAAATGTTTGTTGATATATCATAAAACCTCAGAATTTCATTATGATCTGATGACACTGATTCTGATGAGGACACCAAAAGGCACTTTATAGTGATTTTAACCCATAAATAAAATAAAATCTAGATGAGTGCAACAGCAGCATGTATTTATTATGAATGCATCACAACAGACATACAGTAGGCCTACAGTAACAACGTGTCCTAACCAGACGCGATGCGTCATATTAAATGGTAGGATAGTTATTTTAGGCTGTTAAAGTTGGAAAAAAGCTGAGATTCTACAGCACCCCTAGCCATTCGTCACGCACCCACTTTGGGAACTACTGCCATGACACACAAACTCCTCATTAAAGGGATAGTTCGGCCAAAAATGATATTTAAGCCATGCATTACTCACCCTCAAGCCGTTCGAGATGCATATGTCAATCTTGTTACAGACGAACACATTTTCAGTTATTTTAGAAAATGTCTTAAACCCTTCAGTGGATATAATGTGAAGATACAGGATCCAATTCCTTCAAGTCCCAAAATGTGCATACATCCTTCACAAAAGTAATCCATCCGGCTCCAGGGGGAAAAAACGAAGGCCTTCTGAGGGTAATCGTAAAAAATTTTTTTTTTGTCGTAAAAATATACATATTTAAAACTTTATAGATGAAAATATCTGACTTCCGTCAACGATCAACGCGCGTTCACGGGTGATGGAAGTCGGCGTACGAGGTAGGACTTGCCGTAGAAAACGTCGTGACGTAGAATGAACGCGCAGGCACAGCCAGGGAGCAAAGCAAACGTCACGTCGTTCCCTACGCTACGTCCTACGCTACGCTACGTCATGACGTTTCCTACGCTACATCCTACCTCGTACGCCGACTTCCATCCCCCCTGAACGCGCGTCGATCGTTGACGGAAGTCAGATATTTTCATCTATAAAGTTTTAAATATGTATATTTTTACGACAAAACCGCACGGATTACCCTCAGAAGGCCTTCGTTTATCCCCCTGGAGCCGGATGGATTACTTTTGTGAAGGATGTATGCAATTTTTTGGGACTTGAAGGAGTTGGACCCCATATCTTCACATTATATCCACTGAAGGGTCTAAGACATTTCTAAAATAACTGAAAATGTGTTCGTCTGAAACAAGATTGACATATGCATCTCGAACGGCTTGAGGGTGAGTAATGCATGGCTTAAATATCATTTTTGGCCGAACTATCTCTTTAAGTGAGGAGAGCCAATGCACCGACCAGGCACAAACTATGAAGACGCCACTCTTCCAATAAAAGAAAAGTGGCTGTGAACCCAAGTCTGTAAATCCACCACTTCACGAGCAGGGGCTCCCTCACCTTCACCACAAATGCTGGAGTACCTTTGACAGCTAGTCTCAAGAAATCCACAGCAAATAGCATACCCGAGTTATGAACAGGCTATACAAAGCAGGATGTCCACTAAATATGCCCAGTAATAAAACAGCCCTTAACAAAACTATAATACGTTCCACAATCCAAAGCGTTCACAGACCACACACCTTCCGTAAACCTGCTTGCAAGTAGGTGTTGACCTATGGTATTTCTGTCAGTCGCCACATGACACACACAAATTGCAATGGCATATACCTTTGTGGCACCAAAGGCTTTGCTCTCATTCATGCACAAAACATTACAAATCTGCAACAGAACAAAAGGAACAATGCATCTGTGCGCACCATACCTCAAACATGTTCCGTTTCCTATCGCACGTACAACACACTCACGCAGCTGTTGCATTACAAACAGTCCCCATCGCCCTCAAAGGCAAACCTTTAACCTTCACTTTAACGTCTCATGGCCAAAGCCCAGATAACTACTCTCCACATGTGCTTGTGACAGGTGGTCCCTGTGGAACAGGAGAGGCCAGGGCTATTCACGCAGGAGCTGCATTATCTTGTATTGTCTTCTCTTACTCTGATTTAGCATGAAAAGCACAAGGCAGTGCATTTGACCGCAGGTGCACCTCAACTTCCGCACCGCCTCTCTCTGCAGAGGATAGCCATGCAAACAGATCCTCAGCAGCTCGCCGTCTGAGGGTGGAGGACAGGCTGAAGATAAAGTCGCTCTGCAACTGGGGCGGAGGTGATTTTCCGGTGACGATTCAAAGGAAGTCTGCAGCTCTATGTAATGCAGCATCTTTGCTCCACGTGCTGGGAAGCCAGGAATTTGGCTTTGTTGTTCTCGACACCCTGGTCCCCTTGTTGCGACGGCTAGTCGCTGGGGGGTTCGGCAGCTGATCTCCTGTACGTTCTTTAGAAGGTCCGAGTCCCTGGGCGTGTGGGAGGGGGAGCTCCCGTCGCACTGGCAGTCTGGAAAAAAAATTAGGAGGGAGGATTGCATCCTCTTCCTCTGCATCCGCCTCCAAGACACAAGCAATCGTCCTACTTTCGCGTTTGGTGCTCCGATCCCCTTAACGGGAACACAGAGAGCAGTGCGGACACTCCGTATAGAGTGGCACGGGTATGACTTCTAAGTCTAATTCGTAGCTGGTTCCTTCTAAATATTTTTATTAACGAGTAAACCCTGTGTTAAACAATTGTTTTGTTCTACAACAAATTACACACACCAATAGCAACAATTTTGCAGTTTTTTCAACTACATATAGCAGCTTGGTGTGAGATCAGTAATTTAAATTGTAGAACAAAACATTTGTCAAGTTATGTTTACCACAAGCTTCATTTTACTCATAAATTGAAAAACCCCATTATTTTGGGCACCCATTGGAAAATTGGAACCAGTGGCGAATTACACTTCAGGGTTCTGACGTCATACCTGCACCTTCTCTATTAACGTGCATGGGAGAGAAGGACTTTTCTTTCGGCCTTTGCTGCTGGATGGGCGAAATGCAAACGTCAGTAAATTAACCAGGACCGCCACAAAGGATGGGACCTTTTGGATACCTTGCATCTAGGAATAAAAGGAAAAAAGAGCTACTCCACATATTGTACTGAAAAGAACCCACCTTGGCACGCTGTATATTAGAGTGAAGCTGAAGACGGCTTCCCAAAAGGATCTTCACGAGAACGGTAATGACGTGTGTACAAAATTCAACAACTACCCAATATTTACACTCATTTTTTAACATCTTCACGAAAAGTAGCAACTTCAGAGCTACTACAAATATTGTGATAGAACACAGTTTCTTTTTAAATCTACTCCTTCGTATTTTACCTATCGTTGCTTTACGGTTTGGCCAACATACTGAATTTATTGCTATTATGAGATCCGCCACATCTCTCCATTCTGATGACCGTGAAAGGACCAAAGGCTGCCGTGATGCTGCTCCAAATCACTGTTGACATACACTTGACAGGTATATTTGACGGTTAAGAAAGGACAGGAGACATTGAGACCACGTAAGGGGGTACGAGTACACTACACTGTAGGGACAAGGGTCGGGAAAGCCACACATTTGGAGGCGCTGTCATATCTGACCTGGAAACCAGTCCAAATACATGTCGTCAGGACTGTCGTCCATCGCCTCATATAAGACTACCCGGCAGCAGTCCGTAAAAAAAACAGAAACACAGTCAACCTTTTGTGTGTGTGTGTATGTTACACTTGTCTGTCCATCTTGCAATTTGTTTGTGTGCAACTGTGCTATGTTTGGAATAGTGTCCCACCATACTAATAATAATTCTAGTCTCTTTTCTATTATTTTTGCCAAAATATGTATTCATATAATAGTTCACCCAAGTCTGAATGTGGAAAACACTTAAGACACAGAAGTATTAAACATTCAGTTTCACTTTTTCTGACACAAACCTATTGCACACATAAATTATCATCTACTCTACTTAAGTCACATGATATTTTAGAAATCATTGTAATATGCTGATTTGCTCCATAAATGTATGACAGCTGGAAATTCACTCATGTTTACATATTCCAATCATAGCATACTATAAATAAATACATTGATTATTTTACATATTATATATACATTTCATATTTTACTTATTTAATGTTTTTACAGAGTATTACAAATGGAGGCTGACATCAATACTTGACCCAGCTCTGTTAAACTGACTTACTGATTGATTGATTGATCTAATTACCAATTATGACAATTCAACATTACTTTATAACAATTTATGACTGAAAGCTATGACTAAACCGCAAATGATCAAATAATCAGGTTTTTTAAATTATCACATTTTATTCATTATTTATGAACAATTAGCATACATTACAAAATAACTTTCAATTTAGTGTACTTAAAAGGATATTCACAATATTCAAATCCATTATATCACATTTACATGTGCCTTTTTATATAGTTATAAATGTTTCTGTCAATAACGCAGTTAAATAACTTAAACCATTTATTATCAGTACACTTACACCTGTATTGCTAATCATTTAACCTAACGCATTGAACAACAAATATTAATTGCACAAATTACCACATTGTTTTTCCCAGCCCTGACTAACTATACATAAATAGTTTTGTAATTGTAGCACAAGTATAAAAGTCTGTCCCATGTCTAAAAACAAGTAGTGCACTTCATCACTTAAACAGGCACGTGACTGACAAAACACATTCATGTTCCAGACAGGGGACACAAAATACAAACCTTAACAAGAACTGTTTTCAGACAAATACATTTCCAAACCACATCCATCCGTTTGGCTGAGCACTTCATTTTCCTTATCAATCATAGGTCTAAAATTTCATTACAAAATATAAAATTATTATGATGATCATAAAAATATGTAATGCTAATTTCATCTTTTTCTTACTTTCATACTCGTTTGCATACATGGAGAGAAAAAACATGGATTTTCATGTTTAGATTTCTAAGGAGTATTATTTTTCAGATTTTTACCCAAAATAGGGTGGTGTTAGCAATATTGTGTACACATATAATGTAATATCTGTTTCATTCATACTGGTGGGAGGACGCCCTCTGCTGAAATCCATAAGTGAGACGCATAGAATTCATAAGCTTATGACATTCCAGGAAATCCCTTATATGGACAAAGGCATCCAGCTATCGCTGTAGCAGAGAGAAATGCTTTGACTGACGAAACATGAAGACAATAAACATACAATTGCAGTGATATACGATTTATCGGTGTTCTAGACATCTCACCTATTTTTATAAGAATAAAGTATATTTATAATGCAATGCTAGACTTTATCGCTGTATAATATACAATAAAATGATATAATTTCTGCGATAAGAAGCCACATCACAAACACTCGACTGATGTTATGAATTGTCATTAAATATGAAATGTCATTAAATGTTCTATTTTGTTTGGTTTGTAAATGCCTCTCATTACAAGTTTGGAAATATGTTTGTCACGTGTTGCTTTTTCAAATGTGTGTTATAAGAAACTCGCAGAGATGGAGCAGCATTTACTCCCGAACCAATCACATTGCTGCACATATTATTTCATTAACACTTTGCTAATTCATAATCGCACTTAGACAAAGCACCATTTCAGTTTCATTTCATTAAATTGTCTAGTCATACATTAAACCTCGCACACAACAAACGCTCACGTCATACAAACACGCCACTCGCACACATGTAAATAATCACTAATGTGCTACTGTGCTAAATTTCACCGTTTTTTTCCCCTAGCAGCTGCACACACACACACACACACACACACACACACACACACAGCCCCCTAGCTGACTTTTGCGCTCTGCTATCTGCTACGAGTAGTAGTACTGTGTGAGTTCTCGTGCGCGGGTCTCACCCTCTGGTGGCAGTCTGCGTGAGTGTGCGGAGGTGGCAGTGAGGCGGAAGCCTGCGGGCAGGGTCTCCGCTGAGCCGGGCATCATGCTGATCCCGTGGACGTCCCGCGGAGGAAACTGCCTCCTCCAGACGGCCCTCTGAAGTCTTTCTCGTCGCACTACGGATGGTCCAAAGACAAGTTTAGACCAAAGTGCTTTTTTACACTGCTTATTGCAGCAAATAATTAACATAAACAATATGCTTTTAGCTTTGCTGTGCAATTGATGTAAGCTTACATTGGCTCATTGCACAATTCACTGTCAAGGTCAATGGAAAAAAACAAAAACAACATGTTGATTAAATTCTAATAAATGTACTTAGAATTCATGAACCCTCATCAGCTTTGTTTTCAGCACAGTTTTTTTTTTGTTTAGTACAGTTTTTACGCAGATCAACATGCTAAAACAATTGTCATTTACGCCTCCTTGTGTTTCTTTTGGAACTTGACTGTGAAAAGCGCTCGTCCTAAATTGCTCATTTTTGAGGTTCGGTTTCTTTTATGACACTCCCTGCTGTCGATTGTTCGGTTCTAATAACATAAAGAAACTAGTGCTTGACCTCATCTAATCGCCTCTCTGTTCCCAGTGCCAGCAAATTGTTGTACTCTCTTTCCAGAATTTGTCTAGCCTGTGGGGTAAAAAAAAAAAGAGTAAATATTTTCCCTTCCAAATCAACATGTGATAGATGTAAAGTGTGTGTGGATGGATGGAGACCTGAGTGTTTTGGTTGGGGATCTGCAGCAGCAGGGCCAGGCTGCTGTAGTCGAAATTGTCGTCGAGTGCGACGAGCGCCCCGTGCACGCCGCTCTCTAACAGGATGTTGGCGTAGTCGCGGAGACCGATGCTCTGGATCCAGCGAATCGTCCGTTCGTTACTCCACACCAGCACGTCTATGCAAACACAAAATCCTAGTGGGTGTTTTTGTTCATTGGAATATCGCAAGGGCCTTTTGCTGTCGGCCCCGGGGGACTATTACTTACCTCTTATCTCTTGCTGGCTGCTTTCTCTGCGTCTCTCCAGCTCCTTCCTGTCGTAGTTGAGCTTCTTCAGACCCATAATGCCGTACTGCAGACTGGTTCTGTTACAAACAATACATTGATATTACAACCAAAGCCAGTTTAAATGTGGCCGAGTCTGCTCGGATGGAAATGTTTGACCAAGCCAATGTTCTTGGACTGTTGACCTGTGAAAGCTGTCCACCATTTTTAAATGCACTCTGAGGTCCTTCTTGGTGAGGTGGTCCAGCATGCGCGCGTCCACCAAACACTCCATGAAGTAGCTGCGGTACTGAGGTAGACCGAGACTGGGCAGCCACTCGTTCCCGATCCACTCGTGATTCATGTCCCCGTATGCCAGCGTCTAAATCACACACACCACGTTAACAACCATGTGATTCTGACTAAAAGAGCTACTTTGTGTCTTCTAGACATTTTATGAAGCCTTATTTCAATAACTTTATATTACTTAAACACATTACATTTATCAAAAGTCACCTAAAGATCCTCATGCGGATCATGTATCCTCATGCGGATATAAAGCATCACAACATAATGTGGATGTGACATCACACACAGACGAGATTAGTACAATGTTCTATCGCTGCTCTCATGTTAACATTAAATGCATGTAAAATAACATTTGCTAATGAATGTGAATTAGTGCTGGAAATGAATGAGTGTATATGTGTGTGGACTGTCACGCTCTCACCTGTGACCAGCTTCCCTCCTCTGACTGGGACTTCTGCGGAGAAACAAGGAAACCATTGTATCAGCGCTACGTCTGCAAAGCAAACTGTTGCTTAACTGTGTGTACGTCAGTTTACTTTTCAAAGCACATACAACCTTAGTTTTATAATAAATGATCACCCAATCGTACATGCTAATGCGCCGGATACATCTGACAGGTTTAAACATGTAACACAACAGTTGTACAACAATGTAAGAAACTTGTCCATCTCTCTCTCTGCATGCAGGTACACTAAAACAACACACAAACTACATTCCCAAATCTAGAAAATTTTGTAAAATTCAATAAAATCAAGAATCTGTGCTGTGTTAAATGTCCTTATTTAACCTTTATTTAAATGATAAAAGTATAAAGAAGAATTATCAAAGTTTTCACTGATATAAATAAAGGTTAAAGACAATTAACAAGTCACATATTCTTCTTGATTTTATTGCATTTTACAAAATGTCTTAACTTTTCTGGATTTGGGGTTGTACATCAGATTCACAACATGCATTGGTCTGATCCCGTTCCAGACTCGTGTTCTCGTGATGGTTATATGCTGATGAGGGTGAACCGTGATGATTGTATGAGGCTCAATGGAGAATAACGAGGCTAGTTTTATTCTCCTTTGACTGATTACATTCCATATGAGCGTGAGAACGTCACGTCCGTTCAGCCTCGTAGAGAGCTGTTCTATATGAAATTAGGGCCTCTCGCTGCTGGTTCACCCATCTAAAGATCGTCAGCTCTGGATGTGATTGATTGCGGCACACATGAGCTGATTATATTCAGACGTGAACTGAGGAAATCTTCCTCCGCCCAGTTAAAGACCAGAGCTTGGAGTCGACATGAATCCCCATTCGCAAATCATTTTACTTCCTTAATTTGATGCACTTCAACGTTTAAAGTGGGTCAAAGTCACCTTCGAGAGCATCTTGACATATCCGTAACGTTTCTTTTTCTGTTGTTGTTTTTTTTGCCATTATTGCGACTTGAATTGAGCACAATAAGACCAGGAACTTGTACTAGAAAAGTAAATGATGCTCATTTCGATTTCATGTCGACTTTAATGCTCTATCCTGATTCTGTGAAACAAAAACATTTGCACAAAAATTAAAGTGCCCCTATTATGCTATTTTAAAGAGTCTGCTACAACAGGTTTACATCCATCAAAGGTCAAAAAACTGTAAAAAAAATTCATAATATACATTTGCACATCACATTTATACTTACTTTGGAAAGACAATAACTTTGCAGGATGTTTTCATTCCATGAAAGGTCATTTTAAAAAATCCATAATAGGGGCCCTTTAGTAAGAGTAAGCAAAGAGCAAATGGGTGGGCTTTTTTTTCTGTTAGACAGTTGAAAATGATGAGGTGACTGACCGTTTTCAAGGGGGCGGCAAGGGTCTCCATTTCCTCGTGGGTTACCCACACGTTACCCGACGGCTATGTGGGCGGCCCCGGAGATGAATCCGACAGGAAGGGCAAGCAGTGTTAAAGAAGAAGAGCAGCAGCACTGTAAGCCAATAGTGTTACAGCATCACAGTCAGATCATTAGCGAGACACAGAGTCAAAGGCCAGAGTCAAAGGACACATACAGAGCACATGCGCACTGAACACATGAGGGGAGACCGAACAATGTTCTCTCTGAGCCGCTGCTGAAGACGAAAACTGCGTTTAACATGCAAATTAGCTGATGCCTCAAGTCTTGTGCACGCTGCGCAATTTCTTTCTTTTTTCAGTCCTTTTCTTTTTATTTGTGAGCTTTTTTACGACGTCAGGTGCGTTCAAGTCACTTTTGTCAGAGCAAGATGGCGGTGTAATTTCAACACTAAAATACATCAAGGTTTTTAAACTCTACTTCTAGAAAATGAAGAACAAATAATGTGCATCAGATTTGTTTAGCTTTTTATTCAAGAAGCCACTGTAAACTTGTAATATTGCCAATATTACAATGCTATTATATTTTGTGCCTGACAATGTCACTGTAAAGATCGGGGCTGAAAGAGAATCCCGAGCTTCCCACCCGTATTTACGACTTTACAGTGGCGTTCTTTTCGACATGTCTTGAACACACCATTTGTGTCAGATGGCCAGTTATGGACAAAATCGTACAGCGTGCATCAGACTTTGTGTAATTAGTAGTTTTTCAGGAGATGCTTTAAGAAAGTGTGCATACAAATAATTTTGACAAAGAAAAACTTAAATAAGCTGCAGTTTGACTGCTGGGATGTGTGTGTCAGTCTGTGAATGTGTCATCACACAATACTGTCACAGACAATGCAAAACACTATTGCCATGACAACAGAAAAAAAAATTAAGCTGCAAATGGGTTAAAATAACTGAGAGTAAGGATGCTATGGCGATGGACCGGCGTGGCCCAGTATTTGCCAAACAAGGTAAGACTTTGATGATGAAACTTTGGGAGGGAGTTTGTTTTTGTACTTTTTAATAATGTATGTTATTGATAAGAAAGCAAATGTGTGTGTGTGTGTGTACTCACGGTTCTAGACGTAGGGGGAGCTGAGGGGCTGGTGAGCGAGACCATCTCCTGGATGGCCAGACGCAGTTTGAGGCGGTGCAGTGGGTTGCTGATGCCGATCTCTCTCTGGATCTCGGTGTCCGACAGCGCAGACATGATGGCCCCGCTTTTTACGTTGGCACGACACGCTGCGACGTACCATGCTGGCATCCCCAGCCACAGCTTTGAACACACACACATACATTGTTGCATGATTAAACATGTAGACTGCATTATAATGACTCTAAAACAGGGGTAAGCCTAACCCAGTTCCTGGAGGGCCTTCCTGCAGACTTCAGCGACAACACACTAACCTGTTATAGCATGAACGCCTTGATTAGCTGGTTCAGGTGTGATTGATTAGGGTTGGAGCTAAACTCTGCAGGATGGCAACCCTCTAAAACATCTATGTTGCAAGCTTCACCACTAGATAGCGCCATTGCGCTATGTGTAAGTCATTTTCTGACCACAAACAAACCTGAATTAGCATCATGGGCAAATCATGCAACTCATTCTCTACTTCATATCTAAGCCAGAAGAAGAAATGTGTAATGTGAAATTGTATGTGTAACATTGTTGGGAAACTCCAACAAAAAAAGTTGCAGCCGTGTTACTACAGCTTAACTGCAATTGCATCATTCTAGGAAAGACTGATCTCAGTATGTAATATGCAACTGTTCTACTCAGATTCTTATTTAGCTGCCATTAAAGAGCCTTGGAGATTATCTTAATACACTTCCTATCTGTCCCATTATATGGGAAAAATACATAAATACCGGTAATTTCAAAACCATGCAATACACTTCCTATCTGTCCCATTATATGGGAAAAATACATAAATAATTTCAAGGATACCATCCCAGGCCTCTTTTTTTGGAGTAATAATCACACTTATTTCTTTATATATTAGTTTCTTTGTTTTTGGCTGCTTAGCTGGATATATAAAAAATTAACCAGATAACAAATGGTATCTTTAAGGCTGGAATACACTACAGGACTTTTAAAACACTAGCCCCAAGGCTTAAGTTAATCCTAAAATGCATGTTTGAGCTTAAAAGCAACTTAAAATATATTACTGCCATTGTTTTGTCTCAATATGCACAACAGTGATGTTTTTTCAAAGGCACATTTATAAAAGCTACTTAAATGTCCTAATTGAACTAAGGCCTAAGCCCTGTTTGTGAAACCGGGCCTAGGCATCATACGCTTGCTTACTTAAAAGTTTTCTGAACATCATTCAATAAACAACTGTCAAGTCCTTCCGAACAGGACAAACTCATGCAGAATCATGCGCCTCATTGCTAGGAGACGCATGACAAATGAAAACATTATGTATTCTACATTTGATTCGATTCTACTAATGGCAGACATTTACTTAATATTCATGAGCAAAGCTGATTTGTTTATGTGCCCGAACCGAAAATGAATACTTCCCACCTCCAACCACGCCACAACTGTAGGACCGTCCCACTGAGCAAAAGGTAACCCTTTTCTTCTGGCTTCTTCCAACAACTCGTGCCTAGAGAAAGAGCAGGTGGCAGAGACAAAGCGAGACAGAGAGGAAGACAGATAAGGAGAAAGACAGAACTAGCTTAGAAATAATCAACTGAACAGAGAGAGAGGGAGGGAAAGGGGCATGTAGAGAGAGAAAGTGAGATGCTTTATCTGTCTCTGCCAGGTTTCCTGTCCTTTAATGGCCACTATCTGTTTATCAGAGCAACATGGAACACCAAATGCAAAAGTTTCTTTCATGCCCGCTACTACTTGTCCGTAATTAGCATGTAGCATGACGAATGCTACCTTTTCATGTAATCTGTAAATAAGCAGTACCTAAGCCTAATGCTTGGTTTGAGTTCACATCGCTCCATGATTTAATTTTAGGTCCGTCTCGTCTCTTAAAAATGGTCTGGGTTTCTGTTTATGAATCAAAGACCAGGTTGCGGTGGGATAAAACGAACGAAAGAAACTAAGGGTGAAGTTGATCACGCTGAGAAGCTAACTAACTGAAAGTTACAGTTTCTCAGATAAACATATCATGACATTTCCTTGCTGTGTCCTGATCCTGAGAGCTTAAGGAAACTCGAATGCTGTGACTTATCGAGGGAAAACAGAAACGCCTTTTCTTTTGAACCCTATTCCATCTTTTTCTTGATAAATATTTGCGCTTTAAGACAAGGCTGCTATCATAAACTCTCATCAGACTTTCACAGAGATGCTTTTTTTTACAGCGTTCTTCAGTGGGAAATATGTTTAGCTTTTTCCAAGGTTTTACAGGGGCTGAAGGACTTGTAATAGAGTGTGTCCTCAGCAATGTTCTAATATATCTCTCCTGCTAATGTCTGAACGTCAGAATGTACTCGTCTCCGAGGATCCGCCATCTTGAGCCGGTGTAACTAAGATATTCCAATGCAAGGCTTTACGTTTGGTGGAACTGTGTTGGGATTCTGAGGGCATTTGGCTACAGAACAAGTACAGGTGAATATTTTACGATACACAGATGTTGTGGTGGGCTTTAAGGCAGAGACAGTTGGATGTTCCTCGCTCAGAGTGCAGCTTCATAATCCAGCATCTTTGGGGTCTATAGTAAGGCCACTTAAATAAACTGTTGGGTACAGTACTAACACATGCTGTAGTGAGTGATATGGTTCTGTCTGCAAAAAATATATCTCAAAACGTGACCACTGATATCTTTTTTCCACCGAAATGGTGCCGCAATGGTGTCTGATCCGGTTCTGTGTTTGTGTGTGTGTTGGGGGGCTTTTTTTATAAGTCTTAGTACTTTTTTTGGGGAACATATTTTAGCATTCCAAGTGATTCTGTTCCTTTATGCAGCTTGCTCGTAAAACTAAAGCAGGGTTTTAATCAAACTATTGAATAAAAATAACGGTGGATCATAGGAAAGCCACGATAAACCAATTTAAAAATGTTGGAAAATGCTACTATGAGACAAACCCTGGTACATAAATGGCACTGTTATTAACACGTTAACACTGGAGAGAAGTCTGTCATTTTCACATTTTGATTAAGAATTTTTTGTTGTTGCATTGATGAATTGTTCATAACATGCATTTAGAAAACAGATTGGGTGAAATATGCATGACTAAGGTTTCCTAGTTCAAACTGGCATTGTTTAAAGGGCCTAATTTTCCAGAACCACCTTTTCTTTGATGTAAAACACAAAGCACAGAACCAGATCGAGCGCCGGCACCGTGTCGGTGGCGAACTATCCAGTGGCCGTGACCTTTTCGTGTGTGTTTGTGTGCTGTAAAGGCATTAAGGCCTTCGTGGTGATGGTGGTGGTTATGATGTATCTCTCCTCATCTTTACGTGTTGGACTGCATATGTTCAGGTCCAATGTAATGCGTATGAGTGACTTCCTCTGAACATACTGTCGCTGGGGAGGGAGAGAAACAGTTATGAGAGAAAACAAAATGAAAAGAAAAAGAGAGCAGGGAAGTAGTCAATGAGTTGACAGTCCATAACCAGAGACGAGACCTGGTTATTGAATACGGCACACAATGCACACACACACGCGCACGCACACATACACGAGAGGAGAAAGGCCTCGGCATGGCAGATCGAGAACAGGTTGTTATAAAGGCACACATTCTCTCTCCAGGCAGAGATGCATCCTCTATAGAACTGCAGAGGGGGAGAATCACATTTACAGTCAAATGAAAAAGAAAGGCAGAGGCAGGGGTCTCTAGATGGACAGAAAGGAAATGCGTCGGACCCCCCTGAAGATAGACACACACTTTAGGAGCATGACGACAGACACGGACAGAGCGTCGACAGTGGAAAATGCAGCAAGTCTCGGCAACACAAACTAAACTTACCCGCTGATACAGAGTCAGATGAGGAGAAAGAGAGAGAGAGAGAAAAGAAAAATAGAGAAAGCGATGGGAGACAAAATTAAATGCTTGTTATTGAGCATAATGTATGTAGTTTAGAAAAACACCTCAGCTCAGACACGTGCATTACTGTTGGGAATTGTTGTATTTTTGCACTTTGATATTGACTTGTCGGTCACAATTGAACAGATCTTGTCTTTAAAAGGTTTTTTGTTTTTTGATCATACAGCATGCAAAAAGTGTGCAATGGAAACGGTGAAGAGTCGTCCTCTCATGGCGCCACGATGGATGAGACCGACATGAGTCAAGTTACATAAAACGGTCACATTCAACCATTAGCGTTAAGGCAAAGAAACGTGATATTCGGCAAGCATCACATGCTGTAAACACATCTAAGTATGAGACAAACACAAGCTTGAAAGGCACATTCTCATGTTAACATACATTCTACAAATTACAATCATACAAATACAAGACAAGTACATTATTTTAGTAGTACAACTTGTGGCATATAGATAATAGGCAGTATTATCATTGTAAACTTAAACAAATGAAAACTACTGATCGTGAACATTCGTTCTTTTTATTAAATGAGCTAACGAAAGGCCCGAAACATACTCTACCCAAATACGTAAATGTGCCAACGGCAGTTGGTTACGCAAGCTCAGCATTCAGGATTTTTTGGCAAAAAAGTTTTAGTGCATCAAAATGGTGATACATTTTAGTTTAACTTCATGTCGATGCTTCAAAAAATAGTTTAGAAACACTTATTTATCGGAAAATTATTTATTACGAAACAAAATGCAACAAAATGTTCAATGTTCAGCATCGTCATAGCCTAGCGTCTTACTGAATGGTTGTTTGTTCTTTCAGATCATCTATTGTCATGGCGGATCAACGCAACATAGCTACGTTAGTTATAGTGTCAGCATGCTTATAGCTAGCTACCTAAATAACAGGTACTTTATCGCATTCATCTATCATGAGCACTGAGGCTTGCTATCGCCAAAGTGACACAAAAACGCACACCAAGTCTGCACAACAGGACCGCACGCACGCTTGCAATGCACTTGCTTACTGGCGTAAAGTATGTTTCTGGCCTAAGGCACTACAAAGCATCCAGATGGGCCATATGTTCAAATATTGGTTTTCACAGGGAGGTGTGTGAAGAAAAACCTGACAGTTTGTAAGGAAGGTTGTCATGGTGTGTCAGTAATATTTACTTAGATTTACAAGATTTGGGCCCAGGAATTAATTACCTTCATAAAAGGTTGTGTTTGGCATCTAATTTGAAAGCGATTTATAAAATACTTACTTCTTTTTAAGCCTCCGATCTTTCTCTGCCTGTGTTCCCAGCTTTCCAACCGCAATATCCTGACCCATGAGCTCAGGATCGGATACATTTCCTATTGATGGAGAAGATCCATTAACCCATCTGATAATGTTAGTGTGATCATTATATTTATATTCAACTCTAGATCAGTGTTTTATCAGATTAAATCAGTACAGGACTGTGTTATATCAACATCATGTCATAGAGCTTAACCTGAATTTAAACCAGACCATACCCCCTTAATATGTCTCTATCTACGGTGCTGTGTCTATGTCCGTACCTTGTCCTGGTCCCATAATGTCTTTCCCCAGCTGCCCCAGTCTGGCCTTTTCTTTCTTCCCAAACAGTCGTCCGATGGAGGACTTGATGCCTTTCTTTTTCGGCTGTTTGTGAAGGGAGTCCTGGCTGCTGGCTACACTGCTCAGAGCACTGGCTTCCGTCTCTAATGTAGCCGTCAGCCTGGAGACAGTCAATCACATCAACAGTGTTAAAGTCGAGTTGTGTTTGTACACAGCACGTGTCTAGCTGCCGACTTTTTGCCTTCTCACCGTGCGTCATTGTGCGAAGAAGCGGGTAGCGTGTGTGTCATGCGGACATGGCGAGGTGTGGGAGGGGGCGAGGTCTCGCATTTGATGGTTGCCTTGTCCTCTCGGCCGTCCTCGTCCACTGCTGCGATCTGTGAGGGAAAGAAAACTCTGGTGTCTTCCAATATTGCGCACTATTCCAATTTGAATTAAGAAAGCCTTTTTAAATTCACCCAAAAATGTAGTTCACCCAAAAATGACACTCTCATGTCGTTCCAAAACTATGACTTTTTTTTCTGTGGAATATAAATTAAGATATTTTGAGACAAGGAATTCAATTCAATGAAAGTCAATGGGCTTCAATGTTGTTTGTTCTTCAAAATATCACTATCCCCAGAAGAAAGTAAGTCATACGGGGTTGGCACGACATGAAGATGAGTTTTTGGGTTGAAAACAGGATGTGTTTTATATGTATTTTTCATTCTAAATTAACCATAAAGATATTTTCATACAACATACATATAGGGTATTTCAGAAACCTTAGATATGTTAATAATAATATTATTAATAAGCAATAACAAGCAATGCCTTCCGTACACTGAAAATAATTTTAATTATAACTATGAATAATTGATTACTTATATTTATATACATTTATTAATATTTATTTACTGCTATTATTCTATTATTATAACCAGCATATATAATACAAATATCTAAACATCCTAAAAACAATATAAATGTGCTTAAAGAGCAAAATGGTGAAGAATAATTAATTTAAATTGAGTTAATTTGCTCATTATATTGTGTTATACTTATTCATTCCTATAACAGGTACAGTACAAATCAACAAATAACGGAACAAATTTTTACATTCAAATTTTTGCCCAACCCTGGTGTCCTCTATGAAAATAATCCTGGCAAATACGTGAGCTCTTTCGTGAAGGGACTTTTAAGTAGTACCTTTCTCCTGTGCTTCCGCAAGTCACTAGGCTGCAGAACAGAAAAGATAAAACGTTAACAGCTTTCTACCTGTTAATGGACTCGATAGTCATAAAGCATTCAAAGCAACTCAACATGCTGATAAAGAAACTGCAGAGAAAATAATAGAAAAGCTGTAATACAGAATTTGATTGAGAGATTTCATACCGTTTCATTTGTGGATTAACCAGCACTACAACTTGCATGAAAAAAATGTCCCAAAGATGTTCAAGTAATTTGGCTTAAATTAAACAAATATTCTTAAAGAGGTCATATACATTTATTAAATAAAATAAATAAATAAAAATGCCATTTCCAATGACCATTTTCTTCCATCTACGGTCAGCACAGTTGATATCTAAAGATATCAAAGAAAATGTACTGTAAATCCTCATGATATGACCCCTGTAGGACAGAGATACTCGTGAGCTCGTATACCAGTGTCATGACCCCCATGCGCTCCATGTCGCGGGCCGGGCTCCGGGTGAGTTTGGGGGTGGAGTGTCCGCTGGGAGGTGAGGAGGAGGCGAGGGAGGATGCGGTGGCTGAGGCAGTCATGGAGGCTCCGGGATGATGAAGCCGCGCCAGGTTCAGACCCTCCAGGCTCACGCTGGCCACGCGGTTCTCGATTTCCTCTGCCCTCAGTTCTGTCGACTCCTTCTCTTCTTGGATCAGCCTGGAGAAACAAGAGAAAAAGAGTTTAGCCCACAGTGAGTTAGGAAGTATTTGATGATAATCTACTAGCATTTTGAGTTACAACATTACTGGAAGTGCTAAGCTTGCTGGGTGAAAATATGTAACCATTTTTGCCAAAAATACTATGAACACTGTAGCTAAAACTTCGAATTATTCCTTAGTACAATGGATAGTGCCAAATGAAAAGCTTTGAACTTTTAACACAGAAAAATGACAAAATAAATGCAATAACAATCTGACGAGAGAGAGAGAGAATAATAACAGGCTTGTGCTTTACTGGCCGAAGACTGATGCGGTTAGTTTCAGTCAGTGAAGGCTTGAGGACACGAACCGACAACACTCAAGGATGGCAAACTGCAGTTTGCTGATCTAATGTTCGACAGCTCTTGTAGTGGATGTTTTTCATGGGCTCAGATTATTGAATATCTTGTAAAGCAACCATCGACTGGGCTGCAAACAATTAAACATTGACCATTTGTCAAGCATTTAACATGTTTACAGTTGGTTGTAAGGCATTCAACGGTTTTGTGTCTTTTAGCCAAACACCAAAGCTGGTGCTTTATCAAAAGCGGACCACTAATGGGAGAAGTAAACAGCGCGCAGGAGACCATCTTTCTTCCTGTGGTAATCAAAACAACCGGCACATATTACAGGCACAGTTTAATAGTACAGTGAGCTGTTGGTGAGTAAAGTTGGACACACATACTGTACTGTACATTATATTATATATGAGGTTGTGTATTTTTTATAAACCAGTTTTACATTAAAGGGGGCTCCCGACCAAAACTAAATGTGGGAATAAAAGGACAGAACCATCTAAAAAATCAAACTTTCTGCAGTGATGCTCTTAGCAATTTTAAATGACCTTTGAAACATAAATACAACTAAAGTTCCATAAAAAAGGCTCAAGAAATACTTGCCGTCTGTTCTGGCTTCATCAAATATTAATCACACATTTCCACTGAATTGGACAAAATTCAAATTAGATCTCAATGAAAATTGGAGTCATACATTTGCTTTTGACAACCTAGGTGCTAGTGCCCATCCAGTCTTAGAGTCTCCAATATGTGAGGAAAATTGACAGACAGGACACAGCGTTAACATATCAAGCCAGACAGGTGATAGTGGTGTGATATTGAGGAGACGTGAACTGTAAGAACTGCAGAAACAGCCGTTACATTTTTAGTCAACCTATCTTGTTCAATAACAACTGGACAGCCTACAGGAGAAATCCTGAGCTTTGGCTGATATTTAAATCAGCATATACGCTGCCTGAAGGCACAACTCTGCTTTCTGCAGCACCTTTTATTGTTTTTAATTTAATCTAGGACTTGCGTGTAGAAATTGTCTGTAGAAATGTACAAGTTTTAATAAATTTGACAGTTAACAGACAACAACAAAAAAACAGCAAAGGAATTAGCTAGGGAGTAGAAGGTTATATGTAGGAAATCTTGAATAATAAATCTACACTTTTAAGACACAGAGTTGACAAATTCAATCCCCCATGCTGTTATGTTCTCATAAAAGCTACTGGGATAATAGTCAAGGAACTTGTCACTGTCAATGTACAAGGAATCAATGTACAAGTCACTTTGATGAAAGTCATCTAATAAATGGCAAATAAACAAAAATCAGATGTAAATATTTACAGGAGAATTAGTGAGTGAAAAGACAGAAAGAATTATCTGTAAGCGCCATTAAAAATGCAGGAAAGAATAGCCGTAAATGAGATTTAAAAAAATATCTGGTGAGTCTGGAATAAACTACACAACTTTTAAAATCTGAACAAAATTTAAAACTCAAGGCATCATGCACTTGACGACTTTGTATTTGACTAAAGACTAAATTGTTCGGAACACAACAAACTCATGCAGTAACATATACCTTGGCTACTAGGGGACGCTTAACAAATAAAATATCCTCTGAGTGGAAAAAATCAATATCTCAGACCAAACACATCGGAGGATGTGCCCATCATACACTCACTGCACAATTTTCTGTGAAAATCTGTCAACTCTGACTGCACAAAATCTATAGACTTGCTCTGACTTTCGGCAACTAGCGTCGACTCCACCAGACTCTAAATTAGAGAAAGATCTGGAAAAATGTTGTGTAGTGAATTCCAGTCTAAACTAGATTAAAAAGACCACTAAGGTTTTTAATTATTTTTAAATAACATATAAATTATGTTTTCAGAGAAAATTAGTAAAAGTTGATTTTAATCTAATGCTGAATGCATCACAAGAACAACAAACATGGTTTTTCATTAAATAAAAAAATACTTCCACCATAACAGAGAGTCATAAAAGAGATTTCAGGCCCCACGACTACCTTTGTCAGTGTACCAAATGACTTGCTTTTGTTATCCAACCAGGGCTATATTTCTCTGCTAGTAATACTAGACCTAAAATCTGCATTTGAGAAATCATTAAAATTCTCTTGGACAGGCTTGAAAATCTCGTTGGAATTTTTGGACAGATGCCTACCTGGTTTAGATCCTACCTTTAGTAGTGTAAATGAACAAACCTAACAATGCTAAAGAGGGTGTGCAGCAAGGGTCAGTCTTAAGCCCCTCGATTTTCACAAAATTTTCCTTGGTGACCTTTGAGATGATATGTTTAATAAATATAATGTTCTTACATTGCTATACAGATGTATTACATAACAGACATTAAAGCCATCTGAAAGTAATACCTCTTCTCAATCTCTGAGTAGACAATTAAGACACACTTTTTAACCCAAGTCTTCAAAGGGTGAAGTGGTAACAATTAATAGACTGACCGTATCTCTTTATTGATGGCATCCAGTTGTTCTTGCAGCATCATTGCCAGAGT
The DNA here is from genome assembly GCA_036326025.1 of Chrosomus eos. Classification (NCBI taxonomy): domain Eukaryota; kingdom Metazoa; phylum Chordata; class Actinopteri; order Cypriniformes; family Leuciscidae; genus Chrosomus; species Chrosomus eos. The sequence goes on from CM070822.1 coordinate 18,148,686, forward strand.
TTGAGCATCTGAATGTCCTCCAGGAGACAGTAGATCCATCGAGCTGAAAAGGGTCTCTCGGTCATCGTCATCAATATCCGACATCTCCGTGTCGCTCTCAAACGGGAGGCCGCCCAGAACGCCAAGTTGCTGAGAGCGCCATTCGTGCTCTCCCAGAGACTTAGCCTGCAGGGAGATGAAAGAGAAGCCGAAAGAAGTGACGTTCGGTACAAAGCTCAAGAAACAAGGGGTGAAGAGCTCCTACCTTCTGTTCGTCAGTACGTAACCCCAGACGCCCTCTCCTGGGTCTGCGGATCACCTTGGTGGAGCGATAATGGTCCGACTGTGTCTCGGCAAGAGAACCCAGAGAGAAACGCAGATCTCCGGAAGCATCCAGATGGGACCTGGAATCAAGACCACAATCCATCATTAAGACATCTAGAATTTAGACACATTAAATAAACTTTTCATAGCTAAAAAGTCATTTGCAATGAAAGAACAATATAAAATCATGCAGGGGAATCAATATTGCCATAAGTAATTTAATTAATATCACTGCATAGAGAGGGTAACATTACCTCTGTTCCAAAACCTAGTGAGCTGCTTTGCTGTCTACATAAGCACTACTAGGTCTTAACCAATATTGGAACTTTTTTTTTTTTTTTTTTTTTCTCCCACCTCCACCCCCCCTCTTCGGAGGACGACTTTATTATTATTATTATTATTATTATAATTTTTTTTTTTTTTTTTTTGTAAGATCCTAGATCCTTATAAGGGCATGGTGGATTAAAGTACCATATACAAATTGATACACATAGCACTTCTTAACCTTCTTTTCCCACGATACTGTTCTGGTTTAGAAATGACCTGGAGTCGGGGTTGCCTAGACATAGGCTGGTAACAGGCTTGTGCTAGATGCAGATCACTGGGAGAGTCCACAGACTGATAACGGGATTGTGCTGACTACTAATTGCTGGGCCGGAACACAGACTGGTAACTGGATTATGCTGACTACAGACTGCTGGACTAGTCCACAAGCTAGTGACGGGCTTGTGTTAGTTGCAGACTGATAGGCCGGGATGCAGACTGGTAACGAGTTTGTGCTGACTGCAGGCCACTGGGCTGATCCACAGGCTGGTAACGGGAATGTGCTGACTGCAAACTGCTGGGCTGGGACACAGACTGAAAGCTGATTTATGCTAACTGTATGCCACTAGGCTGGTCCACAAACTAGTAACAGGTTTGTATTAAATGCAGACCACTGAGATCTGGTCCACCAACTGTGAGCTGGTTTAAGTTGGTTGTTGAATGCCAGATTGGTCCACACAGCTTGTAAGCTGGCTTGGGCTAGTTGTTGGATGCCAGACTGGACCACAGATTGTGTGCTGACTTGGGCCGGTTGTTGAATGCCGTACGCTGACTTAAGCTGGTTGTTAGATGCCAAAGTGGTCCATAGATTGTGAGCTCGCTTAGGCAGGTTGTTGGATGCCGGATTATTCCACAGATTGTGAGCTGACTTGGGCTGGTTGTTAGATGCCAGACCAGTCCACAGATTGTGAACTTACTTGGGCTGGTTGTTAGATACCAGACCAGTCCACAGATTGTGAGCTTTACGTGGGCTGGTTGTTGAATGCCAGACTGGTCCACAGACCGTAAGCTGACTTGGGCTGGTTGTTAGATGCCAAAGTGGTCCATAGATTGTAAGCTCGCTTAGGCTGGTTGTTGGATGCCGTATTGGTCCACAGATTGTAAACTGACTTGGGCTAGTTGTTGGATACCGAACTGGTCCACAGATTGTGAGCTGGCTTAGGCAGGTTGTTGGATGCCGGATTGGTCCACAGATTGTGAGCTGACTTGGGCTGGTTGTTAGATGCCAGACCAGTCCACAGATTGTGAACTTACTTGGGCTGGTTGTTAGATACCAGACCAGTCCACGGATTGTGAACTTTACGTGGGCTGGTTGTTAAATGTCAGACTGGTCCACAGACCGTAAACTGACTTGGGCTGGTTGTTAGATGCCAAAGTGGTCCACAGATTGTGAGCTCGCTTAGGCTGGTTGTTGGATGCCGTATTGGTCCACAGACTGTAAACTGACTTGGGCTAGTTGTTGGATACCGAACTGGTCCACAGATTGTGAGCTGGCTTAGGCTGGTTGTTGGATGCCAGACTGGTCCACATACTGTGAGCTGGCTTAAGCTAGTTGTTGAATGCCAGACTTGTAAACAGGTTGCGAGCTAGCTTGGGCTGGTTGTTGGGTGCCAGACTGGTCCACAAGCTGTGAGTTGACTTTGGCTGGCTGTTGGATGACAGGCTGGTCCACAAATTGTGAGATGATTTAGGCTGGTTTTTGGATGCCAGACTAGTCCACAGACTGTGAGCTGCCTTGGCTGGTTATTGGATAGCAGATCGATCTACGGGTGATGAGCTGTAGATCCAACAACCAGACTTGGGCTGGTTGTTGGATATCAGACTGGTCCACAGAATGTGAGCTTACTTGGGCTGGTTTTTAAACGCCAGACTGATCTACAGATTATAAATTGATTTAGGCTGGTTGTTAAATGCCAGACTGATCCACAGACTGTGATCTGGCTTGGGTTGACAGCAGGCTATCTGACAATTCAACAAACTGTGGGCTGACCTCGGCTGGTTTTGGATGCTAGACTGGGTCATAGATAGTAATCTTGCTTAGGCTGGATGTTAGATGTCGGACCGGTCCACAGCCTGTGAGCTAGCTTAAGTTCCAATATTGGAACTTAATAAGTGACTGATCTGGAACAGCACAGGCAGCAACTCTAAAGTTTCTCGTATACTTCCCATGAGGATTTTTGTGGGAAGAAATAAATCAGTAAAAAAAAAAAGCAGTTACTCTTGATTCCAATAAAATTTGAAGATGATTCTAAGCTAACAGCCCAATACTCCAATATAACGCAATGGTGCAGAAAAATTGATTTTTCAGTGGCCTTGGATCTGGAACTATTTTTCACAATCATTTCCGCATAGGTTTTTTTTTATGTCTTTGTTAAAGAGTAAACCAAACCAACCAGCTATGAGGTGAAATCATCTTTGATTTGAAGCATAAACTCATAAAAGCATTCAAAATTCGACAAAGATTTTTACTTCCAGAACCCGACTGTTGCACTCTAAGAGCATAAAAAAACCTACATTTTGGATTATATTTAAAGATTTTATCCATAGTTTTATAATATTTTATCTATTTATAGTCAACATTTCTCAACTTCTATCTATTTATTTACCCTTACATACATGCTATGCTGCTGCTAATGTTATGGAACAGCCTTCATGTCGAGCGCACACCTATGATGCCTTAAAAATCTGTCGAGCTTGTTGGGTTTTGGAACAGAGCTACTGTTTATTGTAAAAGGATAGTTCTTAGTTTTTCATGATTTCTGTCTCACCGTGACAGTGTGGGCTCTGTAAGGGATCCAGCCCTCAACCGGTACTGATCCAGCTCAGATCTCAGTTTATCTATCTCATCCGAGAGATGAGACTACAACCGCAAAACACATTAAAGTTTCATTTTACTCAGAATGGGTAGCAAAACATTGCATTAAAATTTGTTCAGCCAAGCTAGTTTTCGGAAAATAAAAACTAAATGACCTTTTCTTGAATGGAGTCTTCTAACTGCTTCCTGTAGTTATCAGAGTCTTGTATTAGCACATTCTGAAAGAGAAGCAATGGAAACGGTATGAGTGACTGACGTGGTCGGAAGTCGTTGGTACATTGGATCGTCTCCCACCTTCTCCTCAAGAGCGGACATCCTCTCTTTCAGGTGGAGCTGTAATCGTTCGTTGGACTCGGTCAAGAGTCTATCCACAGTGTCTGACAGACGCTTGTTGTGTTCCTCGTTCATCTTCTCTCTCTGTCGAGCCTGAGGAAACACAATACACTATTTTATCTATAGAATTTTTTTTTTTTATATACACAAATCAAATATTTATAATTTTACATTTCTCTTTTTATACTGTTTATATGTGTGGAGAGATTTAGTGTTAAATCAGAGACCCAAGCATTGATATGTATGATGCTTTTTAGGAAGACATCATTTAAAAAAAACATTCTGTTTAGGCAAAATTTGCATTGAGGTATCATTTGGAGAAAAAATACAAAATGTCACTGTTTATTGATAGTGAAGTGAAAGTTTTGAATTCACAACACAGTTCGGAAAAAAAAGAATGTTGCAATTTCTCTCGCTCGCTCGCTCTCTGAGTGTTTTGATTTTGCAAATGTTGCCCAGGTATGTAGGAAGTAAAAAGTATATTTTGTATTTTTGGCAGTTCAATTAAATAATCCGTTAAAATTAGACAATAATCATAGTTGATTTTGCTGCCAGTATCTTCATCATACTGAAAATGGAAGGTGAAGGTAGAGTGCATTGCATTGTGGGATACTGTTTTCCACGAAGAATGCTGTTTTATACTACATATTTGGGTGGCAACTTGGATATTCCATATAAACAGAAAATGTACATTCTGCACAATGTAAGCATACTATAAAAATAGTACATAGTATACAAGTATGCAATTCCTAAAAAATATATTATTTAATGATATAAAGTGATGTTGACCCTGAGCAGTTCTTGGTTCTTCTCCTCCAGCTGTCCCTCTAAATGTCTCATACGCTCCTCGATACTGCCATGTCTCTCCTCCGCCTGAATAACAAACACACACAATGTATTTTGTGAGATGAGAAAATGCTAATCCACAAATTAGCCCAAACCAGCAGAGAAAGGACCCATGAACCATGTGATGTTTGGCTCGAATCAAAATGAGAGTGTGTGATTGGTTTATAAGGTACCGTCACACCAAACACCACAGATATGGTTGAGCAGACAGGTAAAGAGAAGGGAGTGTTTATTTCCTTAAGCTTCTGTTCTCTCGTGGGTGAACAGAAAGAACCAAGTACGTCAGCAACTCATTAAAGCGAAGAAAATCCCAGCTGAGCATCACATGCAGCTGAAATACACCAGCAGTGAACAGACCCACAACCAGACCGAGCAAAGTGAAGTGAATGAAAGAGAGAGGGTGAGAGAGAGAAAGAGAGAGCGGCTTTCAGCCCCACCTTCCTAAGACTGCTGTTCATGTCCTGGAGTTTAGCTACCATATTAGACTACCAAACCACACAATACAGAGAAATAACACACAATATTAATAATGAGAACCATATGAATAATTTCAGTAAATGATTACCACAGCAGTTTGTTATCAGAGGGTTTAAATACTGAACAAGTGTGTTTACATTTCTTGTACCTGCTTACGTTTTTTCTTAAAGTAATCCTAAAAGATAAAAAGATCATAGTTATTTGATTGTGTACACAGTACATCAGGCAATTATAATGATTTACTAGCTAAAATCTATGTGCACAAAGGATAGTCACATCAAAATGATGAAAATAGATTTACTAGCAAATTATGCTTGACTGAAAATTGTAAGTTATTGTTGCATGGTCAAATGCAGCAAATCAAAAATGTACACTAACTGCAATATTTACCATATGGCCTTTGCACTTTCATGATCAGTGACCAAGACACTTTAAGAGCTCTGAATGTGCTATGTGTCATTGAATTTGAGTCAAGCACTCAATAAATGACCTGAATGCAATATTGGCCCAATAGACCAAGTTTAGAGTCTAAATGTCGCATTCGATTGAAGATAAATGGTTATCTATTCAATTGTATGCCCATTGTGAGTTCACTGCTCAGTATAATATAAGTTAAGAAAGCATATTTCACTCAATAGTTAAACATTCCATTCAGAGTGTTCCCAGATGTTCCTCCACTTCACGTGTGTGTGTGGTACCTTGGTGAGAGCTGCTATCCTCTGTGCTAGCTCAGCCTCAACTTCAGGCAGTGTCTCAGCTTTCCTCATGGTCTGCTGGAGCTTTGTTCTGCCAACTCCAGCCGCTCCTGTAACTGCCTGTTCTTCTCTTCCATCTGTGGGAACAAACACACACACAACACACACACACACACACACACACACACACACACACACACACACACACACACACACACACACACACACACACACACACACCACACACACCACACACACACAACACACACACACACCACGACACACACACACTGTCTGATCAGAAAGAGTTTATCGAAAAATAGCAGACATCATAGGACGTTCCAGCTTCCCACAGCAACAAGTGGATCAGCGTGGCCCTTTTCAGTGTGCCCAAACAAACAAAATTACATAACTGCTTAACTGCTTATTTTTGCTTGTTCTTAGAACAATAAAACTCTAGTGAGTGATAAACAAACACTGAAGCTTGGCAGCACCTGTCTTCACTTATCTTATACATAACAGTGTTGTTATTGTTAACTACAAATAAACTATTTAAGCATTTTTATTTGAATAAAGCTGAAATAAAATATAAATACTATACAACTTTTTTTATAGAATTTAAAAATGTTGTCATGGTGACTAACTGAAATAAAAAAAGACAAAAAAATTTAATTAAACCTAAATATATAAAAAAATACAAAAGCACATAACCAAATCACTAACACTTAAACTGAAAAAAAAATTACATTTTTAAAATTCTAACTCAAAACAATAATGCCAAAACAACACTAATTTGGAAAAGGGTATTCTCTAAAATTCAGTCATACAAGTTTGGTACAAAATGAGTAAATAATGACAGAATTTAAATTTTGTGTCTGAATTATTCATTTTGATAGTTAATTGATGGTTTGTCAAGTTTGCCATTCCCTTTCATCTCTGTAATATGTTCAAGACATTTATCTTTTTAGGCACTCAAGAAATCTTAGTAAATGATAATTTGACAGGACAAGAAATGGTGTCATCTTGACCATGACATCAGCGGAACGGAATGTTCAGTTACGAATGGAATGACTTTTTGTCCATTATCAAGTTCAAAACATCTGTGCCTTCCCACATGTATGAATACGGAAGGCAAGTAATTGCAACATTTCAAAGCAATTTGAAATAATACAAAAGGGAAATGGAGAAGGAAATTGGAGAACAAGTGGTCAAACCTGACCTGTCTGAGGAACGCCTCCTTATTGGCCAGTTCGTTTTCCAGCTTGTCTGTGATGTCATGTAGCGATGTGGACTCTCTCTGGGCACTGAGATAGCGCTTTTCAAGAGTCACGATCCGTTCCTCCATGTCGTCTTTCTGACACATAGCCTGTATAAACACACACATATATTGGCAGACTGTTGGTAAGTGGACACACACCTAGCAAGCCCGCAGGTGTAATAGTCTGCTGTCAATCAAAAATCCTGCCCTATAATTACATACAGGCTTGAGGACAAATATCAACACAGGCAACTGCACACATTCAGACATGGACACACACAGCACACACACACACACAACACCCACAACACACACACCACACACCACACCACACACACACACACACCCCCAACACCACCACACACACACACACACACACACACACCACACACACACACACACACACACACACACCACACACAATTATTGCCTTGGGCTGCCAGAACCTCTCTCTCCATCAATAGCTGAATCTCCAATTCAACAGACATTTACCAGACTCTGTCCGGCTGTCACTAATTATCTAATGTGACATCAAGATGGAGTCAGTGTCCAAAATCGAAGAGACCTGGTCAGTCAGGGCCGTTACAGACAGAATATTCTAAGGAGGCACTTTTAAAAAACTCTCAATGAGTAGGAAGGATGTTGCACAGCTTCAAACATTGAATTTGGTGTACTGTCGGATGAGGTTTCGCGCACAGCCGAATTAACATACACCCATATTCTGCACCTCTTTAATATCTCTCTGGAACTTGTTGTTCACATCTTCGCTCTTGATGAGGTCTTTGCGGGCCGTCTCCAGCTCCTGCTCCACCTCGGACACGCGGGAGGACAGCGAGGACATGCGCTCCTTCATCTGAGCCAGCTCGTAGTTCTGCTTCTCCAGCAGCTCCTGCAGCTCCACCACCTGACTGGCCTCGTCCCCCGAGTCCATCGACCCGTTAGACAACCGCTGCAGCCCAAACACACACAATACACTTTCCTTTAGTGTTGTGAGATCGATTAAACCAATTAAATGAAGGATTTTTAAATAGAATCAACTAATTCAGTATAACTTCACATTATTATCAGGGTTAGCATCTTTAAATAAAACTAAAACTTCAGTACAACCATACAAAACATTTCCATTACTTGAAAAATAATAAACATTTAAACATTAAAATAAATTATGTGATGTTATTTCCATCAAGACATGCATAGATGTTTGGTCAAGATCTTGTATTGACATGACAATGCAAGAGTCCAGCACTCTGTAAAGTCTCTGCCAGCACATCCCAAAGACTTTCAATGAATTTAAGGTCTGGACTCAGAGAGCCAATTCATGTGTGAACATGATTCCTCCCAACCATACCATTCTTTAGCAATTTGAGCCTGATGAATCTCGACATTGTCATCCTGGAATATGGCCATGATGTGTCTTCCTACATGATTGTTTAAGAAATGTAAAGCTACACACTCCCCCATATAGGGTTAGAAGAACTGCTGCCAAACATATAACATGATAGAAACACATTAATCACTCGCATATGCAATAATGATTCAATCATAGCAACACTATGTACAATTTTTTACCTTAAAATAATGTTTCCAAAATCTTATCAGTGGTTCATCAAGTCGTAACAGGGTGAAAGGCACTTCTGGCATAGCCTGACGGGGTCTGTATCACTTTTACTGGCACTACGGGACTTCGGGTTCGGGTAGGAACCCGACAACAAAAAGAACTACAAAATGCGACTGCTTTACGTCAAGCGCTACAATAGTCATTATTTCATTTTTCTTCGTTTCTGATGTGGCAATACATCATCCTTTTATGAAATCATGTAACATACTCTACCTTGTCTGTGGACATCGTTCATTCTAAAGCCGGTGCTGGATAAGCAGCGAGCGTGCGTGCGACGCTAGGCTAAATTATTTACGACAGCGGTAATGGACAATTTCGTTTCCAACCAGTAGGGCGACCGAAGAGGAAAAGTTACTTGGTGTTACTTTAAATCCAAACAGCGACTTTTTTGTTTTGCCAGGCAGTGTATTATCATAAAAACAGTTTATATTATCCAAGTTCCATGATTCCATGTTTTCAACTAGTTTGAAAACTAGTGTCTGCACTCTTTATATGGATTTTGAATTCCCAGCATCCTCATTTCCGTCTAATTGCATTCTGAGTGTGTGAAACAGAGGCTCAGCAGATCTTTCCTCTGCCATGCCTAAAATAAAGATTTCTGTCACATATTCACACTAAAACTTGACACGTCTAATGCTGCACTAAAATTAGACTTTATATCCCGTTTAATTTATGGCTGCAGACTGTAAGACAGAAGGGTGATAAAATCATTTGCAGAGCACACTGAATTTACTCCGTCAAAGCTGTGAAGCCGCGAGTGATTGACACGACTTCACCAGAACAGCTTCTGTGATCGCAAATAGACGAGAATGACAAGATAAAGAATAGCAGTGGTTTATTCTGGAGCGGCTGTAGGGTAATGACTCACTGACACTTTTTTCACTCTCTTTCTCTCTCTTCTTTTTTTGTCTGTATCTATTTCAGAGGGTCAGATGTGTTTGTTTAATGTACAGGCAAAACCAATGACCTCTAGTTAGTCGGCTGGACCCATCCATCAGTGCCAGAGGCCCTGGATATTGTCAGTACTGCTACTGAATCTATTGAGCATCATGGGAGATTAATTTGGCCAATTGAGATACACTGTCAAAGTGCCAACCTTTATCTTCTACGAGGCCACAAATTCCTGCCATCACTGTCACCATGCCAACACAATCTAATGCCGCACAACACAGCACCCATTGGTGACGGTGAGACCAGGACGACACTTCTCTCATCCTTTCATCCTGTTATCTTTTCATCAGGAGGCAAGATTCTGCTACGATCGGTTTAACGGGACATTAAATGTCATCTAGAAATACAGTGTGACAGGATGTGTGTGTGTTGACTGTATATAGGGGATTGATTTTATTGTACATCTCTGTGTTCAAAAACTGATTTTCAGTAGTTTATTTACTTCTCTACTGGACTTAAAAAGAATCGTACATCAAAATAAACCACCTCAAGGCAGCAATTATGTACAGTCTCATTCAAAAGTTTGGGGTTGGTGAGATTTTTCTGGAAAATATAAACATTTATAGAACATAATCTGACTAAGTAAGTGCCCACCTTGCCATGGACTTTCTGGGCATCAGTTCCCTCCAACAAGTCCTCTGCCCCATCTCCTGATGCCACCTTCCTCTGAATGTGGGCATTCTGCTCCCTTAAGGCCACAATCTGCAAAAGCACAATAAAAAAGAGAAATAATGAAAGATAATGAGATAAGATAACAAGCAATATTTATATCAAAACACGCTGTCCTGTGTTGTTTACCAGGACACTTTATGGCAAATAATATACCAAACGGTAATGACAAAACAGGAACATTTTATCTGACACAGACATCACTGGTACAACAAATCCTTAAATTTGATATTTTTCATATGTGACATTAATACTAAAACAACTTGTCTGCTTTGTGCTTCCGGATGCATATTTTTGTTGTATTCCTAAGTTTTAAAGACATCGTAGCCGATGCTACACATATAGTCACATTCTAAGTGATTACTATCATTTGGTAAACCAAGTCTTCAGCTTTATTTGTATTGCCTGAAAACAACAAACCAGATATACTCTTTCAACAAGCAGACAAAACCGTATCTTTCTTGGAGTGTATGTACGTGTTTTTCCAGGGTCATTTTTGTATGACGTAAATATATATAGTTGATTCTCCTAAACTGCAAGCATACAGCAAAACAGCATCATAAATCAGACTTACAGTAGACAGCTTAGAAGTGTTAGCTTCATATGACACATCAACAGCAAGCACGGTAACTTTTCCATCAGTTTTTTTAATTGCAAATGTACAGTTTCAAAGGCACTGAGAGCTCCACACCTCCCTCTGACAGGAATTGTGGACAGGCAGGAATTTAAGAAACGAGCGTCTCGAACTGATCATTTAACAAGCAACCTTAACAATTTTGGAGGACCAACTGTATTGGATTCGCAAACCATAAATCATGTTACTTATTTTGCTTACGGAGAAGGAATTTTCCATAAATTATTTTTCCAGAGAAGTCTTAAAGGCACAGCAGCAGCACAAAACAGCCTGTTTAATTATTAGACAGGAAAATTATGATGAAAAACTAAAATATGACTTTTTCTTAAACAAATAACGTTTTATTTTATTATATGACCCCTTTAAGAGCATGTCATGTAGAGATTTCATATGACACGTCACACTGCTGTCACATGACTAGAAATCTTAAATAAGTGTGAGATAGAGTGTCAACATCTCAGAGGATTTTATCTGTCAGTTAACTTCAAATAAATAACATGGTACTTTTTTGTTGGTGTATACAACACTGAACGCCGCTATATCTTACATTATAATGTAAAAACTGCCACAGCCCAATAATGTAAAACTGCAGTGCATACAAATATAGAAGCAGAAGTTGCTGACCATGTCAGATGGCATATGCTCCTTAATAAAATAACCCAATATTCTTCCAGGAGCATCTTTTAAGCAGGTTATCTGACTGATGAGCACTGTCACACCAACACACACATTGTTCTCTCTCCAGGCTAAAGGGCATTGGGAGATTATTCCACTCCCATGTTGAGACGCTGTGCCCACTATGAACACAGAGAAAGCGGGATAGATGGATGGATGGAAATCAGGTAGACATCCGCTTTCTTTTGTTTGGTTTATCGCCGCTCGCCACGCATTCCTTTAATGAGGCGGCAATTAAGGGGCTTCACGCTTTTGAAGGCACAGAAAGGGAACTGTCTGCCATTTTTCAAGGTCTGAAGATCAAACAATCCCGCACCTTCTGACTCCACAAAGAGCCGGAATATTGAGTCAACTTGCAAATGAAGGTAAATGAGAAGTGGAGGCCCAATGAAAGTGAGCATGGACGCTTTGATGTCGTTCATTTGGTCTCATCAAAGAGGAGCACGTAAAAGCACGGCTGTGCCTGAAACGCTGGTTTGTTTCAAACAGAAAACAACTACTTCACAGAAACCGGATTCATCTTTGTGACGCACCTGAATGGGTTGAGTGCTCCCTCTAACACGGAGATATTAACATGAACTTGAAATTCAGATGGTTCAGTTATACTTGTGCAAAAATGAAGCACTCTTCATAAATCTGAGATTGCATTGAGAGCATCGCTGAGATTTATGAAGGCAGAAAAAGCTGAACTAATCAAATTTCAAAATTCTCTTCAGAATAATAACATATAACAGCAATGCATCTAATCAAATCAAATTTATTGTACAAGACTAGCAGTAGTATTATCCAAAGTAGTATATCTTCACTGTTGGGTGGAAAGCTTGTATCTCCAAAAAGCTACTTTTCAGGAAATGGAAAAAGACACTATATTTTTTAAATAATTAAACACAGCGTTGTCAAAGTTGATATTGTGGCTTTATATATGGTCAGACACGAGGCTTTTTGACCACGTTTTGTCTGTCATTAGAATGGACGCAAGGTTTCTGCCTGACAGCGACGATATATTAAGGGTGAATTCAGGTTGATTGGGACACTTTTTGCATTGAGATGACTGGAAAAAATGATCCCAATCAACCTGAATTCAGGTGAAGTGAATATCGCTGATTATCTCCTCCTAACAAGGCCACATAATAATGTCTGAGTAGATCAGATGGTGAGCAAACAATCACTTCTCATAAATCAACATGTAGGAGAAATGGGCAGGAATAAAGACCTGAGTTACGGCAAGGCGACTGGCTCAGAGTATTTCTGAAGGCTTAGGGTTGCTCTTGATATTGTATTGGACAATGTGGGCTTTAAAGTCAAAAAGGTTGAGACCCACTGTCATCGAGTATTGTGGATCTACACTGCATACATAGTAGGTTGGTCTGGGTATTCATTACGTATTTTCACTGTTTCGGTATTTTAAGTTCACACACTGCTAACACAGACAGAAGACATCTTAAAATATCCTTATAAAAGTACATACACTTTGCTTTATTAAGTGATGTCTGTGCTTCTCCAAAAGCACCAGCCACTGCTGGAATCTGAATATGCCCAAACTGCCTCTGCAATTTACTATGTTGTGTGAATGTCCAACATCAATGAACAGTTATTCAAAAGCATGAGGTTTTTGAATGACTAATACTAAATAAATATTTTCTGCGAAGTAAACTTGGGCAGCTTAGAGGCTGGATTGAATTTAAATAGCAGCCTCAATTGAAATCCTTGTGGTTTTTCATTTCCCAGAAACAGAATTCATAGCAAATCTTCCTGTCACATGGTTGATGTTGGCGAGAAGAACTGCACTGCATCTATGTAAGTGAGAATTATCTCACCAGTCTTGATTTGCGCAGTTATTCGATTTTTACTTTTTTGTGGTATAATCATAGCATGTAATAGATATTGTAAATTAAAAATAACAGCTGTAAGTTATAATTCAATTATTGAATTGTTGAAATATTTATTTATTTGATATTTATTTATTGTAAAGAAATATAAATGGAGGAAATTAAGTCACCTCACCAGCCTCTCTCACGACCCCAAGAGAACACACAAGTGTTATTTCAGAAACTAAGAAAATGATAACACACAGCAGAACTTGCAGAATGCTCAGTACAGATATTCTCAATATAAAAAAATATCTCTTAAAGAAAATTTGGCTCTTGTTGAGAAGTTTGAAGCTTGTTCATCTAGAACTGCACCATCTGGACTGACAGTACTAGAATAAACACTAAAATACACAATGTTCTGTTTGCTCTGTTGCATTTCACATTAATAATAATAATAATAAATCAGATCAGGCAAAACAACATGGCATAGCAACAAATTAAATTTATTTGGCATGTTTATGGAGTATATTCATCTTATAGTAAGTACCTTTCTGGTGCAGATTCCTGTATAATTATGTAATCGGAGCATTTGTGCCTCACCTCCTGATTGGCTGCGGTCAACTCCTCCTCCAAGGCAGAGACCCGCTCTAGTGACACCCGCAATCTCTCTCGTACCTGAACGAAAGAAAGAAAAAACACTCTATCACTCACTGTTCATCAAGAGGTTGAGCTTTACTCAGAACTGAAGTGAGAATGTTTTTCATATTACTGATTTATCGAATTTGAGGTAGCAAAATTACAGAATTTAAGAAAGTAGAATTACAATGTAATGAAATTCTAGTTTAGTTTTAATAGTACATTTAATTATTATATCATGAATGACCTATAAACATACATGATATCATACACACAACATCTTTATTTTCATAAAGCTATTGTTGTGGTGCTGTATGACAAATGTAAAACATTTTTTTCAAGTCAAAATTCAAAATTCTCCAACAGAATGGGCCAACAAAAAGAAAAGCTGAATAAAAACTCTAATCAGTCTTTCTGGTGACCTGTTTGATCACTGGAATAATTTCAGTGGGTTCAGTCTTTCAACACTGGACGACCAGTCGTCACTAAAACTACGGTCCCATAAATCACGTGCAATTTCCTGCCGTCTGTTACCAAACGCCTTATAAATGACACTGTCTGAAGAAGGCCGCAGAATGGATTACAGCTGGATGAACCGCCACACAAGGGCTTAATCCATAAATAAAACACCACTGGATAAAGGAAAAGAGAGGTGGGCTGTACTGTTAAATAAATGTACTTCAATATCACTGTCAAAAAATTAGGAGAGAAACTTTACTTTGGTTACTAAAATAGATCAATCATAGATCAGTAAGCCTATGTATTATATGGGTTAACATCAACAGGTTTGTGGTACTGTATATTTGGAATGCCACATATACACTTATATTAGATTTCTATCAAATTTTCATAGGCAGTACATTAACATTCACAATGCACAGTGGTAAAGCATTGCACAGCATTGCACAATCAGATTTAGTTCATCTTTAAGAATTCTTTAAGATTTAAGAACAAAAACACAACAGAAACCTCAGCAGCTGTTGATCTCACGGTTTACCTTCTCATCGAGTGCTTTGTGGTGCTCGAAGAGGGACTTGAGAGCTTTGAGGACCTCCACCTCACTGGAGACGCCAGAAGGAGACTGGGCCTGTCGTTTCACCACTGTCATGCGTAGGGAACGTTCATGCCTCGAAACCAAACACTCCAAATGCTCCAACAGCAGCTGTGGCACATATAAGGAGTTCATCTCATGAAGTATTACAACTACAAACATAATACATTAAACCAATGTAAAACTGAAACTAAATATAAAACTAATTTAATCCTAAATTTGTAGCTGAAATTACCACAATTAAATCTATAAGACAGCCCTAAATGCTAATCTAAAAGGGAAACAAAATCTAAATCTTAAACTTACAGAAACTTTAAAGCATACTTATTCTAAAAGTAAATCTAAATCTTAAGCTAAAATTAAATCTAAAGATAAAACCCAAGCTTATTCTAAAGCTAAATATTAATAAAAATACAGCTAAATATAAAATCAAAACTAATTCTAAAAACTAAATAAAATAAAAATGTGTAAGTTATCTAAAACTGAAACTAAATGTCTTATGCTGCTGCAACATGAGGTCTTTTTTTTTTTTGTCATATCACTAAACCCTCAAGGACATTTTTCATATGGAAAATTAATGATATGTGCTACACCGTTTGGTCTTTTCTCATTTTACAAGGGAACCCTTTTAGACAGCTAACAACATTACACACAAAAACCCCCATTACATTACTTGAAACAATAAAGCAGACACAACAAATTGAAACCCCCTGGACCCGGCACAAAGAAGATTATGTTAATGTGGTTACTCTCTAGTCTGGTACATAGCATAAAAAATCAATTCGGTCCCAAAGTCCCAAGGACACAGAGAGAGAGCGAGCGAGAACTGTCTGGCTTTAGATGAGTGGAGTGGACATACAGAGCTAAGGTTGTGAAACAGAGAATGCAAAGTAAAATTGAGTATGTTGTTTTGAAATGCGCTTGTTCAGGAAACCTGCTCAGAATAATGCTGAATTGCATCTAAAGCTGGATGTAGTAAATACTGAATCTAAATCTAAAGATAAACTGAAACTAATGCTAAAACTAAATCTAAAAAGTTCTTTCATGCAATGCGTAAAGTAGCTGTCTGTGAATGTAAACGATCTGCAAAGTTGTAAATTCGAAAGTGCACGATAGATAAAGTTATTGTCTCTCAAAAGAAGGAATCGACTCTGAACTGCTTATGAGTCATCAGGAATTTGAATCCCACTTTGTTACTGTTAATAGTCTTAAAAAGGTAAAGCTAAAACTAAAATAATATCTCAAACTAAAGCTTAAGAAAAGACACCTAATCTAAAATACAGCTAAAGTTAAAAAGCAAAGACAAAAAAATACAATTAATGTAATGCAAAATTTTTCAATTATAGCTAAAGTAAACTGTTTTGGCTTCATTTTTAGCATGCTGGTGAAATCAATATTCTAGTTGATTTCCGCAAGTTTCCAAATTTCCAAGCAAGGAGTTCGGCTTTTGCCAAGTAGGTAGTTGGAAATTCAGGCTTCTCTAGCTGAATGTAACACAGCATTAGGGCTGCAGTAGCACATGTACCTGCCTGAGGGCTGTACTGGCAGTACTGTAGCAGTGCTGCTCTAGAGACCTATCGAGGAGCTGACCTTTCTATTTCTGCTCAGTTCCTTGCTCTCTCATTCATAACCCTCAGTCTTTCCCAGCGCCAGCTCAGCACTAAAACAACCCTATAGCCGGATAATGCAGGTTAGGTTACTCTCTCTACCTCTGTGTGAGTCTGTTTTGGTGGATCAGATTAACAGTAGACACAGACATTAGCTATTACATGAATCTCAGCAATGATCTTAAATCAATATATGTACAGTAACATTATGTGTCATTTTACTTTAAGGGGCGCCATGTTTAAAGGTCCATCCTGTGTATTTCATCTACATTCTTAATTTTAATACCGAAATCAGTATAATTCCTCTGTTAATGCTGTACTTTCCCTTACTTGACTACATGGCCTGTTTGACATAATTTGATATTGTATGACTATAAGTGCACCCTAAACTTTTCCCACCTTTTAACCAAAGTTTTACTAGTAAAGAAAAGCACTTTTAAAAATGTTGTACACTCATTATATACACACAGTCATGTAAGTGTCCAAAAAAGGTTTAATCTACATAAGCGTGTCGACCCCTCATGGTGGCCACCGTGTTGAGATAACTTGGCCTCACTTGGTAACCCCCTATTATTAGTATCAATACTCAGAAATAAACACTAAAAAGTCTGGAATATTCACAATTTTGATCTAGGCTATATTGGACAAATAAATAAAAGCGAGTTTACAGTGAAACAATACAGTATATATACAAAATATTGCGTATGCCTAGTGGCCAAAATGCTATTTCTACAATGTCTTTGTGACTTTCTGCATTATCAGCAACTAATGCTCTTTTAGTAAATGCTGCAAGTATGTAAATTGGGACGCAATCTGAAAATTATTAAAATATGATAATTTCCCATAGTGACTCATGCATTGCAGAGTCGACAACAGTCTCTCTAGGTGAGCTTTGGGTTAAATACTAAATACACTCAGTCACATTAGCTGCTCCCTGTGTAGGATTAGAAGCTCTGTTTAAAATGAGTCTGTTTCTAATCTCACTCGACCTCTCCTCTTTTCCATTCCACTACCTCCCCTTATCTCCCTCGATCTATGCTTCCCTCTGGTTTTTAATACCTCCAATATCCTCAATTCCATAATTGACTCTTCAAACGTTTGGCTGCGGCTAAGTAACGCAAGTAATTAATTGAATTGCAGCGTGGGGTCAGGTGTGCCGGGCTGCATTAGCACAGTGACTCAGGCAGGCACTGAGGGGTGCAGGAAAGTGAGAATGACTACTTTCTTGTGAAATGGATAGCCAGAGTGTTGGTTCTTGTCAGATGTTTTAGCAGCGTCTCTGCATTCCATGGAAATGATTGGTGACAATTTTATTGAAAATACCATCCTGTCTGCTATCTTGACTTTCAGGGAATTATGATCTAACCGCTACAAGGATAAAGTTATCGCTCAACTGTCATCTCATGACATTAAATACCCCACGAAAATTGGTGCAGACATTTTAAAGTGTGAATGTTGTGACTACACGCTGTGAATCTATGGTAAGCATCTCAACAAAATCTGGTTTCAGTAAATGCAGTTTAGAGCAAGCACAAGCATCTTGTCTCTTACAAAACATCATGAATTACATGTGCAAATCATTGGATGTCAATCTCACACAGGGAGCAGCTAATGTGACAGTGAGTGAAGTACTTAACCCAAAGCTATAGAGACTATTGTCGATCCTGTCATTATGGAACAAAAAACATTATGAATTAGATGCGGAAGTCATTGGGTGGGCATCAGTTCTATTATTGCCTTTTTTGTAAACAAGTACAACTTTCCGAGGCGGATGATGGTTGAGGAGCACAATTCTTTGAAGTGCCTGGAAGACACTGTGTGAACTCACTCTGGTGTTGTTCCTCTCGGCCTTCAGCTCTGAAATCTCCTCCTCTTTCTCCAGCAGCTGTTCTCTGCAGGCATTCAGCTCTTTCGTCAGGGCGGCAAACTCCTGCAAGACACCAAACAGATATTTGAACATCACATGCACTGAGTGAGGGGACACAGGTTTGCCTAAGGACAATACTTCCGCAACTGCTGACATTCTAAAGTGTGCAACTTGTGGACACTTTGCTATCCCACGAGGCAGGCTCCTAAAGGGTCACTGTCGTGTAGAGTTTAGCTCCAGTCCTAATCAAACACAGCCGAATCACCAAATAATGGTCTTCAGGGTTACGAGAAACTTTTTAGGCAAGTCATTTTGGGCCGGTTGAAACTATAAACCCTGCAGGACATTGTTCCTCTTGAAGCAGGATCTGACTGCCATAAGGCAACAGGAGTTGAGAAGTAATATAAAATAGAATGGTGGAAAACTGTGAGCTTGTTAAATGTAAGTGGTATAGGTACCAAGGATGTTGTTGCTCAGGGCTAAACTTTAGACCAAGGTTAGCCAGCTCTGCTCTTGACGGGCTACCATCCAACAGTTTAGCTCAAACCCTAATTAAACACATTTGAACCAGCAATTGGAGCAATGCAATGTAGAACAATGCCAACATAGTGGATGTATTCATACTACACACCTTCATACCTGTAGAACACATTTCATCAGCAGTCAGGAAGTATGTTCTACAGTATCAAATTCTGTAAACACTACAAAAGAGTGGGAATTTGGACACAGACGTTAACTTTTTTGGCCATGAAATTTGCAGCAACAGCCATGACTGGAGGGAAATGACAACTACATGAAACTTTTCACTCAAAATCCCACACGAGTGAAAGGTAGAGATTCAATGTACTCATGGTAATAATCTGAATTCAGTGTCACTAAGAGGATTTCAGAAATGGCAGGAACGGGGCCAGGAATTGACTAGGGCCTGTATATGGAACAAGTAGTAAGTAGTGATGAAATTGTTTTGCAAGCAAACCTGATGAACAATACAGATTGAAGTCACCCTGCAACCCTAAACCTCAACCTTGGAAACAGTTTAATAATAAAAACAATCAATCATCCCAGTGACAGGCAAAAAAAAGTCAAATCTGAGCCAAAACTGTACCTGTTTGAATACACTATGAGATTAATGGCTCGTTTCTACAGAGCGGTATGGTACAGTACAGTACATTACAGTATGCAATTATTAGTTTCGATTGTCAGAAGTTGTGAATTATACCAAAACAATACCACTTTATTGGGACCCTTCCGTTGGGGTACCTAGCACAGTAGTCCGGTACCTAAAGGGCCGTGCTAGACTCACTGCAGAATGTTGATTGGTCGTCACTTGAGCGTTCTACAAGTAGAATCACAACAAAAAATGTGCCATTTTTTAATATACTGTAGTTGAAACACAATACTGTTGCAACACAATGTCGGCACGTAGTAATGTACCATGGTCGACACAGGAGGTGCATATCCTGGGTATCATTATTCGGTAACGCTTCCTTTTACAGTCCAGTTACCCATGTAAATACTATGTACTTATTTTAGTAACTACAATTACTGGGCAATAACTAGTACTAACCCTGAACCTACCCCTAAACCTACCCCTGTTCCATGTACTTACCTTATATTAGCCAGTACTTTCTAGGTAAGTACACTGTAAGTACTGGACTGTAAAAGGAAGCGTTACCCATTATTCATAACTAACTATGCTGTTTTCTGAACTAATTTTACTGTGTTTTAACACTTTCATATGGTTCCTCTGCTGCAGCTACTCTGTAGCGGAGAAACACAGCTGTACTTCTACAGTTGTATTTTTATAGTTGTCCATTGTTTATAAGGTTTTATGCTTTCCCTAGGGTGCCACTGTACACCTGGCCAACAGGACTACAGATGAAGACTAGCCCTTGGCTAATTCTGGCATGTTACAGGTGTACTGTTGTTAATATGCACTGTCCTGGTAAATAAATAAATACAATCATTGTTGTTTACTGTGTCACTTTCTTCTTCGCACGAGAATGACATTGATCCCTTCTTTCCGGCATACACCACGCCTATCAAGTAAGGGCACTGTTGGCGGAGACAGTATGGGTTTACCATCCCAAAATATACTGTACCACTCGGTGGAAACAAGCCATAAGTGACAACAAATTTTACTGTAAAAGTTTCCTTCATCATCCATCCCTCAACTATGACTGAGTGGGCTAAAAATGTGCCACATTTCTAATCTAATGGGCATCACTATTTTCATGATGGATAGGGGTATAGCCAGAATAAAATACATTTTTTGGACTATTATCTCTATGATGATGAGTCTGTCTGGCGTTTGACTGATGGCAAGAATTAGAGGTCTTAAATAGGCAAGAGTTGAAATCTCTATAGTGGACACCTCGATTGATAAACATGAACTTGGTAGACAATGACAACCCTGCCGCCCAACCACCAGACAGGAGTGATTGGGATCATGCAAAGGTAGCCGTCTAGGAAAATAACTCACTCTGGTATTGATCTAAGCCTGTCCTCTGTTGCAAGGCTCCTCTGATTTTAGAGAGATAATCAAACAGGACTCAATCCAGCTGGCCATCAAAGTAGAAGTCTTGTGTTAGTCAGAGAGGCGTTGCATTAAGTGTGAACTCATTGTATGAGGCTGTCTTCCATTATGTATCTTAACGCAACTATCATCTCTTGCTGTGATGTATTGATTGGAGCTATTATGTGGTGTTATAAAAGACAAAATGTGTATGAGCAAAGAAGTATCCAGGCTTGATGTTGTAGCTTTGCCTCAAATAAATCCCGTTTGAAATCTTCAAAGAATAAATAAGCTGGGATCTCACAGATTGCATCTTGGGAAGCTTTAAGATTCATTGCTGTGAACATACACCGGTGAACCCATGCAGACAAACACAGACTAACAACAAACCAGCTCTACATGTGCTAGAATTCCAATCAGTTATGATCAAAACCCCCCTCTAGCAGCTCTGCCTCTGAAACAAACCTCCCTGAAGTGTTTTCTGAAGTCAAAGGTCACTGATCCAAGATCAAACCAATTCACAGAGCAGGGATCCAACGCTGCCCTTAGGTGGTAAATGTGGGGTGGGTAAAGCATTGGATCAACATCTGTCAAAATCATTAGCGTGCGAAGGTCCAACCAGTGTGCAAAAGGTTAGCACACATTTTCTCATCTCAACTTTATAAAATATATCTCATTACTGGACAATCTACCATGTTACTGATATTTGTGTAAAGACTGAACTCAAGACTAAATATGGGATTTTCACACTTAAAATAATTTAGGATCATTTTTAATCCTTGGACAACAAAGTCCAGGATTATCTTGTTTCACACTGTTTACATTTTTACACTGTTTACCGCAATTCAGCACAAACTTGTTCTGGCACAGGGCTTCGTAAATTATAAGCAAAGTTGTGTTAAATTAAGTTATATGTGGTGCATAACCAGGGTCAATTAACTCAAGATCAAAAAAGAAGTTAACCTGGGATTAAAGTTTGAAAAGCATAGAGGAAATCCACGTGTATCAACTTGACAAATTTCCAGCAGAGTGAACTGAGTGCAGAGCCACAGGAAAGAAAAGAAAAATAAGATCTCAACTGTTTCCCCTAGACATTAGTTTAAATAGAGCAATCAGACTTTTTTTCTTTAGTCTCCTTTTTCTCAAAAAAAAAAAAAAAATCCTGAGTAAATGATCGTTATTTATGCACATTCTCATTGGCGATGGCGTCTATTATTATTTCTCCAAACAATTTTAAATATATGTGACAAAGTTGATAGTTAAACGAAATATACATAATTCAGAACTCTTGTACAGATGATATCTGATGAAATAGTACCAAACACACATGATAATTTTCTGCCTAAAATGCTATGCACAACATCTATGCTAATTCTTCTCATTTGCTTCACTGTTTCTACCCGAGTAGAATGCCAATCCCTGAGTAACTACAGATTGCGCCAGCTCTAGTCTGGATCCATCCTTTGCAATGACACTATAGTTACAATACGCTCTGGCTGATAACAGAATACTTCCTAAATTATAACATTGAAACAACCATGTTCTGTAAAGCTGCTTTAAAACAATATGTATTGCGAAAAGCGCTGTACAAATAAGTCTGAATTGAATTAAAAAGCAACCTCTGAGATTAGATACAGAGCATTTCCTCTAGGATGCAACAATAATCACAGCCAATAAGGACATACTTTAATACACAGCTATATAATTTGATTTTGGACAAATGAGATTTCGCTGTGGATGACAAGCTAAAAACAGAAACCAAGTAATTGTCTTACTGTGTGATCACAGCTGGTAATAACAAAAAGTCAGGTTACCATGGAGCAGATTAAGTTTTGCATTGTGCCTTGGTTTATCATGACAGTTTACTTGTTTGGCTAAAGACAATAAAATGTCATAATTAATCCTCATAGAGAGTAATGAGAAGAAGCCTGGAAGTATTCAACCAATCTGAGCACTTTGACTCCATAATATCTCATGAAAAGCAACTTCCTTCCTCACCATAGTTATCCCATACATACACTGTAAAAAAAAAAGTTGGATGAACTTAAAAAAGTAAGTTACCTGGTTGCCTTAAAATTTGAGTTAATTGAAATTAAAACTTTGAGTTAATACAACAAAGGAGATTAGTTTAATAAATAGAAACTCAAAATATTATGTTATCTGAACTACATTAATTATCTAAGTTGATTTGACAAAATATAAAAAGTTGTGATAACAAATCATGAAAATAATTTTTTTACAGTGTAGACGGCGCCAGGGCCCAGAGGGCCGCTGCTGGCAGATGCCCATAATGGGCATGTTGACGACACGGCTGTCTAGCAGAATTCACTCGGTTCAGTTTGGCACACACGTCACTGTGGATGAGTTAGCAAAGCGCTAATTAAAAAGTGTTGATTAGAGAGGTGGTGGTGCAGAGGTGTTAGTCTAAGGGGAGAGACAGGCATAATTACAACATGTTCTAACACCGCTTTAAACAACGGTGAGAGAGAAAAAAAAAATGGATAAACATGTTAAAATGTTCGAGGCAGGGTGTGAATGTTAATTTTAACCCAGTTTTAAAGAGGTACGTTTTATATCAATGTAATGTAAGCAGAGCTATAAAGGTTCACTTATTACCTCCTGGGCTTTTACCATGACAAAGTGGTGCATACTAACAGTCTGTTACTTAGGCTTTGCTTTACAGGTGAGCTGAAAACACACACACAAAATAAAATAAATGTCACCATTTATTAACTCATGTCATTTGAAACCCATTACTTTTTATTCCCAATCCTGTATAACTTTATTTTTTTCTATAGAACACAAAACGAGATATTTTGGACAATGTTCACACCACAAAAGCATGTGGTGAATGGGGGCTGTCAAGCTCTAAAAAAGAACAAAAACACCATAAAAGCGGTCCATGCTCTCTATTACAGGATTGTTGTACAACAGATTTGAGTAAGACAATGACTAAACTTTAAACTACCCGTATTATCCACTGAAAATCTTCCACTCCGTCATACAGTAGCTCTCAAATGTCATTTGCATTTATTCAAATTTGTTGTGTAAAGACATCGATAATACAAAGCGACATTTGACCTCATTAGACTGACTATATACAGAAGTGTCTGTATATAGTCTGTATATATACATGAGATATGAGATCTATGGCAGAAGCAAATTCAATTTTAGATTGTTCCTATAACACTAAACCATCATATATTGTTAGAATTGATGTCGAATGGACTACATTTATGATAGTTTTATTCTATTTTGTATCTTGACAGTCCCTGCTCACTAAAAGTATTGTTGTAAGGAAAGGAGCGTGAACATTCTTCAATATTTATTTTTGTATTTCCCAGAAGAAAGAAAATCATATGGGATTGGAACAACAGAATGGTGAACTATTCATTTAACCCCATTTCATGTCATCTAAAAAGGCACCAAAACCATGTAGGTTAGCAATCTCCCACTGACAGCACCCTCAGTGTAAAGTCTGAATGACAAAGACCACCCCATTTGAAAGGCAGATGCAAGAACTGCATCGTGGAAATAGACCAAACCTGGTCTTCCCCAAGGAAAGAGCACTTTTAGTTTAAGACGTTTGGGTTTGACAAAGCCTACAAAGAAATTTCTCGAAGAATGTCAACCAGTCGGTGTGAAAGCCCTGGCACATCTCATTCATTGACTCAAAACACTCTTTTTCAGCTGGATAAGAGACACTCCTGGGAGCGACGGGCCATTTAAAGCATGGAATGGGTGAAAGACCGGGTAGGACATGCACCTTACAAACTCAGAGAGAGTTTTTAAGACTTAAAATCAAACAGCCTATGTAACGATAACCTTCAGATGCACCTGCGGCTCTTGAGAAGCGTTGGCAAGATAGAGCATTCCCACTGTGCACCACAATAACTAAAGAAATACAATAAAAACTGCAGAGAAGTGGAGCAATGCTTCATCATAAACAAATCAAAAACTATAGAGGCAGACAGAAATGTGAACAGCTACATGGATGATATACAACCACAGACCCATTAAACTCTAGATTGAGGATGTGTACTGCATTCGATGAATCTTTAATGGAGGCTGTAAAGCTTTATTTACAGAATGTCCCATGGGTACATGCAATCTCACAGATGTATCGTGTGGCGAACAGAGCTCCTGCCTTTGTCTGCGTTGCACGCAAGGCTTTCGGATTTAGACAGTAACAGCAGAATTCTCAAATTTATGATACAGTTGTTTAATTAAAACAATTAAATAATTGTCACTATTCAATACCAATATCAGTAATATTTCACCCTTCTCGTCGTTAGTAATTACGATATGTCTCATCTGCTTCCACTCCTAACACTCCAATGTATCTGTATTAAAACCTTACACTCGGCAATGGTATAATTCTTCTTCGAATTGCATACACGTTTGGAGCCGGCCTGGTCAGTAAAGCATCTAACGACATTATATATGGAAAAAGACCTATATAACCATCAGCACTCAGCAAGACTCATTCCCTTCCTTTAAATATTTAGGAAGGTCACATACAAATCTACCAGCATCTCTTCAAGAAGCAAACCAAGAAGCATTTTTTTCAGAAGGTTGTTTACAGAAGCAGGTCAAAGTCAGCCTCTATATGAGGGTACAGACATGGAAATGTGTTTAATGTTTCAAAATAATGGCTCAAACTCATAATTAATAATAACCGTGGCAGAAACTATATTCTGTTTTAAGGGGATGATCTGCATTCAATAGTTTATAATTTAATTAAACATAATGCTATGAGAGGGCAAGTCAACTTTGAATAAATACTCTAATTGTTTATTTTTAATTGCCTGAAAAATCTAATGCAAAGCGCTTGATTCCCCTCAATCCAAGGCAATTTGTAACACGGGCTCCCCTGTAGACCTGGTCCCCTGACAGCGTGCGCACGTCCTGTGTTAACCATCTCTCCCTCAGCAGGAGGACGGCAGTTTGAAGTTAAACCTGTATAAATCCATCAGCCACGTCAAAGACCCACTCCAGCGCTGTCCCCTGACTCGTGTGTCCGTGTGAACCCAGGGTCTGTGCGATGGGGCGACCACTGGGCTTGATTTACTCTGACCTTTGGTTGCAGAACTCAAAGGGGTCGACACTCGGATGTAGAGCCGCCCATAAATCTGCAGAGGGGGTAATTACCGCCCAGGGATTTAGTGCTTCTCAAGGGGCGTTGGCTGCTAATTTTGTCCTCCTCATGACAGTCATTAACAAGCACAGGACCAGTGTAACAGCGCAAATATGCTATTCTGATTGTTCCACAGTTAAAACAAAATCAAGAATAAGTACCACGTTAAAGGAACGATATTAACGTCTGCTGATGCAATAGTTTGCAAGCCCCATTATTAATATTACAATTTAACCCTTGACTGTAAATATTAAGAATCCTCTATCGTTTGTGATGGATTTAAATGATATCTCAAATTATGCGTGTTGTTGAGGAGAGGTGCGATCGGACTAACAATTGTCAACTGTTGGAAGATAAAACTGGCGAAAAATATTTCACAGACTAGCAATGAATTTTAGAAACCACCCAGAAGACCCTAAAACCACAATGCATGAGAGGAGAGGAGAGGAGAGGAGAGGAGAGGAGAGGAGAGGAGAGGAGAGGAGAGGAGAGGAGAGGAGAGGAGAGGAGAGGAGAGGAGAGGAGAGGAGAGGAGAGGAGAGGAGAGGAGAGGAGAGGAGAGTCCTTTCTAATGCAAACAAAGGTCAGATATTTGCAATGACCTTTATATTCCCCTGTGAAAAATGTGGTAGGTTCTGCAAGTGTTTTAATGGGAAAAACAGCAAATCACTGACTTATTCATAAACATATGCTGAATTTATTTTTCAAGAAACCATTCTTTGAAATGCAGGGCACTAAAGCTGAGGGACGAATGAGAACACAGGCCCACCCTTGTGTAATGAGTGTCACACATTCTCAATTTAAAACCAATCTAGTGGAGCAGTCAGGCAGCAGAACACACACGAACACACACACACACACATTCTGCAAATGTCAGCCCATGCATCACCCATTAACCAGCTGTGAATACCAGCAATGAACAAGATGAATGGAGTCTGAAGTTGCTGACTTTTAAGGAGAACCCATCTGATCAAGCTTCTTCGACAAAACCTTTATACAAATAAAGCAAATAAAGGTCCTAATAAAGAAATAAAAATAGACCAAATAAAGGTCCTCTTTACCTTTAAATATTTCAACTTTTTCACTCACTTTTTCAATACTTTGTTTTGTGTAAAATTCCTGTTTTAATCTATTTCTAGAATGACAATGTGTTATAGTAATGCACAACACATAAACATAAATGATGCCAGTACTGGAATAATTTACATTTTTAAATATATTAAAGTATATAACTGTTATTGTTAACTTTAATTTTATTGTAAATTTTAATATTATATCATCATCACATTTAGAACATTGGCAGAATGACACACTATAGTAACTATATTTTTAGGCATCATAGGCACATTGAGAAATATTTTTGAAAGCTTATTAGAATATCATGTAGCAGCATGTTAACGTCAAGCTCTAATGATCAATTGCGATTCACGTCCTCAGTGTGTTTCATGTAAGGAGCACTATTTGAGTAGTACATAAAGTTACTGACTATGTAGAGAGTTCCAAATCAGGTTCCATATATAACGCTCTCTTAGAAGGCATCTGCTTATGTAGGCAGTACACAGAGCTTATGACCTCCCGACATATGTATCTGCTATTAAAGTCAGCCTGCCTTTGAAAGTGGACAAAACCGGAAACCAATAACTGTCAGATCAGATAACCACAGTGAACGTCTCTGTATAAGGCAGATAAAACAAAAGGGCGAACCTACCCATAAATCACCTCTACAAGTAAGAAGCCGTCGTGATTGGTTTAAGAATCTTCACTTGTGAAAACTCAGTTCACATCCTTCCGTAGATCATTCAAAAATGAGCTAATCAGAGACTGAGTCCTGATAGGCGACGTAATTTAGGTGATAAAGCATGCGAGCAGATATACGTGCGCAAATCTTCCCTGCTTGCTCTATTGCACAATGTTGAGCAGATACAAAGCAGGGTAGAACAGAATCTTAATTCCTAGCCACACAACTAGGACAGATGGTATTTGCATCCATGACTTTCATGTGATGTTCCCAAAGAATAAAGGGACAGTCTTGTCCAGAAGTACCCTATGATGAAGACTATTAAAATGTTGGGCCGTTTTTGGTCAATGTCTGTTAGTTCTGAGGCCATTTCTATGCTAGGTTCATGATAAAATGTCTAGTTGTCTCGTTTTGCACACTAACATATACATTTGTCTAGTAAAAATGTACTTTTCCTTAAAAACCATAGCAACAGCAAGTAGCAAATCATGATTTGATAATGTATCAAAGTATTGGATGCATTTGGACTTGTATTTCCTATGAATTGGTTCAGAAGAACATGACAGAAATGAAATCATTGTAAACGTGTTTCCACATAGCTTTTATCCATGGCATAAGCTGTCTAGCTAGCTAACTTCATGTTGTTATTGTTAACTAAACTATTGTTAACTGTTTTGACATTTTTTTGACAGTACTAAAAAAACTTAAGCTAAATATAAATGTAAAATAATAAAACTGACAAAAGCACATACTACTAAACTGCGCTGAAAACTAACTAAACCACTAAAGTGGTCAGCTCTTTTGGGATTGAACCTACAACTGTGGTAACCAATCCATATACATATTAAGCCACATCATCCCACATATTCATAACTCTATATGTACATCCCCAGTGATCCATTCAGTCAACTGACGCGCTAAACATTACTTTTGTCTTTCTCTTTTTTTTTTTGAGAGGCAATTCTCTCTTTTGGATGAGAGGAGCAGCGGGTGCAACGATGGCCATTTGCACTCGGGTGACCTTTGCCCTCACTTTATTCTGTCTCTCAGTCAGTCTCTGCGGAGGCCCGTCTATAAAATCAGTCCATTTCACTGGGTTCTTGGTGCTGGGCCACACTAATACATTTTCTTATTACACTCTACTTAAGAACAAAGGACTCAATTGAAAAATGAGACAACAGAGAAAGTGTTTTGAAAAAAGAAAAGAAAGTCTCGTACCAGGCGCAGATGGGTCTCCCCCTGAGCTAAGTTGAAAAATGCTGCCCAATTGATTTTACACAGTTGCACTCCAGGAAGCCAATGGTGTTACCTTTCAAAGAAACAACTTGAAATGTAAAACTGTTGTGGACAAATTACAGAGCCGTTGAAAAAAGGTAAAGTGCATCTACTGCAAACAGTGGAATATTTATTAATTGCCTGCTATTACAGCCCCCATCATCCCCCAGCTTAGGCACTAGAAACTGATTTCAGGGCGGTAGTAATTAAAACAGACCAGCTGAGCAACACCCCAAGTTATTTAAATTTTGCTCTGACACAAGAAGAAATACATTGCATTACCATCTGCTCAGATCACGCTACAAAATTAAGCATGGAGTTCGAAGACTGTCCTAACATTGCATAAACTACATGTTTAATGTATCACAGCCTCATGAAATGTTCCGAATTGACAAGTTTTATACAAGACAACTGTGAAAAAATACTGGTCCAAGTCAAAAGAGCCTCAAAAAAGTCTCAACAACAGTCTGGTCTCCAGACATAACTGGAGAAAAATTATGACTTGAAGCAACACTCATGGCTTGTCAATCAACAGCTTATCAATGGGTCATCAATCAACCAAACTTTTATACTTAAGGATAGGGTTTTATTCAAATCATGTAATAGTGATGGTTACATTAGAAACCACCATTATTCACAAATCAAGTCCAAAAGATGACCAAGATAAAACGTTTGGCTTTTGTGTCTCCAATCTTCACAAACTTCACACTCCAGCGTTTATTAAACCGTCAAGGCTTCTGATGATATTTACAATGTTGTTTAATCCGTGGATTTGACATCCATTCTGATCCACATTTCTTGTCGTAGTTAACGGCCTCTCGTCGCGCTTTGAGCTTATCTGCTTTGCCCAGCTTGTTCTCCCATAGTCTGCGATTGGCACTCGGTCGGCCCGTGTCATGAGAGTCTAACATAAATTGAAGGCGTTCTAAGGCAATAAAGTGTGGCGTTGTGACACACTGGGAAGTTTCCTGTGGATAACGGCCGGCCGTCACACGAGGCGAGACTGTCCGTAAATAAAAGTTGCCGGTGTCCTGCCAGACTGCAAGCCAATAAAGTTTGAAAGGTCAGGACAGACTCATTCTTGCCACCTTGAGTTATGCCCACTATTAGGCAAAGTTGTGCAATGCTAAATCAGATTTGCTCACCGATTGACAGATACACACTGGCAGTGGCACACTTACAAACAGCCAGACAGACACACACACAGACACACACAAAAAGGTAAGAGGCAGGAGTGCCGGGGCCCGAAGCAAGTGTTCACTTTGCATTAGCGTGACATCTGGTGCTGTGAATCTCTGGCATTTTCTTAAAGGTCTTCCAGCATAGGGGATGATCAGTTAAGGTTTTTGTGCCTAAAAAAACGCAGTAAAAAATCTTTGGCGGATTCCATTTGAAAGTGAGCATCACTATAGTCTACAGGGCAGAAAACTTGGTTATCTGAAGGGAATTATTGGATATACTGGACAGCCATACATCACTCTTACTTTATTTTAAACAGGATATTCATTTTTTAAGCACACAAAGGGATAGTTCACCCAAAAAATAACACTGTGTCATCGTTTAATCACCCTCCTGTTGTTACAAACCAATAATAAGACTTTATTCTGTCTTCGAAACACAAATGAAGATTTTTGTGAAGAAACCTGAGAGATTTATGCCCCTGCATTCAAAGTCCACACCCCCAAAAGTGGTTTTATCCTCTGAATTAATCTTCTGAAGAGACATGAATGCTTAACAAGATAAACATAATTTTATTCACATATAAACATTGATAAATACGTACACACAACAAATCAAACATGGCAAACAGAAGCTTAACCATACAGTACTTGCTTGACATGAGAGAACAAACCTCATTGGTTATTACACGTCAAGCAAGCATGTTTGAGCTTTTTTGTGGAATGGACTTTCAGTGGAAGGACATATAATAAAAATGAACAAAAGTCTTATTGCACAGAGTGATTTGAGGGTGAGTAAATGAAATGAATTTTCATTTTTGGGTGAACTATCCCTTCAAATTTTGTGCAACATACAATTTCTTCATGTTTGGTAAAAACAAACAAACATACACAAGTGAAAATACATCAGCAAGTGAGGGTTTATTAAATTGTAAAAAATGTTTAATAATATTGAAATAAAGTAATATTTAACTGTTTATACTGTTTTATACTGCACATTATGTTGTAATTCTTTACGCCCATCTGTAGTGAAAGCTAAATCTGTGCATCAGCACATTCTCAATGGAGAAGAAATTGATGATCTACTGTATGATCTTATACGACAAATGCCAAACCACTTTCTCACAAACACACACTCATGACGTGCTTCAAGCCCCACAGGATCTCTGCAGGATTCAACATCACAGCGGCACGGATGGCTCCATTTGGGAGTCCATTAAACCACTAATTCACCAGTTATTTTTATTTTTATGTGATTCTACCGGGCTATCATTTTCAAAAGACATGATTTGCTTTGTAGGAGTGTTTTTCTGACAGCATATCAGCGAAGGTTCAGAATTGGGAGGGTTTATTCCCTTCTGCACCACCAGGAATGTCTCAAGAGGTTTGGGAGGTATTGTTTTCCTACTGGGAATCCAGTTAAGACTCTATTTGCTCCTCCAGATTTAGATTTCTCCTGCAGTTTTCTGCACATCCCATCACAACTCACTTTCTCACCCCACTGCTCCTTTGAAACTTCACATTGTCACACTGTTCTAACTTTACTTTTTTTTCTACTTTTGTCTAGAGTCTAGAGCATAGTTCACGTTTCCCTTCACAAAAAAAAACCCATAAGCATAGTCCATGTGATTTGAGTGCAATAAACAAAGTCTTCTGAGGTCATACGATAGGGAAAAATCTTTACCTTACCTTGGCTGAAGCATTCAGATTCTGCAGGAATATATTTTTTTATTCCATGCAAAAATAACAGCATGAGTTCATTTTGGGGTGAACTATATATCGAAATATGATGCACACAAAAAACCGCAGCACCAATGTAGCATTTCTTCTCTCTCTCTCCCTCCCTATTTTTGTTTATTAGTTAGGGCACTGTGAGCGGGCCTTTCCGCACATCCAAACCTCTGTCACGGTTGGCTAGCTATAAGGAGAGTTCACTAAAATATGGATTTATTGTGTCTGCTGCACTACAGGAGAATGCTGGGAAAAAGCAATGCAGAGACAAATGGGCATGAGTTTATATTTTTCCGTTCTCCATTTCTACATGTATTACAAAAATGTGTCTTGTGTAATGCATACAGTATAGAATGAAGCAGCCTCCTGTTAAGTTAGTTTTAGGAAGAAAGGGCCTTTTCACAAAAAGAACAAATATTTTCTAATAATATTCGGCACAAATCAACATTTTTAATTGAAACTAAAGATACAAAAATTATATCAGTGACAATATCAGCTTGAGCCAAAATGGCAATTTTTACTATTATTTTATTGGATTCAGACAATACAGTGTACTCTATTTTTCTATCCCTTGTTTTATCATTAAATAATGCATTTACACTGGGCTCAAGCTTAAGTTTCCAAGGTTTGGGGTCAGCAATTTTTTTAAAGAAATTAATACTTTTATTCTGCAAGGATGCATTAAATAGATAAAAAGGCATTTATAATGTTACAATGCTGTTCTTTTGAACTTTCTATTCATCAAAGAATCCTGAAATGGATCATGGTTTCCATAAAACAGCACAAATGTTTTTAACAATCATGTGACACTTGGAGTAATGATGCTGAAAATTTAGCTTTGCATCACAGAAATAAATAATAAAAAAAAATATATATATATATATATATATATATATTCTTTAGAAATGTTGGCCCATATTGATAGGATAGCATATTGCAGTTGATGGAGATTTGTGGGATGCACATCCAGGGCACGAAGCTCCCGTTCCACCACATCCCAAAGATGCTCTATTGGGTTGAGATCTGGTGACAGTGGGGGCCATTTTAGTACAGTGAACTCATTGTCATGTTCAAGAAACCAATTTGAAATGATTTGAGCTTTGTGAAATGGTGCATTATCCTGCTGGAAGTAGCAATCAGAGGATGGGTACATGGTGGCCATAAAGGGATGGACAAGGTCAGAAACAATGCTCAGGTAGGCCGTGGCATTTAAACGATGCCCAATTGGCACTAAGGGGCCTAAAGCGTGCCAAGAAAACATCCCCCACACCATTACACCACCACCACCAGCCTGCACAGTGGTAACAAGGCATGATGGATCCATGTTCTCATTCTGTTTACGCCAAATTCTGACTCTACCATCTGAATGTCTCAACAGAAATCGAGACTCATCAGACCAGGCAACATTTTTCCAGTCTTCAACTGTCCAATTTTGGTGAGCTCTTGCAAATTGTAGCCTCTTTTTCCTATTTGTAGTGGAGATGAGTGGTACCCGGTGGGGTCTTCTGCTGTTGTAGCCTATCCGCCTCAAGGTTGTGCGTGTTGTGGCTTCACAAATGCTTTGCTGCATACCTCGGTTGTAACGAGTGGTTATTTCAGTCAAAGTTGCTCTTCTATCAGCTTGATTCAGTCGGCCCATTCTCCTCTGACCTCTAGCATCAACAAGGCATTTTCGCCCACAGGACTGCCGCATACTGGATGTTTTTCCCTTTTCACACCATTCTTTGTAAACCCTAGAAATGGTTGTGCGTGAAAATCCCAGTTATTGAGCAGATTGTGAAATACTCAGACCGGCACGTCTGGCAACAACAACTATGCCACGCTCAAAATTGCTTAAATCACCTTTCTTTCCCATTCTGACATTCAGTTTGGAGTTCAGGAGATTGTCTTGACCAGGACCACACCCCTAAATGCATTGAAGCAACTGCCATGTGATTGGTTGATTAGATAATTGCATTAATGAGTAATTGAACAGGTGTTCCTAATAATCCTTTAGGTGAGTGTGTGTATATATAGACCCCTTATCAGTTGGTAAACATGGTGACGTTTTTCTGTGGGCGGAGCTTAGTTGGCTGCAGAACGATCCCTCTGGCCGCTTCCCTAACGTTATTTTGCAAGTTTTGTTAGCTTGTTTTTTAACAATGACTGGAGAAAATCCGGTTTTATCTTAATGTGCGATGGGCTTCCGGTCTGAGCGGCGCCATGTGAGGACGTGGTTTACCGAGCTCCTCGCCAATACTAGTAAGAAATATAGAAGCAGCAATTTTATGTAAATACCTTGAGTCACGCTCATTATTGAAGCCAAAACGTCGCACCAGGCTTGACATTTTGACCTAACGCTCGCTGAAAATGTCTAAAAACCCACGGAAAGCGCCTGATACAAGGGTTAGCTCCAAGGCTAGCCCGGAGGCTAACGCGGACCTGGATGCTGTACCTAACGCCGCACTTGACCGCGGACCCGGGCATGAGGCCATCCTCCTAGCAATCGCCGAGCTGAGGACTGAATTGCTCACCAAAGCAGAGGCACAATCCGCTGAAATTCGGAACCAGGTTGACCAGCTGAGAGCAGAAATTAAACTAGCCAACGATAATGCTAACGCCAAGAGTGAAGCCCTAGATAAACGGGTGGTCGCACTCGAGTCTGCAGCTAACAGCCACTCTGATCTGCTTGCTGCTCTGGAGCGGGACATGGCTAACGTGCAGAGGGAGCTTGCTACCCAGAAAGCACGAAATGAGGACTTGGAGGCACGGTCGCGTCGCAATAACCTGCGCATTACTGGGATAAAGGAAAGACGGGAGGACGGGAAGCGCGCGACGGATTTTATATCTCAATGCCTGAAGGAGACGCTTGGCCTCGATAAGCCCCCTTTGCTGGACCGGGCGCACCGTACGCTACGCGTGAGACCGGGTAACAGTGACCCGCCGAGAGGCTTCGTCATCAGATGCCATTATTACCAGGAGAAGGAGGAAATACTAAGGAAAGCTGGGCAGATGAAACAGCTGACGACGGGGGACGGTGATAAGATCCGCATCCAACCAGACTACACGCAGGCAGTGTCCAAGCAGCGGGCAGAGTTCAATGAAGTACGGGGCCTGTTAAGGAGTTGTGAGGGAATCCGCTACGGCCTGTGGTACCCGGCGGAGCTGAGGATAACGACGCCAGATGGTATACGCACAAGCTTTAAAGACCCAAAGCAGGCCAAGGATTTCATAATGGAAAACCTGAAGCGCGCAACCTAAAGATGTGACCGCGTAGATCGAGTGACGTACTTTCCGTGGTTCCTTACATCCGATTCAGAGGTATGTTTGACTGACGTAATCCGGACTACCATCCTGATAAAGACTTTAAGCAAAGGGTATTTTAATATATCCAATCACCAGCTAAAGACCGTCAGCAAAGGCGCAAAAGTACAACAAACTTTTTGTTCTGGCCTGATTTGGCCAACACATAGCGGGTGGATTTAAAATGTACATTTATTAAACCTAGAGCTTCACTGTTCATTTTTGGGCCTAAGGCCTTGTTGGCATGACTGGACGGTTTTGAAACTCTATCGAAAGTTAATGTTGTTCTACTGTGTCCATTATGCACCAGTAGAAATTTAAGAAAAAAAAAAGAAAAAAAAGAAAAAAAAAAATGTAACTGTCGTACGCATGACTGGTTGGCTCGGAGATTTTGTTTATGTTGGTTAAGGTTACTCATATAAAGTGTAATATAAACAAGGTGCTAGATTTGACATTTATGGAGTGTGTACTATTTGGTTAACGTTACAGTTAAGATTAGCTGCAACATGTTATTCTGTCATTAATAGTTTTGGTGGGACTCGGTCTCACAAGGTAAGCTTTATGTTGTGCGATAATGTACGACTGGGGGAGTATGCAGCCTTTCGTTTGGGGAGAGGCCAGCAATGGGGTTATGTGAATGATGTGTTTGATTTTGTTTTTTTGTATTTTCTGTTGTTTTTGTGTTTTTTATTATTGGTTTTAATTACACAATGTCTAAATAGAGATCTGTCACTCGTGAAAAGGCTTTACGATCATGTTGTTTATAGGCAGGCGGCGGTCAGGTCATTTCAGATACTAGAATATGGCGACAAATAAGTTTAGTGATTCGGGGCAGGCAAACACTAAATTTACGAACTGGAATATCAAAGGGCTTAATCACCCAGTAAAGCGTAGTAAGGTGTTTTCTCATTTATCAAAACTGCAAACAGACATAGCATTCTTAACCGAGACACACTTGCTTGATAAGGATCACTCCAGACTTAAGAGAGGGGGCTTTTCCCAGATTTTTCACTCCAAATTCAACGCTAAATGCCGTGGTGCGGCCATTCTCATCCACAGGGAAGTGCAATTTGTACAGACAAATACGATTCAAGATAAAGACGGTCGGTTTATTATTGTTCAAGGACATTTATTTAATTTACCAGTAGTACTGGCCTGCGTCTATGCTCCAAACTGGGATAATGCAAAATTTTTCACTGACTTTTTCTCACTCCTTCCAGAATTAAACAGTCACCAATTGGTCCTCGGGGGAGATTTAAACTGTGTTTTGGATCCCACTATGGACCGTTCTAGGGCCATACCGAGAACACTTAGCAAATCAGCAGAGACTATTAACGCTTTTCTCCAAGCATATGGGGTGATTGATGCATGGAGATATAGAAATCCGGTTTCTAGACAGTATTCTTTTTTTTCTCCAGTGCATAATTCGTATTCCAGGATAGACTATTTTTTGCTGGACAAGAAACTCCTACCCCTGCTGAGGTCTAGTGAATATGATAGTATTGTTATCTCTGACCATAGCCCAGTAACAATGGTGCTCTGCTTTCCAGATAACGAGCCTCCACAACGCAACTGGAGACTTAACCCACATCTTTTGTCTGATGAAGATTTTGTTAACTTCCTATCCGCCCAAATCGACTTCTTTCTAGAAACAAACCAAACACCAGATACGAGCCACTCGAACCTGTGGGAGGCAATGAAAGCATATTTACGTGGTCAGATAATATCTTATAATGTAAGCATGAACAGAAAACGGTCAGCACGTCTTAATGAGCTGAGCTCTTTGATAAAGGATGTGGATCATAAAAATTCTGTAGCTCCATCTGCGGCTCTTTGTAAAGAGAGAACTGGTTTGTTAACAGAACTCGATACTCTCGTATCTGGAGTAGCTGAGGAGCTTTATCTTAAATCTCGTCAAGAATTTTACGAGCATGGGGAACGAGCCAGCAAACTACTAAGCCATCAGCTAAGGCAATCCGCAGAGGCTGGATTTATAGCAGAGATTAACACTCCAGAAGGGATAACCACAGATCAAAAAAGCATAAATAAACAATTCAGAAAATTTTATGAAGACCTCTATGCCACTGAAAATTGTGATAGCACTAAGTTAGCTCAGTTTTTCGATGGTCTCGAGATTCCAACCATAGGCCAACAAGACAGGGCAGATCTCGATAGTAACATTTCAGCAGCCGAAATTGGCCGGGCAATCAAAAAAATGAAGAACGGTAAAGCTCCAGGCCCGGATGGCTTCCCTATTGAATTTTTTAAGAAATTCTCATTTAAGCTAACCCCTCTTTTAAAAAATGTATATACCGAGGCATTGGAGCGTAAGACTCTCCCTCCCACAATGACACAGGCCACTATCTCAGTCCTTCTTAAGAAAGGAAAGGACCCTCTGAAATGTGAGTCATTTCGGCCTGTGAGTCTACTCTGCTGCGATTACAAAATCTTGACCAAGGTTCTGGCTAGTAGATTGGAGTCTGTTATGCATACAGTGATACATCCAGATCAAGGTTATTATAGTTTTGCATTTTTCATTAGTTTTTATTTTTATTTCGTTTTTAATTTTTGTTTTCAAATTCAGTTTAGTTTTAATTAGTTTTTAAAGTGGGTTTGCTAGTTTAGTTTAGTTTTTATTTTTTGAAAATGCTTAGTTTTAGTTTAGTTTTTATTAGTTTTAGTGTTAGTTTTAGTCTTTTTTTGGATTTTGGGTTATTTGTCAGGGGCAAGATTCAAAAAGGTCAAAAAAAGAATTGTGTAATAATAACTCAACAAAAACATCCTACAATTTTAGAAATATCTATTCAACAATAAAACCAGTACATAAAATGTACATATGGGCACAAATATGTAAACAGTCTACACAAGACTCCGCAGTAAAGTGCAAAATGTGTAAGTGGCGTGTGCCAGGAAAAAAAACTAAATAGCAATAGACTAAAGACGACATACACAATATTTCTTACTTATTTAGAAATGCAGTTTATTGCTAGGTCTTGCTAGTCTTTGTCCTATTTAAAGTAGGCTAATACTGAACGTGAAACAAAATCT
The DNA here is from genome assembly GCA_036326025.1 of Chrosomus eos. Classification (NCBI taxonomy): domain Eukaryota; kingdom Metazoa; phylum Chordata; class Actinopteri; order Cypriniformes; family Leuciscidae; genus Chrosomus; species Chrosomus eos. The sequence goes on from CM070822.1 coordinate 18,187,160, forward strand.
GGAACAAAAAAGTGGATTAACAGTTTTCTAGCAATATTAATTATTAAAATGAATCAAAAAAAGAGTTCATACCCAAACAGAGTATTAAAAACCTCCTTGCAAGGTAAGTATTGCTAGTCTTTGTCCGATTTAAAGTAATACTGAATATGAAAATAAAAATGAAAAAAATCTGGAACAAAAAAGTAGATTAAAAAAGTATTAACACAAAAATAATACTCTGAGTATTAAAAATCTCAAAATACATGAAAAAAATCATTGAGCAAATACAGGCTATTTCTCATTAAAGAGCAGTGAATTCTTTTCTCTTTTTATTTTGTTGTTTGATTAATATTAAGTGCACAGATGGCATTAGGTTTATTATGCACTGTCACTTTAAGACCGAGTGCAGATCCATTTGCACTGATGCACATCCGATATTCTCACAACTGTATGTTCTGTAAAGACATAACTGACTGTGTTTACGTGAATACTCTCCAAAACGGACATTTAGACATAATGTTGTGTATTTGTCCATTCAGACGCGAAAGAGAGCTCAATTCAGTCCTCGCGCGCTGTATAGCTGTCTATCATTCGTCATATAGTAATAACACCTTGTTTTATTTTATTTTTTATAAGTTATGAGCTATAAATAATTAAAGTGTGATATTTTAATTACGCAATTGAAAGTGCGCAGCTCTGAATGCACGAGCTCTGCGTAGCACACAAACTGACAGCTTTACCGCTTGTTTCGCTATTTGTTGCACTTAGCAAGTTAATGGTAACTGTTACATTTCGGAGATATCAAGTAGCTAATTGACCCACGGATTATCCAAAGCGTCCGACTCCGCGGTAGTAAACATATAGGCTACATATAGGCCTAAGTCACACTGTCTAATATTCGCACAACCTTTGAACTAAAAATAAAATAAAAAGTGCTCTTTTTATGATCTTTTGCATGACGCGGGCCAAAAAATTAATGCCGGGCCGGCTACTCATCTGTATTGAAGCAGCAAACATTCAGTGTAAGAGTAAAATAATGATATAACATTATTTAATATTTGAATCACATTCACAGCTTATATATTTGACATAGACAACCCAAGTGCATTTTACCTCAGATTTGCGAATAGTTAACTTTCTAAAGAAGGCGCAATCGCTTCTCGGGTCGACATTAACACACTGACAATAATGTCATCAGAATTTAAAATATGTTTACACCACTTTTTAATGTGTGATTGTGTAAAGGTGTTCACGAGATACCAACCTTTCGCGAACTTGCTTTCGACGTCGAACCCTCGTTTTCATGGAGACGCGGAGTGCACGGAGGGGAGGGGCTGTGTGTGCGTGTGTGTGTGTGTGTGTGTGTGTGTGTGTGTGTGCGCGCGCGTGCATGTGACAGAAAGACAGAGGGAGAGCAGGGAAAGGAAATGCAGCTGAACGAATACACTGCGTGTTTTGAATAGCGTTAACAAATTAAAGAGATTGACAAAGACGAAAACTAAAGACATTTACTCTATAATTTTATTTTATTTTAGTTAGTTTTGCCAAACACACATTACAGTTTTAGTTAGTTATCGTTTTTTTGTAATGCCTCGTTTTTATTTTTATTTCAGTTAACGACAATGTTTTTTCCCACCTAGTTTTCGTTTTTTCGTTCGTTTTCGTTAACGATTATAACCTTGATCCAGATCAGACTGGTTTTATTACTGGGCGGCAGCTGTTTGGCAACATACGGAGGCTTTTTAATATTATTTACTCCCCAGAAACTCCACCTACAGCAGAGGTTTTGCTCTCCCTCGATGCTCACAAAGCATTTGACCGGATTGAGTATGAGTATCTTTTTGCAACTCTGGGGAGGTTTGGTTTTGGACCGGCTTTTTGTTCATGGATAAGGATCCTGTATGCCACCCCGCAGGCCTCCGTCCGTACTAATAAAATAATCTCCAACTATTTTCCTATAGGTAGGGGGACAAGACAGGGCTGTCCATTGAGCCCGCTTCTGTTTGACCTCGCCATTGAACCACTAGCGGTTGCACTTAGGAGTGCCGAGGAGCTCACGGGTATTGTCAGGGGGGGCCAAAATCACAAACTGTCTCTATATGCGGACGACTTGATACTGTACCTGTCCGATCCTTGCACCTCTATTCCTAAGGCATTAGAAATTATCTCTAACTTTGGAGAGATTTCAGGCTACAAAATCAACCTTACTAAGAGTTTGCTCTTCCCTATTAACGACCAGGCTCGACAGATGTCTTTTGAGGCATATCAACTAAAAGAAACTCGTGACACTTTTACTTATCTCGGCGTTTCAGTAACCAGCAAATATAGGGATTTATTCAAGCATAACTTTAAACCAGCCCTGGAAAGGGCCAAACAGGACATTTCCCGTTGGTCAGCGCTGCCTATATCACTTGCTGGCAGGGTTAATTCGGTCAAGATGATAATTATGCCCAGGTTCTTATTTTTGTTTCATACAATACCTATTTTTATCCCTAAGTCTTTTTTCAAAGAGCTTGATAAATCTATATCTACCTTTATCTGGAGCAAGACCATCCCACGAATAAGGAGGTCACATCTGGAGAAAAAGAAGGAGGCGGGAGGCTTGGCACTACCAAATTTTTTACAATATTACTGGGCAGCTAATATTTATAAATTAATATATTGGGTCTCTGCATCTAACGAGGGGGGTGGACCTGTATGGGTTGAAATGGAACAACATTCCACTCATCCGGTGTCCCTACCTTCTTTAGTATGTGCGCCATTGCCACTCAGTAAGCAGCGCCTTACAAATAATCTTATTGTGAGTGGCTCACTTCGAATATGGTCCCAATTCAGGACCCACTTTAAACATAGACAGGCTATGTCCTCTCTCCCAATCTCGGCCAACGCACTCTTTCCACCCTCACTCATGGATACAGTATTTAAGTCATGGTTCAGGAGTGGTCTGAAACGGGTGAAGGATCTTTTTAAGGATGGTGTGTTCATGTCATTTGAGCAGCTGGTAAATGAGTATAATATCCCCAGTTCGCATTATTTCAGGTATCAACAGGTGCGTGTCTTTGTTCGGAAACATTTCCCTTCCTTTCCGTTACTCTCGTCGAATAACTGGATAGAGGAGTGGCTGGAGGGGGATCTAAATCAAAGAGGAGGAGTGAGCAGATTATATGAGGATATTCAGATGATCACCTCGCCGTCACTTAGTCATATTAGGGCAGGATGGGAGGGAGAACTAGGATTTAGACTGTCGGACGACTCCTGGCAAAGCGCAATCAAGAGAATACATTCAACTTCGATTTGCATCAGACATGGTTTGCTTCAGTTTAAGGTGCTCCACAGGCTTCATTTATCTAAAAGTAAGCTTGCCAGGATATATCCAGATGTCGACCCGACTTGCTCCCGATGCCGTCAGGCTCCAGCTACCCTCTATCATATGTTCTGGACTTGCCCAAAGTTAACACAGTTTTGGTCTTTAATTTTTGACACTTTTTCTTACATTTGTGACAGAGAGATAAGCCCTGCCCCTGAAATCGCAATATTTGGTGTGACCCCTGCTGGGAGGACAATATCTGGTGCACAATCAGACGCCATTGCGTTTTCATCTCTATTGGCCAGACGTCTTATTTTGTGCAATTGGAAGTCAGATATGCCTCCCACACATAGGCGCTGGGTTGAGGATGTAATGGCACACTTGAAACTTGAGAAGTTGAAACATACGATCAGGGGTTCAACCCAGAGATTCTATATGGTCTGGCAGCCATTTCTGGATTATTTTAACTTACAATTTAATGCTGGAAATATTGGGACATAATTGATTCACAAGCTCTGTAACTCTGTAAAATGTCAGTTTATCTTTTTTTTTTTTTATTTATTTTTTTATTATTATTTTATTTATTTATTTTTATTGTCATTTATTATTGTGTAGGTTGGGGTTGTTGTATGGGGACTTGTTAATTGTTTTATAAGTGTTTACGATTTAAAACCCAATAAAAATATTTGAATATTATCTTAATGTGCAAGGTCACTCAGTGTCCAGGACCGCGATTTTTATTTGCAAAAGTTAATTTTAACGGACGGAACCAGACGTAAAAAACGTTTTAGGGCTGACCCGTACACGCTCACTCAATGGACGATCTGACAGGATTAACGCTACCTCCGGTTGAGTGGCCTGACTTCTACACCTACCTGATAGAGAAACCGAGCGTAAAGAGAAACTGAGGGCATATAAATCTTTAGATGTCTATAACTATGTGCTGAATGGTCATGTACAAGACTTGTGTGTACGATCCGCAGTTCTGCCGAGCCAGCGCCGAGAAGACGACAATGTAAACAGTGACAGTACGTGCAATGTTAATGATGTGAATATTTTCGAGAAATAAAAATTCCAGATACAGCATACTCATTTTTCATTGATTCTTGCACCCAACAACACATCAAGATGACATTTAACAATAATAATAATAATTTAAGCTCCTTATTATGTAGTTGAATCTGTGCTGGTTTGTATTAGCCGCCTGCAGTTTTTCCGTTTGTTTTGCCTCCAGCTAGCGCCGTGACGCAACTGTGACGTCGGCTGATAAGGGGTCTATTCGGTAAAACTTCAGACCTTTGTTTACAGATGGTCGATTCTGGCAACCCACTGCACAACACGACATTTTCCCGGGTTTGTTTCAGCGCCCAGCGCCCAGCTTCTGCTGCCGACATGCGCAGTTGCACCTGCGTGACGTCAGTGTGACGTAGTGTGATAATTCCCCTATATATATACATATAATATATATATATATATATATATATATATATATATATATATATATATATATATATATATATATATATATATATATATATATATATTAAAGCAGCTATTTAAAAATGTAATATTATTTTACATTACGTTTTTTACGGTATTTCTTATTAAACAAATGCTGTGTGAGTGAGCAAAAGATGAAAACTTAAAAAATCTTGCCAACCCCAAACGTTTGAACGATAGTGTAAGTGGCTTGTAGTGCAACTAACTCTAGGTTTTCAGAAGGGTAGCTTGACTGTGCTTTAGTTAGTTTTAAAGCAGTTTCCCAATCCTGATTCATATGCACAGACATTCTATCTTCAGTCTAAAGCTGTCAGAGAAGTGCTGTGGTTTGAGCTCTGAGATTTCTCTGTGTTTGAGAGGATTAACCTCCTGCAGACGCTCTTCAGGCCAGAAAAACATAATCATATTCTTCTGCGGAGTCAGAGACGAGACGAGACGCTCAGACTGCACGCTGCATCTCAGGTATACAAACACTCACAAACAAAAGTACCCACACATCGGCGCCAGGAAGTCTTCATCTAATAAACAGCTGAAGAAAAACAACAGACACATTAAGGGGTCGTTGCTAAAATTCACAGCACAAAAGACAAAAATCTGGGTCCTATAATATATGTCTCATTCTGTCTCATCAATCTCGTGTTTCTAGAGTCAGTCCCGTAGGCCAGCGGTATCTTTTCAGCAACTCCTGCCTTCGAGGAATCCAGCATGAATGTTTCATCGAGGGAATCACACAATTTAGATTGATGATTCTGTCAGACCAAAGGGCAGAAGGGGTGTAAAACATCCCAAAACTACACATGAAACATTCACCCTCTAGACTTGGCTTTCTCTCTCAGGATGCGTTCGATCCCTTTGCCTTAAATGCGCGGTAACAATAAAAACGTTGAACTTTTAGTGGTCCCGAGTGCATAGATAGCAAAATCCCGCAATGTTTTTTTAATGAAGACAGAGGTTCATGTGAAGGTGAAGCGTCAGGTTAAAAGGATGTGACAAGTCACACAATAAAAAAAATGTTAGAAGGTCAACAGATCTCAGAAACTGTATCTGCTTGGAAGTGTATGATCACATAAATAAAAAATCTACTTTTTCCCATTTGTGCTATATTAGGAAGCCCTACACATCTATGGGAAGCACTGAATTCATAATGCTTCTGAGAAGGTTTGATATTACACTGCTTTAATTATAACTAGAGTAAAAGGTTACTGCAAGTTACCTTACCATATACAGTGAAAATTCGTAAATGTCTAACATCACATTATATGCTATTTTACAAATTTCTTTGACAGTTATCAAGGTTTTTGCAAGTAAACACTACAAATAACCATAAAGTCCCTGCATTACACATCCACATGTGATATATTTTATATATTTTAATCTTTTTTTTATTGGTAATGTACATTAGGGTGTTTTGTGTTACATTGTGTTTATTGCGTTATTTAAGTGTCATGTGTGTTACCCTGATGGTGTTTTGTCTTTGTGTGTTTGACCCTGTGCACCGTCTACGAGCATTGACTATGTTTTATAGACAGTCATTTACAATGAACTCTGCTTTCTTTTTTATAGTGGTTATCAGTACATTTTAAGATAAAAAGCAGATTTTGGTATTTGGTATATTAACATTGTATCGCTTTATGAAATACACGCTTATAAATGGTAAAATATACGATATACCATCACAGCTGCCAGTTTTTTTTGTTTTGTTTTTTTTACTGTATTATGTTTTTACAATGTAATGTTTTGAAAATTGATCAGAAGGCCCTATATTATTTCTCTTGATCAACAGTTATTACTGAGATTCATTTCTGTCCAGAGGCTAATTAAAAAATTCTCCTTGATTTCACAAATTGTTATTACTTCATAATACACTATGCTAAGGTTCATAATGAATCTATTCAGCTCATTTGTAACAAAACATGCAAAGGAATATTTCTTAGCGTTTGCCACATTAAAAATTCTAGGGTGAATTCAGTTATTTGAGCGTATACAGTATTCATATGCACCATCTTTACCGTGTAAGAAGAGACAGAGGTGGTCAAGGGGATTAAAATGGCTGTCACATTTGAAGAAATGTTGTCACAATCATTTGAAGTCACATTAATCAGACGGATCTCTGTCACTGGCTCTGATCTGGTCATGGTTGCCCCTGCCTACGCAGACACAGAACCACCTGAAAGGCTACAGCAGCCGTAACACTTGGCTTTTGTAATAAACGTGTTGATTGATGTTATAGCAAAGAGCTTCTATTAAAAAATTCCAGACACGGTCAAAGTGTGAGTAAAACACCAGAAACTCGAACTCACTCTAAGCAATTGTTGGGGGCGGATAGTGATACTCTCTGTCAAACAATGCCACCTTAAGTTTTTAATGAAGCAAGAACGAATATTATAAACGGTTGCAAACAGTTTCTCAAGCTGTAAATTAAGTTCACATCTTGGTAAATCATGGTTGAACATCAAATCAAAACTCACTTTCTTGCAAGAGCTTGGTCTTACTGTTCATAATTTATCGTATTATTCTAAAGAAAAAGTTTTTAAAAAAGTATAAAGCATTAAAACACAACAAACGATTTCAGATGTAACAAATAATTATTATTTTTGTAATATATTTAAAAAAAAATGCATTTATTCCTGTGATGCAAAGCTGAATTTTCAGCATCATCACTCCAGTCTTCGGTGTCACATGACCCTTCAGAAATCAGTATAATATGCTGATTTGCAGCTTATAAATGTCTTAACTGTCACTTTTGATAAATTTAATATATCCTTGCAGGAAAAAAAAATCTTACTGACTCCAAACGGTAGAGTATACCTTAGAAGGGTGTCTGAGACAAAATGTCAATCAGCTGGATAATAATATTGCATAATGATTTTAAATTGTAATGTCACAAAAATTAACAGTTCATTCAGGCTGACTCAATCACAACAATTTATTAAAAGAGCTCTAACATTTCCTAAATATGGTGATAAAAACAAACATGTATGTCTATATATATATGTTTTTTTTCTTTCTTTTTGTTCAGATTTCGTTTCAGCTTCTACACACAATTCAGATTTTGTTTCAGCTTCTACACACAATGCATTGATGAAAACCAAAGAGAGAGAATTATTGAAACTATACTGAAATTATAAGGACCACAATCCTGTCTGCAAAAACTGAATCGTTAATATATTTACCCTCATTTACAAATGTATTCTGTTTATCTTGTAAGATTTATTCTAGTCGTTCATCCTACGCCATTTAGCTAACACCACGGAAACTGCATCAACTCGGAAACCCATATTCAAATATTCCATATGTTTTGCTGCCATAGTAACACCTTTTCACTGTCGTGACTCGTGATCAACAGTTGTACATTGGTGATATTGTGAACATTACAGGAGAAGTACACTGATCACTTTTAAAGTGACATTTTCTACTGTTCTTAAAATGTAACCTGGCACAGTTAATGTCACTGACTTTACTAACTCTTCACTCCCAGTCAAATCAAATTAAATTCAACTTTCTGCTTTTTCTTCAAGTGACGCTCTAGGCACTACGTGAAAAAAAATATACATTTATTTCATTTTCTGCTAGTCTTTAGTATGTGGAGAAGGTAAACAACATGCAAAACAGCTCCTTAACTGCAAGAAACAGTGACACAACAACCTCTGCCCTACAGTAACATACACTCATTATATGCCGTTAAGCTAATTATTTAGATCCCAGCATCACATTTGGTGGTTTCCATGGAAACTGCTTTTTTTTATAGCCACCCATATGTTGTGCATCTTTTTTGTTGAAGCATCTTCAAAGTAGGTGCAGATACGTGTTGAGGTCTGGAGAATAGAAAGTGCATTAATTACCACCATAGATGAAAGCACTAATGACAGCGAGTCAAACGAAGCCGACTGATACAGACAGACTGTGACTCTCATACTTAAAATAGAGAACATGCATTGCACAATAAACACCACCAAAGTCAAAGGGAACACTAACAATGCTAAAGTGATTTAACAAGGCCTGGTATACCTCAAAATGGATAATGTATTGTGGCTCATGAGACATAAGCTCAGAAATAAGAAATCCACCTAAAACTTTACTACACATCTTTCTAATAATAAGTGCACTACGGTTTCTTTACGTAAGTAATCATACTTATAATAAATCATAAGGTACTTTAAAACAACCTATTAGTAAGTTATTCTACTTAAACATGGTAGAAAAGCAACAATGGATCACATCATCTTTTAAATTACACACAAATAATACAGAATTATTTTTATTTATATTAAAAATAAAGGGAATGCTGATCAATCAAAGTTTTTTGGTTAGTGCAGAAGTCATAAAGCATGAAAATCCCCACTGGCTCTACACAAAGTTCCTGCTATGAACATTGATCTCTGAGCAAGACCCTGACTAGAACACATTCAGAATGCTGCCACATTTATCTTCCACCCTCCTCGCAGTATGAGAGAGACTGAATAGAGAAAGAAAAAAAACAGAAAGGCTAAATCAATGGCAAATACATGGGGACCTTCCCGTGGGCTGCACCCCTCTCACGACAACTCAGACATACTGAAAACAGATGCTAATTATAGAGGATCATTAAGCCACTGTGGGAGGGCATGGTGACATGCTATTAATTATGGCCAAATCTCATCAACTGGGGGATAGTAAAACCCATGAAGATGTTAAGCTATACTAAAGAGGTTACTGAACTTAACCTTGAATATTTCCCACTGTATATTGTATTATATTTACAAAGTCAGTACAAGTACAATAGTTCAGTCAACATCTGTTTCTTTCGCAATAACTTTCATAACAATTTCACTTTCATTTACCTATTTTGTTTAATTCAATTTGTTGGCTTTTTGACACTTTTTATGAATAGAGACGCACCAGAAAATGATTGAGGCTAGATTCAAGCCTTTAGGCCATTGCACACTGAGTCCGAAATTCGCATCCGAAATTTTCGCACGTTAAAAAATAAATACGACGTCACGTTATGTCAATCACGCTTGCACACTGCCTCCGAAACTTTCGTCCGTCATAAAAAAAAAATCGGATCGGGTTCGATTTTCTGCGTTTTTCGCATCCGTAGCAAGCAGTTTGAATGGTGTTTGAATGGTGTTTTGACAATTCAGAGCCACCGAATCACGAATACGAAAAAACGCGTATGAAAAATTTCGGAATCAGAGTGCAATGGCCTTTTACGTGAAGGCACATAGAGAAAAAGAAAGAGAAAGAGAAGGATAAAAAGGGGAAATGGGATACACAAATCACCCAGTCCAGATTCCACTGCACTAGCACCAATGCATTACAATCTGTGTCTTTTTGTGAACTACTGGATTCATCCAAAACTTTTATAACAGTCTATCAGAGCACAACATAAACTGAGGTAAAAATGATTTAGTCATGTATACTCTCTTGCACACTAAAGCCATCCTATGTAAGCTGCTGAGTGTTTAATGGTAACCCAAACAGACAGTTTCATGTTGAATCTCTGTTGGGGAAAGTGAGTAAAATAGGAAGAACACACACAGGAATGAATTAGTGTCACTCTGAAGAGCTTCTTTCCTCTCTTCTCTTTCCAGAAAAGATAAAGGTTACACCCTGCCAGTGGGACGCTACACAGGTGGAGCTGTTTCATGTCAAAGCCTATTGAGAAATCATGCTGTCATTGAATTAAAAGTAGACCTGAAAATAACTCAAGTCTGTCAAACTGTTTTCTCCTTTAGGAGAAAACTGTTTTAATCATTACGCAGACACATTTATCCAAAGCGGCGTACAAATGAGGAGCGTCTTTAAAATAAATAATAAATAAATAGATATACAAAATAGAATAGTAAGTGTTAGTATAAAAGGGTCAAGTGTTGACGAAAAAAATGCGTCTTTAGTCGTTTCTTGAAAATAGCTCGGGTTGAGTTAGGCAGGTCATTCACCAGCATGGATCTTGCCAGGTTTTCTTTGAATTCAAAGTCACCACAGTCACAGGGTTTTTCAGTCTTCAAGCATATAACATGACAGAAATAAAAAATGTGTCAAAGCAACTCAAAATTCAATCAACATTTTGCTGTATATTGTTGTTTTAAATGCTGCTATCCGTCAACACATGCCAAATTTTCAAAAGTGCTGTGCTTATGCACTCATGCAATAATATATATCAAATCTTTTTATCAATATTGAATTAAAACAGGGTGTAAACTGTGATTTTTAGAGAAATGCCAGACCTGGAAGTTCATAAAGTTTAAAAAGTAATATGGCCCAAGAGTGAGCCCAGAGGCACTCCAACAAATAAACAAGCTAAAACACATGACAGCCTACCAAACCTTCAACTATGCTGATACTGTTTACCACAATTATTGTATATTTATTTTCAAAATATTTTCTCATGATACTGCATTAAAACTTCAGGTCCTTACATTACTATTTGTATTTTTTAATTACAGTTTGTGTTCGCTCATATTATTTCCATCTTATCTAAAGACGACGCAGCACAACGAACAATTTATAATACTAACCACATAATGCAATGCATGATGATTGTTCAATATAAATTGTTTGTTCAGTTTGGAAAAACATTGTTGGTCGAACGTATTCGTCGGTCATGATTCTACGTAATTCTCGTTTCTTAGTATCTGTGACTCAAAAAGCCCCATATGCTGGATAAAATGTAATAGCTATTTTTACAGTGTACAACATGTTCCCAAATATTCTCATGAATCCATTGAGAACACATTGTTCCCTTCTTTTTTACGAATAGGTTAGACCAGACCCGTACTGTAGGTCATCCATATATTCGCTCAAAAGTCAGAGCCCCACATTGTTCATCCTCAGAGATTCAGGAAGACTTCCATTTAGCAGAACTGACAGGAGGCAACCGGTGGGACTAAATGAATGTGGTTGCAATGGTGGAACTGAGAACACATGTCAAGGTAGTTTGGCAGTTGTGTGCATGGAGGGAGTGCAGAATTCCTTGAGGGAATCTGGTGAAAAGCTTGGTAAGCCTATGCATCCGTATTCTATCCTGCCCTTTTAAAAACTGACCAGTCATGTATGGTACTGCAAGTCTGTGGGCCCTTGCAAACTAAGATATGAGGCAGTATCAACATAAAAAAACACTCTAGATAAACACATCTCACCAGAATATAATTGGTTCAAAATATATACATAAAACCGCATACTGCGGGGGCAGTGACAGTGAAAAATACATTGTATTTCACTTTAGTATGGAACAAATTAGTATGGAGATAAATATTCTATGACAAAAACGAATGTTTTCAAAAGTGACTAATATATTCCCGCTGAAGATGAATGACTTTGAAGAATCTGATTAATAATAAAACCATAATAAGACATGAGAGAGTTCTGCACGAATTCAGAGGTTTATGAGAAACCATAGAGCAGTGCTCAAGTGCTCAATCAAGAGCTCAGCCAATCAACCTTCAACACACGGCGAATTATGGAAATATTATCCATTTATTCCGATCTAATTGAGTCTGGTTTTTGAATTACCACTCCTCCTCGCTCTACGTGTTAAAAGCAATGGAGTGAAATGGAGAGAGGAGTTGCACGCTGATTGGCTTGGTCCCCTTGGGTAATTGTTGCACTAAGGTCTTCTGTACACTCGCTAACTCTGAAACGTGACTTTCATGCAACTGATGTGACTGAATGACCAAAAGATCTCAAGCAATTCAAAATCTAATTGGATATGTTCATTATATGCACGTTTAACTAGAAAGTAGCATGCTAATGAAAGACTTGTAGTGGAAAATGAGGATACTGTACTTCAGAATGCCTATGTTTATCTGGATATTATATAACCATAAATATTGGTGTCATAATATAGAAACTACAGAGCTCTTCTGAACCATTTATGAGATTATCAGACCAACATTTAAGCTGTAATTCACAGAAAAACTTGTCTGCATTCACATACATTTAAAAATGGCATGTCGGGTTTGATGTCTATGATGAACATCATTGGTTATCGCATGTAACCAAACGTGATGCGACGAGAGTAGTTCAATAAAGAGACTGAATCTAACATTTTGCATAAGTACAAATGAGACTTGAGAGATGCAAATTCAAAATGATATAATACAATTTCTGGGCATCAGATATCATATTTATTTATGGAGTAAAGTACATGATCCATCAAGAAAAAAATTCTTTCACAATATTGTAATTACATTTATTCTATATAATTCTAGAAACATTATTTTAACAAAACACTGTAGCAAAACAGATTTAATATTTTATGTGCTATATATATATATATATATATATATATATTATATATATATATATATATATATATATGTATATATACATTAATTATTTTGTGATAATTATGCAAATGACTCAAGAGTTTTGAATTATTGTAACAGTCTAACCAACTATAATACCAAATACCACAATACCTAATACCATATGCCAATTCCCCCCCCCCCCCCCCCCTGAATTTTTTTAAAATTAATTTACTATTTACTCAAAATGTATGTCTCTATTGAAATGTCTAAAGAGTTGTTGTTTTTTCATAGAAAGTCAATTCTCAGTTTTTCACAGTATTGTAATCATATATGGTCACACTTTTGATTAGGGTCCAATTCTCAATATTAACTACGACCTTTGCCTCAATAAACTCCTAATTACTGCTTATTAATAGTTAGTAAATTATTAGGTATTTGGTATGAATTAGGTAGGATTAGGGATGTAGAATATCCAAGGCAGTAGCAGCAGCAGTTAAACTTGTGTTTTATGACAGGTGGCAACCAGTGTTAAGGTTATACTATCACCTACTGTACTTTGGGATGTCAACGAGATAATGGAGCTGGATTACTTACATATCATATGTGTAATATTAATTTAAAGTATTGCGGTAATTGCCAATCCCGGTATATTGCGACACTAGACAATCAAATTTTACGTTTACACATTCTATGTGAAATATAGAGGATATTTATATTCTTTAAGAGAAGAATGAACCTGAAAAGATATTTTTTTAGGGGCTTGTGACTGACAGGGAGTCTAGACCGAGAGCGTCTCTGCAGTGCCCTTTAATGCTTTATTTACTGACCCCATCAATCATGTCTTACTTTGAGATGATACAGAGACTCAGAGTGACTGGTTCTCACTCTTGCTGGAGGACAACCAAAGCTTGTGTGACACTGGCTTTGCTCAACAGCAAAAACGTAACATTGGAACCACTGTATGAAGGGACCCATAGCTGTCGGACATGTATGCTGAATTCAAAACAACATCCTACAAATATCAAAAACAAGCAGTTTTCATAGATGGTGAAAATGAGTAGATCCTGAGTGTACATTTTCGACACCTCAAGCTCTGTGAATAACATTTCATTCTTTCTTTAGATTTTTCTTATTAGAAAAAAATACAATTGAGCTTTAAAATTTTATAAATTGTTCTTTTAATTTTTTTTTTTTTTACACAAAAGGCCTATTTCGCTCAAATATTGTTCACAAATCTTTGAGTTCAGCTCATGAAAAATGGGGGCAAAAACAAAAGTGTTGCATTTATAATTTTGTCCAGTGTATGTGTATTATATATATATATATATATATATATATATATATATATATATATATATATATATATATATATATATATTATATATATATATATATATATATATATATATATATATATATATATATATGCATTGAAATGGTGGTTGCATATTTCTGATGAATTTTGGCTGTTGTTATATAATACGTGTAAAAGTTTCCAAATAGGTTTTGTTAACTGGTGTATATTAATGACATAATTTCTGTAGATAGAGATGCATGTAAAATGTCCATTACAGTTTTTGCAGTTGTGGATTTTTTTCCCCAGACACAGTTAATAATATAAGACAAGGTGTGCACACATGACTGAATGACCTAATGCAACATCACAGAGGGCAAACATTAAGACAGACAGTGCCGTAAGGATAGTGAGGTTTGGGATTGTGATGAGAAAACTAATGACACCAGAGCTTAAAAATTAATGCAAACTCACACACATGTGCACATGCACACACAAGCACGATGGATGGGCTAAAGTTAATGCAAAGTCACATCACATTTGCCAACGCCTTGGTGGACTCAAGTTAATCACAAAGGCATTCATTATCATTTTAAAATAATATAGTGCATTGCAAAACTTTTATTGCAGACAACACTGAATACAACCTATGACCATTATTATAACTTTAGGTTTAAACTTTGTAAGTGTAATATCATAATATCTAAATAATACTATAGTATATAAATAAGGTACACATTAAAAATAGATTTTAAGGGCATTTTCCTACTGAAACTTTCAAATTTAAATGTCACCCATGTAAATTATGATTTTCAAAAGAGAGAAAGTCAAATGTAGAACGAGTCAAAGAAGGTCAAAAATCTTTTAGAAAAAGAAGTAATGAAACATATGCAAGCTAATGTAAATCAGTTACTGAACTGAGAAGATGCTAGATAGTATAATCTCATTAGAGATAACCAGCAAATCAGGGGTGTGGTGTGGGGTTTCAATTTTAACCTGAGCCCACCAAGGTGTCATGCTTCCAACAACAACACAAAACCTTTCTTGAGGCCGTCATCTTGAAGCACCGGAGCAGAAATCAGAAATCTACCCCTTCTGAAGAGGAAAAGCATGCAAGAAAGAAAGAAAATGACAGTAAAAGATAAGGGAAAGCAGACATAGCATGCAAAAACAAGACATGGTGTCTAGGTTAATGAGAATAACCCAAAAAATAAGAAATTAAGAATGACATTGTAAAAGTAAGTAAAGAGATGTCTAGTTTATGACCAGAGGAAGAAGATTAAAGGAAGCAGTCACTGGCATGAGGACGCTCTATTCGTTTCAAACACGTCAAACATATTTTTCCCACAATCATTGGATCCATACCCTGAAGTGCAAATTTGGCTTTTCTTATCAAAGGTCTATTCATCTTCCAAGCAGCAAAATTGAGAATGTGACAGGATCTCAATGCTGTGGTGACAAATGGTGGCAATCATTTGAAGTACTAGCAGTAAGAAAAAACTGCTTGTAGCCATTTAAAGTAAACACAGAATCTGTACAACACACTCATGTCTAAAAGGCCTTCTGCGGCTGCAATACTGGACCGAAGTATTATATAATTACATACAGTGGCCCTAAAAGTATTTGAACACTTTTGGAACACTTTATTTTCAGTTATTTTATAAAAACTCAGTTCCCCTCCAGATCAGACAGGTGTTCTGGCAAAATAATAACTGGTAAAGTTCATTGTATTAAACAATGAAATATTTATATTGAAAAGTGTGTATGCAAAATGTTTCTTTAAAGCTACACTGTGTGATTTTAACCCCCATCTACCGGTGAAAAGGTATATGACCATCCAGTGAATATTAGTTTCTGTTCCTCTCAATTCCGATTTCGTTTTAACTCCTACGGTGGCCAATGTAGTCCAAGATTAACATGGCTTCCAGTTCGAGTGTTAGGCAGTTCGAGTGCTAACCCACGCGTGTTAAAACGCGAAAGGCGAAGCTTGAATTAACGGGTATGTCCCTCTTTGGCTAATGTACTTTCAAGATGGAGGGGCAACATGGCGACCGACATTAGAACCCCTTACCCGTATGTATTTACTTGAACGAAGTAAATATACATTAATGAGCACATATATTTTTGAAATAACTAAGTGTTTTTAGCTAAGAATAAACGAAAAAAGTTACACAGTGTAGCTTTAAAATAAATAGCACTAAATTTATACATTGCAAAGACCAAATACATTTTGAACAGTAAAAAGTTCAGTAAGGATCAGTAATATTCCTTTTTTTTTAAAGAAATTATTACTTTTATTCAACAAGGATAGTTTTTAAACTGATCAAAAGAAACAAGACATTTAAAATGTTACAAAAGATGTATATTTAAAATAAATAATATTTTAGAACTTTCTATTTATCAAACAATCCTGAAAATATATAGTTTCAACTGATTTTAGCATATTATACTGATTTCTGAAGGATCATGTGACACTGAAGGGTGGAGTAATGGTGCTATATATATTTTTTTATAGACATCTACATTAAACCTTCATGTGAGGAAGTGACTGTAGCAAGAGTTTGCTGCTTAGAGCTTTCTGGTATAAATTTTGAAAATGCCTTAAAACAAGGTAAAGAGTGACCAGCACATTCTTTTAAATATCTCTTTTAGTGTTCCACAGAAGAAAGTCGTAAAAAAAGCAACATAAGCATAAATTACAGAATTAGCATTGAACTATCTCTTTAACACAAAACAAATGTAAGAACTACCAGCGTCATTCTAGGCAGTGTTCAGAGTTAAAGAAAGCAGTCTGGGCCTGGTGCCCGTGCGGCCTGTGAATGCAATGCAGAGAAAACGACGTTACTGCTCAGCATCTTTAATCACTGTCACGCTTTACAGGTTTAGCGGGCAGCAACAGCTTCAGCGTCACACACCAATAATTTAATGCTGGCCCGCAAAGCCGGGGGAGAACATGCAAAAAGAGTGTCCTGTTATTTGTCAGGAAGAACCTCATCTCCACCAAACTCTAAAATAGTCAAGGGGAATATTAGTGTGCCCAGTTTTTCAGCGTGTCACCAGTTTGATCATGGTGAATGTGACTCCAGGGGAATCAAGTGAATGAAAGAGCTTTAAACACTGTTAGGTTGGGCTCTAATGATCCCGTACTCAACATCTTCAAGGAGTAACAGCCTAATTTTGTCTCTTGTGGCAATGAAGATTAATTTAATTGGGACACCGGGAAGCCAGAAAGCCAGACGGACTCTCAATACTAAAATAATAAGT
Organism: Chrosomus eos; assembly: GCA_036326025.1. Lineage (NCBI taxonomy): Eukaryota > Metazoa > Chordata > Actinopteri > Cypriniformes > Leuciscidae > Chrosomus > Chrosomus eos. The sequence continues at coordinate 18,204,735 of CM070822.1, forward strand.
GTTTTATCTTGGCATGTTGTCTGTTTAAAGGCATAGTTCACCCAAAAAATGAAAATTCCCTCATTATTTACTCACCTAATGTAATTCAAATCCTATAAGACTTTCTTTCTCCTTCAAAACACAAAAGATATTTTTGGGTCACACATGATTTATTAAGATTTGTTCTTGCCAGTCAAAAAAACAATATTGGCCACAGAATGAACGTCATTAGGCGCGTTTCCATTACAGATTTGCGCAAAACTTTTGCGATTTTTTCTAAATGTCGATAAAAAACTATTGCGAAATGACGGCGTTTCCATTAACTGATGTTATGCGATACAACGTCCTTTTTTTCCTCTCGCGATAAGTCATTTAAACATCATGACAACGGGACATTACACATCCACACTAGACATTATTATTATTATTAATGGAAGGAGACGTGCATAGCATTTATCCAAGCATTAATGGCAGGGAAAGACCCTTATGCTAACGGCATAAGGAGTTTCTGGGTGTTTCTCTCTCATTTCTGCTCCGAGGTCTTGATTGTGGCATTTCCTTGAGGTTTAGAGTCCAGTATTCCTGTAGCCTAATTATAGTTTCTTTTATGAATTTAATAAAGAACTCTGTCCAAACTGTCAGTGTCCATTTGTGTCCATTCGTTTTTCCTTATTTAACCCGTATGCGAAACGAAAAATGAACGGTGGCTGTTTTTTTAAAATGCAAAGTTGAACACCATTTTTTTTTATTTGAACTGTACACAAATGCTGCGCAAAAATAATAATATATCGACTAAATTTCAGATGTTTGTTTATGACTTTTTGCCCCTTTATTAAACATTTATAATATTCCCAACTTAATACGAAAAAAAGTCGATTGTAATGGGTTTCTAAGGCCAAATTAAAACCTGGAAATTATATTTTTCCGCAGTGCTGAACGAGAAGAGCCATATTTATGTCTCTGGAACCACAGAATACAGAAAGGTGATTTAGGTGAGTTATAGGCTAATGATAATAAATGTGTCTGAAAAAATAACGAGGCATTTTAATTGTTTATTAATAAACTATTGTTTTCTAAATCAGTGTCGGCTAAAAACATATCCATCTCCGCTGAGGCGCGCCGCGCGAATACACCTTTAGAGAGAAATCCACCTTTCATACGGATTACATCATCAGAAGGTATTAGCTTTCAATTCGAATTTGTTCGTTTTAAAGTGGACACTTCAAGCTTTAGCCCAGGCTATAGGCTACTTTGTTTCAGTTCTCGCGCTCCAGTTCACGGAGATCATGAAAGCGCATGATTGTTTTATTTTATTTTACAAAAGCACAACGATTTCTTGTTATTGTGAGTTTACACAAATAAAATCATAGTTGCGAAAAATGTATTATTATTTTCTGTATGACCAGAAATTATAGAGTAGGCCTATTTTAAGTTGTTTCTACTGTTGATAGGAAAAAGCAAGTATTCGCGGCCGCGTCTCCGCCATGCGAGCTCAGCAAAAACATAGATATGCGTCAAAATCTTGTTTGTTTGTGATAATCTTAGCCCTGTATTATTATTGACTAACCATTATGAATGACATTTGACGAATTGCTTTGTTCCTTTTTTGGATAAAAGCGTCTTCTAAATATGTAGCCTAATAACTGTTATAATAATGATTATATTTATTAGCCTATTATTATTTGCGTACCACGGACCCCAAACTCACCGCGTCTTCTAAGTCAGGTGATTGTTATTGCGCAAAAACTGTTTCCATTGCAGTTTTGCGAAATATTCCTTTTTCGAATTGCCTGAAAAACCTCCTCATGCGAGCGTAAAAACTTTTATGCGATAAATGGGAGTTTTTGCGAAATTGACGTGTTTCCATTGAGCGTAATTTCAATTCGCAATTTCAATTTGCGCAATTTGAAGGGTAATGGAAACGCGGCTAATGATTGTTTAGATCCCAACACTCACTCACAATTTTTTTTTAATTCAATTAAAAAATTTTCCTTGCATTAAATAATTGAATATTCGTGGGAATTGAATCTTCAGTTTGCTCCAAATTACAATTCCTCCCATTGAAAATAAGTTTAACTATATTACCCAGTCCAATTGTCCCCAATATAAAGAACTGACTGTTGGAAAGAGGAACCAAACAGAGACACTGAAGGTTTGACACACAAAATAATGTCCACCATCTAACTGTCCAAAACACTGTCTCTTTCCACATCCATGTGGTTATGATGCAATTGCATTTTTTGAGAAGGCAGCGCTACAACATGTTCTACATAATCTCCAGAGCACCTCTGTCACAGACATAATTCAACTGTATTCATTCCTCTGTACCTCAATCAAACTGTTTTTCGCTTTGTGTCATGTAAAGCATTTTCATCTCCATCTTTTTGCATATAATGTTTCCCCTGTACCAGTTTCTGTAAGAAATTCACAACTTTTCACATACACAGATTATACACCCTCACACTGACTAGCTGAATATAATATTGTAACATGGTGACAAGAGAAACATCCACCATTAATCATGCTCAATATATTGAGAAATTAGTCCATACATTCATAGTAAAACCATATATTTTAAAAAGCTACTACTACTAATTATAATAATAATAAAATATATTTAAAAATTCTAGGTGTGCGTGTAATCCTATGCAATAGTCTCATTTTAGTCTCTGGACTCAGATATAGCATTTATTCCCAATGTGTTTCTTTTTAACGCTGCACACAGTAAACATGTTCTTAAATAATTCAGCAGTTTAGAATAATATCTGTATATGAGGGTCAAGCGCTGGATCAGTCCGAGGGTGTAAGATTGCAACTTGTAACGGACACACAAATGCACATCTCAGTTATTGTATGCCTAACAGTTAATCATAAAGCACAGTATGGAATTCCTCCTCAAAATCCCATTTAGAAAATGACAGGGATGGCACTGGATACATTATAAAGCTGAAGATAGCACTCGGTTATTGTCGTCCAATCCCATATGGTTCCTGTAGATCAACTGGAAGAGAATGCCATGAGCAATGCTACGAACATAAGTGGGTTCCCTTCAAATAAAAAAAGTGTTTCCATTCAAATAAATTTGGTAATGTTCAAAGCTGGGTTAATACAAGTGTCATTAGAATAAATGGACAGAAAGTAGAGCAGAAATTCATTATAAACCAATTGAACTCTTAATTTTAAATCATTCATTGTTGGATTTTGGTTCACCATATTATGAAGTATTCAAAAGTATATTCCTTGTTGAATTATTGACAAACAAAAGGCTAAATGCTATGGTGACTGAAGGGTGTTTTGATGATCCGTCATTCTCTGAGAACAGAGACGGGTGGGTTTGCAAGATAACCCAATAAATATTCTGTCTGTTGTTTTTTGGTGTTAGCTCAGGGGTGCAAGACTATCCTCACTAAAAAACTGACAAAAATCAGCTAGTCCCAAAGCTATAAGAACACATATGGAGTGACAAGGCTGGCGATGATATATCTTATTCATTGGGTTTCTACTGCGCTACATACGCTAGTCTTTGAAGCAAGAGTTCAATGATGTGCCAAGCATAGACTTGTGCTCTGAAAGCTTCTGGGTATCTAAAAAGACATCAAGAATGGGAAGCATTAATATATGGTCATAAATTTTACATTGCAACATAGGATGGAGGCAAATATAAGGGTTGCCTTGATTGCAACAGTTGTCAGTCGGTTAGCGGCTCTGCTTTACGGTGAACTGCCACTCTTCTGAATATGCTAATAATAAACTGTGTTTTGGAAAAATCTCTCTTGTTATAATTGGTGGCTTCGATATTTGATGGATTGTTAATCTGTGAATGTTTCTTTTTCAGGGACAGGGAAAATTGTAGACGCCAGTGGTATGACATTAGCTGCTACTTGAAAGCAAGTGATGGAAATTTCAATTCAACAATAGGTCAGATCAAGAGGGTATTGAGAGGTGATCAGGACCAAACTAGATACGATTTTAGAAGTCAAAAAGTGTACATGTACAATGCCTTCTTTTTTTTAAGCATGTCAGACTTGTTTGTCTCATGCTGAGAGAAGGTTGACAGCTATGCTTTGTCAATTTTTAACATTTCAAACAAACCAAACAATTTTGGCTTGGTATCTCTGAATGATGTTGCTGAACAATAAGCTTTTTTTGTAACATTTCAAGTAAGAGCAAAGCATGCTGGGTAAACAGTATTGCAACAATACAGGGGTTGGACAATGAAACTGAAACGGCTCTCATTTTAGTGTGGGAGGTTTCATGGCTAAATTGGACCAGCCTGGTGGCCAATCTTCATTAATTGCACATTGAACCAATAAGAGCAGACTGTGAAGGTCCAATTAGCAGGGTAAGAGCACAGTTTTGTGCCGTGTATCAGGATGACAATGCACCAATACACACAGAAAGACTGGTGAAAGATTGGTTTGATGAACATGAAAGTGAAGTTGAACATCTCCCATGGCCTGCACAGTCACCAGATCTAAATATTATTGAGCCACTTTGGGGTGGTTTTGGAGGAGCGAGTCAGGAAACATTTTCCTCCACCAGCATCACGTCGTGACCTGGCCACTATCCTGCAAGAAGAATGGCTTAAAATCCCTCTGACCACTGTGCAGGACTTGTATATGTCATTCCCAAGACGAATTGACGCTGTATTGGCCGCAAAAGGAGGCCCTACACCATACTAATAAATTATTGTGGTCTAAAACCAGGTGTTTCAGTTTCATTGTCCAACCCCTGTATCTTTGTGTGAGGGAAAATTGAAATGTAAGTTATTGACTCGGAGAGATTGGAGTCTGAGTTTTGCTTGCTTGGACTGAGACTTGTGAACATGTCTGTTTTAAGGCTCTCATGATATCAGAATTTCACTACGTGGCCAACAGAATTCAACATATTATGTTGAATAAAATGTATTATCTTTTATTTTTGTCTTTTTTGGCCAATGAATCACACTCAAAATACGGGTGTAGAGAGGCAGAGAAAGAGTTTGTAACCACAACTGCATACATACATACTGCATAAAAAAAACTTACTGCTAATCGTCACTTCCTGCAGACTCCCAGTCTAACACCGTGTCTCTTTTACTTTTTTATCCAAAAAACTCCCACACTGGTGAGGTAACTTCTTTTGGTGTGGGTAGAGCATCTCACTTTAGCTTGGCACTGTGCACAGTACAGTAGTAGTACATACAAACTGTGTGGTTGTCGTCGTCTTTTTTTTCTCCATTTTATGATATTTAGTAGGGATGCACCGATACCGATACCAGTATCGGTATCGGGCCCGATACTGAGCTCATGTACTTGTACTCGTACTCGTAAAAATGCCCCGATACCAACAACCGATACCAGGCAGCATGTAGGCTACAGTGTCAGAAATTATAATGGGGATAAAAAATGAAGGCTGTATATGAAATAAATGTATCTTATCAGTGGAATATTAAACAGAATATATTAACGCGTCGTCTATATAACTATATGTTGCGCAAGCTGATAAGAGAAAAACACGCAGAGGATTGAGCGCGCTATGACACAGACGCGCGAGCTGGTCGAGCGCATCCCTTTTTCACAGACGTCAGTGGAAACTAAAGTTTGTAGTTCAGTCGGATGTCAATGGCAAATCAAGTAAAACGAGGCATGTAGCTTATTAATAACATTAACTGACAAGAGAGAGAGAGAGAGAGAGAGAGAGAGAGAGAGAGAGAGAGAGAGAGAGAGAGAGAGCGCACTTCTGTTGAATGCTGTTGATTGCGGATCATTCACTCAGCACGTGTTATTTGGATTAAAACTAAATCGTATATGTAAGTAAAACATGAACTGTTACCTTACTTATGTTTAACGAGTGGTTGCCTACATTATTACAGGACATTTGCAGGTCAAGAATTTCCATGAACTTCAAACATCCACAGCGCGCGCCCCGAAAACCACCAGACAGCGCGCGAAGTTCGCGCGCCAGGGGGGAGCTAGGTGGTGCTGTAGCTCCCCCTATAATAGCCATAGCACCCGCCCAGCACCCCCAAGAAATGTCTGTGATTTTTTTTTTTATTTATATTTTAATGTCATGTTTGAATAGTCTTTTTCATGTTGTTTATATTTAGTCAAAAAAAACATGAGGCCCAAACCGGCGATCTTCTTTGGCCAATGGACGCGGCGCCCGGTGAATGTTTGCAGACATTGAGTCTCACGTATACAGATAGCGTCTCCCTGATGGCCGCAAATTAGTTCAAATCTCCCGGAATCTGAGCTCCAAGCGTGTAGCGCGCGCAAAACAGAGAGAGCGAGAGACCTTGCGTGTGTGTGTGTGTGTGTGTGTGTGTGTGTGTGTAAAAATGTGCGTGTGTGCGCATGAAGCGCAAGACAGAGAGAGCGAGAGACCTTGCGTGTGTGTGTGTAAATGTGCGTATGTGCGCATGAAGCGCTTATAATCCCCCCCCCCCCCCCTTTATTTTATAAAGATAAATAAATAAAGATCTTTTAAAGCTAAAAATAACAAAAAACAGGCGAATCACTGCTGCTTAGGCAAAGCACTGCTACTTGGGCGCAGAGATATCACGCAACACATGAAATCCCAAGTAGCAGTGCTTCACCTAAGCAGCAGTGCTTCGCCTGTGCTTCCCCCTAATATAGTCCCAAGTCAATATCTGCCTAGGAAATCGCCTAGTGTTAATCTGCAGCACTATTTGTACTCGTCGTGAATACACAGGCCACAAGAAGTAATTACGTGTTTTTTTTTATTATCACTTTTACTCAGGACATGCTAGCTGGCAACAAAGGATTCCATTCATTGTGCTAAGCTAAACTAGCGCCGACCCTGTCAAACTAAAACAATGCATGCACTGAGACAAAAATGCATTTGCACACCTATCTAAATGTAGGAAAGAATGTGAATAAGCCCTATTTAAAAAAACGGTGGAGTGTTCCTTTAACAGGGTTCCAGACTGCGACCAAATTGGTCGCATATGCGACCGTTTTTTGAGAATGTGCGAGTTAAAACTGTATGTGGTCGCATAATGCATTAGTGCGAGTGGACGCTCGCGCAACAGAACGCAGTTGTATCACAGGCTTCTGCAGTCCGTAACTTATGTTCAAAACGGTTCAAAAGGAACAAGTAGGCCTACTACATGAATCCATTTTCCAAACCGTGTTTTTGACTTATCATGAAGCACTACGGTACGCCTATAATAAGTGTTTATATTCTGACTACTTTATCCCGGGCTCGCTCGGTTGCGGAGTTGCCTAGTTCCTGCGTGACTCGCCATAGACGTTAACGGAGAGAAGGAGCTCCGGCTACAATGTTCTTCCGCAAGACACGTGCAGTTTATTTATTGACGAACGTACACGTCACGCGCATTGCACACTGATGGTGAAACGCGCCAATTACGAATTCAGGAATTAAGGCAAATAAAAATGAAAAGGTCTCACGAAACACCGAGCCCCTTTCTACGTCCTTTCAGCGGTTAGATGAGAGTAATCGCTCTACAGAGGGAAAGGAAATGATTATAAAATGCAGAAGGTAGCCAAGGAATGTGAGATTTCTGATTTTTGTCACAACTATAAACTTTGATAACGAAAATCTGTATCAGCGTATTATAATACTCTATTCTTTTAAAATGTAATGCATACATTTGAATGTTTAATGGTTTTTAAAAGATAGATGATGCTGATAGAAAGATGATAATAAACAGACAGATGGATAGACAGATAGATAGATAGATAGATAGATAGATAGATAGATAGATAGATAGATAGATAGATAGATAGATAGATAGATAGATATAGATTAGTAATATATAATACAAATGTAAATAGATTGTATATAATTCAAATGTAAAATGCTTAAAATTACAGATTAAAATTACTGTCCAAAATCCATGAAAATCCTGAAATTTGGCAATGATAATGACCAAATATTACATGTGTTTTTATATAATATATTACAGGTATTTATGCTGCAACCCAGAAAGCATTTGCTAGCCTTGGTCCATTAAAATTCATCAGCATGCATTGATTAATCCAATGGCATGTAGCAAAAAAAAAAAAAGGTGCGACCAAATCATATGCTGGTGCGACCAACTGAGAAAGTTGGTAGCACCAGTGCAACCAGTGGAAAAGTAAGTCTGGAGCCCTGTTTAAGGTGCAATACTGTCACTTACTATGTAAACCAGATGGTAACTAACACTGGATTATTTACAATGTTATTGTATGTTTAGTATTACACACCATCAATATTTCTTTCTTTCTTTTTTAAAAAAAAATCTTTAACATTATACATTTATCAGCATGGTAATAGTCAATACCGATATATAATACGATACCTCTAGTCTGTTACTGATAAACTTCCCCAAAGTCATTCAGTAGCTTTCAAATCTCATTTGCACATGCACATCAAGACAAGTTGCACCAGGTTTAATATCATTAGTTCTTGTGTGTCTCATAACCAACTGCAATGTGTCAAATATGCTGTCATACATGTTTCGAACAACATGAGAGTGAGTAAATGATGACAGTATTGAATTCTGGGAGAACTGTCCATTTAAAATGATCAAGAGTTTCTAGTTTCTGTTGCTGAAGCACTGGCATTGATGAGTAGAATAGAATGAATATTACTTAGTGAGCAACCAAGAACTTAGCAAGTCTGTGACTAATTTCCCCCCCGTGCTTCTCTAAAAACCCAAACATTCAGACAGCAGGTCTTCCGTTAATGTTCATTAGCGCAGTCACAACTGATCCCAGAAACCACACTGATAACAGCGCTACTTTTAATAAACATGAGCGCAACCTACAGACATTTGATTGCTTTCAGGAACCATCACTGAAAGCCTCACAGCTGCGGTTTGTACTTAATGCAAGTGCGACTTGCTTTCCTCACGTCCCCTTGATCACAGCACAAAAGCCCCTTGCATTAAAAAGCTGCACCTGAGTCACCCTCTACTCTTCTATGAGTCATTTAAAAGTGACAAAAGACTCTCGAGTGCTTGGATGGAGGGGTCCTCTTTTTCCAAGCGCTAACAACCTATGCATTTTCAAAGGGGTGAAAAACACTTGAGCTTTATGCACACTCTTCTCATAGGGCCGCTGAGGTCAGCTCTCTATATTCAACCCAAACCTGCGAGAAGGAGATAATAATCAGACCAGTGTTCAGCATCCGAGGTCCCCTTGGGACGTTCTGTCCTTACCAACAATCCATCTTTTCTCTCAATCGAGTTCAGGTGCTATTTTTCCATCGCTATAGCTGGTGCAGGAAGTGTGGACACTGTCAAACTAGTCCATTACTGAAGGTGGCGGGTGGCAGAGTGAGAGACACCGCGGTGGGACTGTGATAGAGCAGCTCGTCTTCATGGCGGAATACTTTTTATAAGGTTGTTCTATTATACGATTAATGCCGTTGGGGTGTTCAATAGCAATTGCTCAAATGCACAGAAATCACAGAATCAGAATCAGAATCAGAATCAGAATCAGAAAGAGCTTTATTGCCAAGTGTGCTTGCACACACAAGGAATTTTCTTTGGTACTGAAGCTTCCAGTGCACATATACAGATACAAATACAACAAGAAACAGTAATATAAAATCTAAAAATAAAATTATAAAAAATATGAAAATACTATAAATATAAAATAAAAAATAAAATATAAGGCCACAGTTGGGTTTAGTCAGAATAAACATTTACGGATTATGAACATATTTACAGTATTTGAGTAGTATGAGTACAAATAAATAAAATCACCTGAGTTTAGGAGATATTGCACTAAAGAGTGGAAGTATTGCACTTAGGGGGAGTATTGCACTTAAAGGCACGTGCCTTGGGAGATATGTTAACTGTTCAGAAGGGAAATGGCCTGTGGGAAGAAACTGTTCCTGTGCCGAGATGTTCTTGTGGCCAGTGATCTGAGTCTCCGTCTTGACGGTAACAGTTCAAACAGGTGGTGTCCAGGGTGAGTGGAGTCTGTGATGATGTTACCTGCTCTCTTCCTTACTCTGGAGAAGTAGAGGTCCTGGGGGGTTGGCAGGGGGGCACCAATGATCCTCTCTGCAGTCCGGACTGTCCGCTGTAGTCTCATGATGTCTGATTTGGTAGCTGAACCAAACCAGACAGTGATGGAAGTGCATAGAACAGACTCAATGACGGCTGAGTAGAACTGAATCAGAAGCTCCTGTGGCAGGTTGAACTTCCTCAGCTGGCGAAGGAAGTACAGTCTCTGCTGGGCCTTTTTCACAATGGAGTCAATGTGATTGTCCCACTTCAGGTCCTGAGAGATGATAGTGCCCAGGAACCTGAATGACTCCACTGCTTCCACAGTGCTGTTCATGATGGTGAGCGGGGGGAGTGCTGGGCTGTTCCTCCTGTAGTCCACGGTCATCTCCACTGTTTTGAGCGTGTTCAGCTCAAGGTTGTTATAACTGCACCAGACAGCCAGCTGTTCGACCTCCAGTCTGTAAGCAGACTCGTCACCGTTTTGGATGAGACCGATGACAGTGGTGTCGTCTGCAAATTTCAGGAGCTTGACAGTGGGGTCTTTAGAAGTGCAGTCGTTAGTGTACAGGGAGAAGAGCAGTGGGGAGAGAACGCACCCTTGGGGGGCGCCAGTGCTGGTGGTGAGAGTCCTGGATGTGTGTTTCCCCAGTCTCACGAGCTGCTGCCGGTTCGTCAGGAAGCTGGAGATCCACTGACAGATAGAGGATGGAATGGAGAGCTGGGTCAGTTTGGCTGTGAGAAGATCAGGCATGATGGTATTGAAGGCCGAACTGAAGTCCACAAAGAGGATCCTTGCATAAGTCCCAGGTCTGTCGAGATGTTGCAGGATATAATGCAGACCCATGTTTACTGCATCATCCACAGACCGGTTTGCTCTGTAGGCAAACTGAAAGGGATCCAGCAGGGGTCCAGTGAAGTCTTTCAGGTGGGCCAACACCAGTCTTTCAAACGACTTCATGACCACAGACGTGAGAGCGACAGGTCTGTAGTCATTAAGTCCAGTGATTTTGGGTTTTTTGGGGACCGGAATGATAGTGGAGCGTTTGAAGCAGCAGGGAACTTCACATTGCTCCAATGATCTGTTGAAGATCTGCGTGAAGACCGGGGCCAGTTGGTCAGCGCAGGCTTTTAGACAAGCAGATGAGATGCCGTCTGGGCCTGAGGCTTTCCTAGTCTTCTGTTTTTTGAAGACTCGGCTCACGTCCTCCACACAGACCTTAAGCTCAGGTTGGATGGTAGGAGGGGGGAGAGGAGGGGGTTTTGGAGGTGATGGTGGATGTGTGAAGTGCAGGTCAGAGCCGGTGAGTGGTGTGAATGAGGGCTTTTCAAACCTGCAGTAGAATGAGTTTAAATCATCAGCCAGGTGTGGATTGTCCACAGATCGGGGGGATGGTGACTTGTAGTTGGTGATGTTCTTCAGGCCATTCCAGACTGATGATGGGTCGTTGGATGAAAACTGGTTTTTCAGCTTTTCAGAGTAGGCTCTTTTAGCAACTCTGATCTCCTTTGTCAGTCTGTTCCTGACCTGGTTATACAAGATCGTATCCCCACTTCTGTAAGCATCCTCTTTGGCATGACGAAGGTGTTTGAGTTTCCCAGTAAACCATGGTTTATCATTGGTGAATGATAAGAATGTCCTGGTAGGAATGCATGTATCCTCACAGAAGCTTATATATGATGTTACAGTATCTGTGAGCTCATCCAGATCGTTGGTAGCAGCTTCAAAAACGGTCCAATCAGTGCAATCAAAACAGGCCTGTAGATCCTGCTCTGCTTCATTAGTCCATCTTTTTACAGTCCTTATTACAGGTTTAGCTGATTTCAGTTTCTGCCTGTAGGTCGGTATAAGATGAACCAAACAGTGATCAGAGAGCCCCAAAGCTGCTCGTGGAACGGAGTGGTACGCATTCTTTATTGTGGTGTAACAGTGGTCAAGTATATTACTGTCTCTGGTGGGACATGTAACGTGCTGTCTGTATTTTGGTAGTTCACGGGAAAGATTTGCTTTGTTAAAATCCCCGAGAATGATTAAAAGAGAGTCTGGGTACCTTTGTTCTGTTTCAGCGATTTGTTCAGCCAGCTGTTGTAGTGCCGCGCTCGCGCACGCGTCTGGAGGATGTAAACATTCACGAGAATGAAAGAGGAAAACTCCCGTGGCGAGTAGAAAGGTTTACAGTTTATGAAGATCGCCTCTAAATTAGGAGAGCACATCTTCTTCAGTGTTGTTACATCTGAACACCAACTCTCGTTAATGTAGAAACACAATCCACCACCTCTCGTTTTCCCCGTTAGCTCCGTGATGCGATCCGCTCGGAACAGTTGGAAGCCCGGCAGATGTATTGCGTTGTCCGGTATGGCTTCACTCAGCCAGGTTTCAGTGAAGCACAGAGCAGCAGAGTTTAAAAAATCCACAGTAGAGGTAACTGACTACTTCCAGGTTTCCCCCCCGAGACACAAAACATTGAGAAATCTGACAGGTCTAGACTGTTGTATTTCGGAAGCTCTCAAAAATGTAATATAATCTAGTGTAGTTTTGCCTGCAATTTGCTGATGTTTGTCGTCCCCTGTGCCCTGTTATGCAGCTTTTTAGCAGATGCTAGTCCTCTCCACCCCTTATGTATTTTCATCAGTGACCTAGAGAGCTTATCTAATAATTTCAGCAACAAACCACAGATAACAGCCAGCTGAATCCATCAATACTGCAGGAAAATCGCCAACTTGACCCTGTGCAGTTTGCATAGCCTTTCCTTCGACGCATCAATATCAGTTAAATTACAGTGCTTTTACTAACCAAATGTGACGCAATGCGACATGCGATAAAATGTATGTTTCTATGTTAATCAGAGTTTTTGTCCTAACAACACAGAGTATGACAATGATAATCTCAGGAAATGTTTATGTGCTTCATTTAATGTTATAAGCATCTGTGAGTTTGAATTACGGGTGCTCTAATCGATCAAGCACTGATCGTTATCGGCCGATAATAGGTTTATATAGTTTGATCGGTGGTCTCTATAAAAGGCTGATCAGAAGAGCCAATCAGATGACGCAAAACTCGCCTGACAATTTTTGCTAAAATTGCTGAACACTACATTTACAGTTTGGGATGTTCTAACAGGTATCTGAAAAAGGACAAAATATATGTGCAACGTTTTAGCGGAGACATTGCAACAAAAGAAACCCTACAGCAATGACAGATTTCAGCAATTTTAGTGCATTTCTTTCCTTCACAGCAGTGTGCTTTTTTGTTGCTCCCTCAAAGCCCAAACTTAAAGTCTAAATCAGCTAGATCTGGGATTGTCGTAAAATATAGTATACTGTTGCGAAACTGGCTTTCGGTGCACACTAGTGATGCGCGGATCCACGGGCGCTGGGGATAATCCGCATTTATATTTAAAATAGCCTACATTGGCCCATAGTTGGCCCATTATTTAATTCGGTGATCGGTATGGTTGATAGGTATCAGCTAGGGGTGGGGGAAAAAAACGATACAGCATAGTATCGCGATATTTTCTGTGGCAATACTGTATCGATACACGGGCGCCAAGTATCAATCTTTTTTTGCAATATTTAATTATAAAATTATCTGTTTTACTTTCCGGTTTTCTTCAATGGTTTCTCTATTTTTCACTGCTTGAGAACATGGGTTGAATCCGAAATCGCCCCCTAAACCCTCATTCACTAAGTTAGGCCTATTCCCTAAGTTAGTCCACTAATACTGTTCACTAGAAGTAGTGAATGAAAACGAGTGAGCGAATTCGGACAGCCGTTGAGCGTAAGCTGTACACGTTAATGCAGTGCAATGTGGGACAGAGACGCGATCTGACACGTGTCCCATTTTCTCACAAATGTTCATTTAAGACTTTATTTAAATCATTTAAGACTGCTCTTATGAGGACATTTGACAAAACAGACATTTTGGCATAATTTGTGTGTGTAATGATTTGTTCAAGCCCGAAAGAGAACTCGATACTGACGCACGTCTTTTCTGTGGGTCGTGTGTGATACAGGCTGGATTTAACAGATACTGCGTAATTGCGTTAAAAAAAAAGTTTGTTCTTGCGGTGCTGCAGTGGGCAAGTGATGAAGTAACACCGACTATCGTAGCAAGCCTAGAGTTTTCAAGTTTTTTCCCTTCAGTTAATGTGTAGAAGATAATGTTTATAAAATAAATTGTGACATTTAATTAAAGTGAGTTGAGCAGTCTTATTTTCCTCATTTTTTGTAACGCCTTTGAATAATATGGGGGACATGAATCGCAATATATTGAAAAATCGCAATAATATTGAAGCGTGGCCCAAATATCGCAATACTATCGAATCGTCACATTTTTGCCAATTCCCACCCCTAGTATCAGCCGATACTGCTTACAGTGATCAGTAATCAGTGATCAGACACAAAAATCCTTATCGGAGCACCCTTAGATTGAATATCATATTTTTTCTTCTGTCTGCCAAATCAAAGTCATGTGGTATAAACATGCAGGGGAAAAAATATCATACAATATATTATAAATATTACAGAGAGGACCCCTGAAGATCCTCATGACTGTGAGTCAAGGTCAATAACTGAAACAATGCATGGTAATGTGCACCAGCCAAGCTACTGCCATTGAGATGAGCGGGAATGATAACGGATAGCTCCAGCTATTATAGATCTCCTTCTGAACACCAGCGTCCCACACTGGGAAACAGAATTCTAAACAACATATACAAGTAGTGCTTTCAGAGAGGACAACTGAAATTCACACAGAGCTGGGCAGACATGGTCAAATAAATGTCATCCAGGTCAGCCTGAGCTAATTCGTATTTTTAAATTGTCTGATCGAGGTCAGTCTGGCTGTAGTCATCCATATTGGGCAGGGGCAATATAAGCGGGAGCTCAGCAAGAGAGTGATGAAATGTGCTGGGAGCACCATGGGCATTTAAAACGTCTTCAGCACAGAAGTTTATTGATTGTGGAATCGTTTGGCTGAATGTCAGGCCATCCTGAGGCAATGCCATTAACAGCGAGCTGCCACAGGAAAGCAAGAGCCTTCAATTTGCATCCTAATCTCCCACACCCTGCGTGTTCAGATGAAATCTCTGGAAGTGTTTGGGTGGATGTAAAGTCTGTGTTGTTAGGGGGGAAAACGATTTAGGGGGAAAGGTCGGAATGACGACTTTAAAGAAAATAACCTGTTGGAAATATAATTGAATTCAACGACTAGCACCCAAATATTACCCAGCTGCACAAGTTTAGCAGCCAAATCCATCCATTCAGGGGTCAAAGGTCAGCTCCCAGTTCAGCTCCATGGCTTCTTTACTTACAGGCTAAAAAGAAACACTGCGGTCCAACAACAAAGCTAATTATCACCCCGGACAGCAAATATGCTTCTATTTTAAATTTTAACAGCTTCTTTTCTGCATCACACTGCTTTAATGAACAAATAAAGGTGAAATATGTCCTGTATCACCACAGCTTTACAAGTCAGCTTGGCCCTTACGGACATCCCATAAATAAAGAAATGGCCAGAGCTCACTTAATTGAACGTGGCAATGCATTATTATTTATACATTTGAAAGTCCACAGCACAGGAATGAATAACTGCTTTAGTATGATGGTGTTTTATGCAGCATAGTTACTCGCGCATTAATGGTGCGCATCTTTCATCTCAAAAAGCGATGGTGTATGAAATCGTCCGTATGTAGCCTTCATTGCCTGAAGATTGCTGATGCAAGTTGCCCCCTGTGCAGCTTTTTAGCAGACATTGGCCTTGAATACTCACACCATTGACCGAACACTCTCACAACAACCAACAGTAGGACCCCTTTACAGGATTATTTTGTGGTTAAATTTGTTTTAAACAGGGCACAGAAATGTATGAACCCCAAATGCACCATGTGTTTACAAAGAGGCAGCATAAACGTTCACGAATTACACATACTCGGAATCATCGAGTCACGTAAGCTGTCGTAACCTAGCAGTGTTAACACAATGTTGGAGTCTTTGACAGGGTTAGCTGCTTTCCCGTGATGCAAAGTTAAAATTTAAGAATATGGAATAAAAAAACGAATCTCATGAAATAATGATTTAACGACATAATTAATACAATCTCTATTTGAAGGTTCAATTTATTTTTCAATGCCTTAAACGTGTAGCTCATTAAATGTGCACTTTCTAAATGACAGAAATCTGTAAAGAAAAAAAAAAAAAAGAAAATTGGAAAAATAATCAGCATAGCAAAATGAGAGGAATAATTCAAACACCACATAATTCAGCAAATAACAAAATAACATTACTGTATACAAGTCAGTATTATCTATGACGTCGAAGTGAAACGAAGATTGGGCCCCATCCATTGTTATTATAGTATTATTTATAATACATAGGCCTATTATTTGTAGTTGTTTCAATGTTTCTAATTTTCATTTAGTTTATTTTTTCACCTAATATTTATATTTTCATTTATTTAAACTGCTTTATTTCAATGAACAATTTTTGGGGGTTTGACTTAATTACAACCCTGCCCTAAACTCATGGTTCATGGAGGTCCCGAAAAATTGTGGTACGCCATTGCGTCTTAAAAACACACCACTGAAATCAGACAGCCAAACCTATCAAAAATACAAAACAATCCCCAGTATGAGGATTCAGATTTGTATAACTTAATAATGAATGGTCAATTAATATACAGTGCTTTAAACTGTACAATAAATACCACTTGTTGGTTAAAATTAAATACAGCAATGCTAAAAAGACATACTGATAGGAAAAACTTGGCTAAGAATGAAACTACCACAATGTACATGATTCAAAGAAATTTCTTGACTTGGCTAGAAAACCCACTGCTAAGATATGTGACGTACTAAGAAGTGTTAAGCTTTTTGTTGAAGTAATTGCTTCCATTTCTGCTTGTCCCACCCTGAGCAACAATTCTAAGAATTAAAGGCCAACAGAGAAGTTTATGAGAGCTCTTCGACTATTCAAAGAAAGAGAGCCGATGGGAGATCTAAAATGTTCATGTTCATCAGGCTTGGTCTTGCAAGGACGTTACTCTGCATGGCAGTAAAGGGTGTTAACACTAACCAACAGCTTGCGTCAGAAAGAAAGCTCCAGTCACAATGACAAATGTGCTGACACCACATTCCCGCCACTACAGCTGCAGCATGGGTAAAAAACAGGGAGGTAATAAAGAGTGAAAACTAAGGACACTGAAAAGAGAGCAAAGATCATTCACACTCTTCCAGTCTCTCGCCCAAATGAGCTCATTTGACCCCTTAAAAATAAACGAGGCCACATATCATTTTATTACAGCATTTTAAATAATGAAGGCCATTTATCAGCTTGTATATTGATTTTGTAAAGGGCAAATCTGCATGGTATCCTAACTACTAATGGTTCCCTTCAGAGTCCTACATATAAGGTAGGTATAATATAACATAACATTGTATATTATCATTTAATTAGGTACAGTATGATTTTAAAGCAAACAATTTTTTTGTAACTCTATTCTTCACTGAAAGCCAAACAATGCACAAAGTGACAGAGTTGTGTGTGTAATATATATATGATATATTATTATAAATATTTGTAATATTATAATTTGACAGTATATTAGATTACTGTCACTTTAAGACATGATGCATGGATGTTCTTTTGTTGAACGGTTTACGTAAAACTGACTGTGAATACGTGAATACTCACCAAGACCAGCATTTTGACATTATGTTGTGTGTATTTGACTGTTTAAGCGAAATAAGCAGTGAAAAAGACCTAAATTTAGTACTGAGAGGTGGCTTTATGTGCGAGCACTTTGGGTGCAATACCACAGCGAAATTCAAGCCCTGTACCACCAAAAATATTCATCTGTAAGCATCCAGAGCAAATTAAACGAGTGAGTGAGGGGAGGCGGGTTTGTGTGTCAACTCACTGTCAGAGATGAGTGCGAGAAAGAGCAGCTGGTATTGTGTATTCTGTGGAAAATGAGTATTGGAAGCATTTTTTGATATTTCAGTGTCTATATATATATCGAAAATATAAATATAAAATTCAATCTTCAAAGCGGCTAGTGGCTACTAGTGTGTTAAACACCACTTCTGAAATTGGCTGGTGTTCATGTCAAGCCCTGTTTGCAACCATTTTTCTCTCATCTCAATGCATTCTTGACATTGTCTTTTTGATAAGGTATACAAGTGACTCTGCCTTAGAATTTGGTTGAAACACTGTATTGTACACTGTGTTGTAAGGCAGCATAATCTTGCTGCATACTGCCAAAAGAGTATTTGCATTGTGAATGCTCCTATAATATCTAAAAATTTTGTCTAGGCAGGCAGCTCACTGCAGTTTGGAACAGAGCCAACATGAGCAAGAAACAAAAGGCAAAACTGAGACAAAAAAATGGGAAAAGAAAGAGCTTACATATACAAAATGAAGTATAAATCAGGGGACACAGGGATAGAGTGAGAAGTGACAGAGAGAGAAATATGTTTTTTGTTATTAGGGCTGAGTATTGACACATATTTCACATATTGATTTGATCCCGATTCACAAGCTTGTGATTCGATTCCAATTTGATTTGCTTGGATATACATATGGTATAGTGCAGTATGAAACAATCTCTCAACTAATGTTTTTAACTCAAAAGCTACATAATGTGAAGATGCACTGATGCCAATTATGAATATTCTTGCCCTCTTGATTGCATTCAAGTAAGAATTGATATCTATATAAAATACAGCCTAAGAAATGCATCTGATCAGACCATTAAGAACATGACCCTAAATTATACAGGTCTTCCTTAAGACCAACTTGTTGTTTCGACAACCCACTGTGCGTGATTATGACAATATGTAGATCTGCGCATCCGACACACGCACACAGAGGGTCCCAGTGCTTTCGAAAGCTCACTCATCCTTTTAATCGGTGTGGAATCCATCAAAGTGGGTCAAACTCCCTCCCATCTGCCCCACTGAGATTTTAATGCACAAGGCCTGATTAAAACACATACATACCCACACAGGAAAATAGGCCACACTTTGCTGCTGGATTCAGGAATCTCCAGCGTGGATTTTCATGAAGGACGTTAGCGAGCAATTACAATGGGAGTCACGCCGATAAATGAAAGTTCAAGTGGTACAAGGCTAGTTTACTTGATCACTGTAAACAAAATGCCTTTGTTCTGTTCTTGACTGGTAATGCTTCAATATAGCAATAAGCACAGCTGTGTGTTTATGTGTACAATCACTCAGGATATGACCTTGTAGACGGTATAAAGAGGAGGACACGGACCAATCGTTGGGAATCATGATGCTCAATATGAATGCTGTAGTCCTGTTTTTCATTCGTTTTTTTTCTCTTGTGTAATTTGAGTTTAAGAAGCAAAATATGATGCACACAATACATATATATTTAGGCCTAATTTTAAGATTTATGTAATTGCATATAACATTTCTATCCATTAGGATTACAGTTTTAAAATAAACAAAATAATAAAACGTATGCGATACATATTTGTAAGTCATTCAAAAATTAAACGGTAATTTCTTTATTTAAATTGGTTATAATCTATAATATAGAAAAAAAATTTTAATTTAGTTGAACAGTATGCACATGCTTAAAATGAATGAGGTTGGATTTATCAATAAATATAACAGTCTTGTTATTAACACATTCATGGTTATTAGTACTATTACAGAAATCTTACCGTTTCCTACATGTTTTTTTTAATGTATGACTGACAAATATGCCTCACATTAAATGTATTAGTTTATGATAAACTCTGCAATCCAAATGGATGGAAAAGTTATATGCAATTCAAATACATAAATATTAAATTTAAGGAAACAAATATATATATATTTTGAGTGTACTATGTCAAATTTTATTTCTGATTTGATAAAAGACAGTCTTTGCAGATTTCAGTCTATTCATATTGATAAAGAGAAGCTATGACTACCGGCTTACCTAAAATGAACTTTGAACAATGTCACAATAATTGCATTTTCTATCAAATACCCCTGTAGAATATTTAATTTCTGTTTCTTTTGTAAACTGGCAAATACTAAGCAGCTAAGCACAAATGAGCTATTTTGGGTGGTGTCGCAGCACTATAGTCATAATATAATTGTGCTTATTGGTTCAAAGAATACCACAGTCACGTCAAAGTCACGAGTCGTGCCCCGCTGGTCTAATCCATACGCGCATCTGCTGTGGGGAATCGCCGGAGTAATCCCACATGGGCGTAAATTAGAGAGAAAGAGAGAGGGGGCATCCTTAAGGCGGTGGTGTTGACTTGAGGCAGTGCTCCTGTGGATATGACTCTGGCACTGAAAGACTATGGCCCTGCTCCAACACCTAGTGGGCTGTCTAACTGAAATGGAAGCTCTTTACAAGGACCAACTCCATTCATGGTCATTCACGAGCATCACTTAGGTCAGTGATTTTAATTTAAATTATTAATGAATTATGAATTTAAAGCAGAATGTGTGATCAAATCACAGATCACTTACCAAATGTCTATGTCTGAATGGCATAAAAATACGTACAATAATACATTTAAAAAAATTATCCAAAACTCTCTCCCACGGGCCACATCCTTAAGGCAAGTGTGCACACCTAAAGACTGGTGGCTTAAGAAGTATGAGTTTTGTATAGTGTGCGTTAGCCTGGCTCCGCCCTCCTACGCACTTCCGCTCAATTTCATTTTCCTTCAGTACTCCGTCTGGGACTGTGCCGTAGACTTCGGTTTCCAGAAATCAATTTTTTGTAGGACCAATCAGCGAACAGAGGGAGTGGCTGAGAACGATGACGTTGATGTCGACTCGTGCGTTATTTTGAGTTGTAGTTCAAAATAAGAAAGATGCGAGTGAAGCCATTCGGTCCGTTGTGGCAACGCTGCCGAATATCAAGAAGTTAAAGCCGGAGTAAGAACAATCTTTGCTTAGTTTTGTGTTTATGGCCATCCTCCCACGGGGTTCGGGAAAAGACATACGTCATGACCAAACGTTAGCGATTGGTTATGGCAGATAGAGTGACTCTGGGCAGATCCAATAGTTTTAGACTTCAATAGAGTTCCCGCCTACAAGGAAGTAAACGTTTGTCAATGGAGCGGTGCCAGACTCTATGTACAAATGAAATGTACGAGAGTCTGGTAGAACCAGGCTAAGTGTGCGTGGCTTAAAGGTAGCAACATTTAGCAGACAACCCTTCGGAACAGCCTACACATCACTAACAGGCCTAAAAATGTTGTCTAGGTAGGCAGCTCAATAGGGGTTCATGCCTCAGTAAACCTGAAGCATCTCAAATGGCCTTTTAATCTAGCAAACCTATTCTACCTGCTCATTCTGCCAGTGCATGGGCACAATGCATGTGACAGCACAAATATAAACAGCTGACTATTTAACCACACTCGAACGATCAGCCCATAGATGCACTGATGACAGCTACACATGTGCTTATTATCGGCCTCTTCACACTGCATGCGATTTGAATTCGCACTGCTAACACAGCACTGTGCTGATGTACAGTTACACCCCATCCACTTCCCCCTCAACTCCCCTTCGCTAATCGTTGCAGTGCCCAAAACTGCTGGCCGAAACAAAACGAAAAGTTGAGCTTCTAATGAAGAGGCGTGGCCCTGTCATCTGTTTTTCTTGACACTTGGATGGAGCAGCATTGGAGCGTGTCTGCTCAAAGATATAGAGGAAGAGAGTGAGTGAGAAAGTGTTTAATTGCTTTGACCAAGTGCTCAGGGGAAAGAGGAGTGGAAAAACTTAGATAGAGGGACCAAAAGACTTGCCTAGAATGGTGTTACTGTTTATTACTGAACGTGTGTGTGTGTGTTGTGTGTGTGTGTGTGTGTGTGTGTGTGTGTGTGTGTGTGTGTGTGTGTGTGTGTGGTGTGTGTGTGTGTGTGTGTGTGTGTGTGTGTGTGTGTGTGTGTGTGTGTGTACATATGATTTGGATCATTATTTCATTTGTATTGAAAAGAAATTAATACTTTAAACAAACAAGGATACATTAAAATGTTACAATCGCTCAATGTTAAAAAAGTTTATATTTCAATAAAAATTATATTGTAAAATTAACACTTCAAATGCAATTAAATAATAAATAAATACAAAGAAATAAAAAAATAAATTTATAAATTTCCAGTCAGTCATCAGTAGATCAGATTTTAACCACGCTGAAAATATTATACTGGATCCTATAAAAATTTGTATGAATAAGAAGAACGATAACTGTTTCTTTAGCAGCAAATCAGCATATCATTATTATTTCTGAAGGATCATGTGACACTGAAGACTACGGTAAAAATTCAGCTTTGCATCACAGGAATTAAATACATTTAAATATATTACAATAGAAAACAAGTTTAATGTAAAAATGTTTTACATTGTAATACTATTTTATATTAAAATATTTGTACTATATTTTTGATCAAATAAATGTTGAGCAGTCTTGGTGAGCATAAAATACTTTTTCAAAATCATTACCAAACCAAAACGTTTGGGTATATCTGGTATTTAGACAATATGCAATAGGTGATGTTTTAAAGATCATACTGATTTTACAGTACACACATTGAAAGTAGAAAGTAACTATATTTGGTATTATCCTTTGGTCTTTCTTACTGCTAACAAGTCAAATCACCCAAGAATGTTACATTTATCCCATCCCTTCAGTCACCGCAGTCTTTGACCTAAACTTACGCACTTTAGTTGTCTTTAGCGCACATCTTGCAATATCAGAGTTGCATTTTCAAAGCAGCTTGTCAAGCTAAATTTGAAAAAACACATCTTAAAAAAACTTGAATTAAAAAATATATTTTGCACAACACAGAATTTTTGCACATCTAATTCCTTCCAGAACCAGAACCTTTAAACTGCTCTGGACTTCCTGATTTTCTGCTTGTTGCATCTGGCACAATCAAACCCGAGCCATTGAATTTCCATATTTACCTCTCTGTTATGATGCAACAAAAGGATTTTGTCTTTGCCTTGACCTTTGGTTGAATAGAGCGTTTAATTGAATACATCATTGTACTGAATGGAACAGCAGTGGAGGGTGGACTGAATCAGGCCTTTGCTTTGTGACGGGATGTAATTTGTATTTACCAAAGTGCCACCTGTGGTCGAGGACAATCTACCTTGATGTCAAATACTTATCTGACACCAACGTAAGAGGTTACAGCTAGAGCGCAAACATTTATGGCACAAAATATCTCAGGTAAGCAGGATTAATGATACCTTCAATTTCCACTTGGAAATTACGAGGATGATTATTTGCCTGATAAATGACCAACAAGGCTGATATTTTAATTTAATACTATAATGTCTAAATAAAATAAAACAAAAATTGAGCATTTACAACTAAATACCAGTACAAAATTAGGTCATCAATTATCTGTCATCAACATTCATTCCAAAACTATATGACTTTCTTTCTAATGTGGATCTCAAAATAAGATATTTTGAAGAAGCCAAACCGTTTTGGTGACCTTACTTTGTATGGACACATTACTCGAAAACATTGAGACATTTCTAAAAATATATTTTCTTTTACACAGAAGAAAGAAAGCCATGCAGATTTGGATTGACATGAGGGTGAGTATATACTGCCATCGACAATAAACTAATAAAAAGGACACTTTCTCGAAGAAGTAGCAGCCGTTATCAAACATTTGTCATTTAAATCGTTTACTTAATATAATATGGGTATCATCCTCACTGCTTCTCATGAAATACGTGATTGGAAGGGCTTTTCCACTCTAATCAGTTTTGATTGAACATGGTTACATCATCACGACCCTGGCAGAGAGATCCCTGCAGACAAAAGGACAGAGCACTGAATCATGGGTAATCAAAGTCTGTGTGCTGGAAATGAGGAGATAAATGTGCGTGGAAGGTGATGGCTTTAAACAAGTTGAGTAAGTCAGGACAATACCATTACAACTCTGAGAAGTCTCATCGAGACAATGGAAGTCCTACTTCTATTGCCATCAAAAGCATCATAGAGCCATATGTGGATCACCGTCCTTTTGTAACCAAGCAACAAAAAGCACTATTTCTTCTTTACATAGGCTACATATTAAACAATTAACTCAAGACTAAGTCTTATTCATGTCTGAATTTAAAAGGAAAAATCAGTCATTATATACTCAACCTTAAATGTCAATTTAGGCTCATTCATCCTCAAGCATTATTCACTTAAATAACAAAGGTTCTTATAAAATCTCTCACAATTACTTCACCGATACTAGGCACCGGTGCAAAGCTTCTAGTCTGGATTTGGTTTAGTATTCTGGGCTAGACTGAGCCCTGTGTGAATGGCTAAGAAGGGTCAACCCATTAGTGCGATTAAACCTACACCCTCTCTCTCGATCCATCACAATCTCTCTCCATCCATCTCTCTAACAATGTTCTGACATGTCTCAGTCTCACTACATCATTTCTCATCACCTTCTCATTACTTAGCCTTCAGCAGGACAATTACAATACACTCCTTATACGGACAGTCCTCCTGGGGCAACCTGGTGTCGAGTGCCTTTGTCTGATGACAATTACGCACTTGATCGAGGAAGGATCAGTTCGTGGGTCACCTGTAAAGTACGTCAACGCAAATTTTACAACCTAGTTGCTAAAAGGAAACATATTCACATATTCTACACAATGACATTATAATTAAGTTTAGCATGACTATTTACCACCCATATTAAAATACAAAGATGAGCCAAAACATTATGAACGGTGCACATCAAGTGAATATTGTAGATCATCTCCTAACAAGGCCATATATTAATGTCTGGGTAGATCAGATGGTGAGCGAACAATCAGGTCTCATAATCAACATGTTGGATGTAGAAGAAATGGGCAGGAATAAAGACCTGAGCGACTTTGACAAGAGCCAAATTGACTGGGTCAGAGTATCTCTGATCACTCAAGCAGCAAGGCTTGTGGGTTGTTTCAGGTCAGCAATTGTGAGAATTACCAACAATGGTCCGAGGAGGGACAAACCAGCGATAGGGTGTTGGGCACCCAAGGCTCATCGATGCATGAGGACAATGAAGGCTATCCTGTCTGGTCCGAGCCAATAGAAGGTCTACTGTGGCAGAAGTCACAAAAATTGTAATGATGGTTGCGAAAGGAATGTTTCACAACACACAGTCCATCACACTTTGCTGCGTAACTGCCGACCAATCAAATACTGCCTATGATGACCCCTGTCCACCGTCGCCTAACATGGACATGTACAGTGACAGTCTATACAACTGAATTCATATTGCTTTATTGGCGTGACATACTTGGGTACATATTGCCAAAGCAACATAAAATACATTCATATCTATATTTATTGATACAGTACACATTAATAGTACACTAATGCAGATGCGTTCACTCAGTACCTCTTAGTTTGCTGATATCATCACTGCCTTGGTTATCATGGCCTCTTATCATGGCCTCTCATTACGGAAATCAATATCCAAGAACACTGTCCTCATTCCAATGCATGAGATTTGGGTCACAGCTGAGCAGTGCATGCAATTCAGCACATCAAGACAATATACCACTGGTGAAAGAGACTGACACTTAAAGAGCGGGGCAAGTTGTCACATTGGGAAGTTGACACTATAATTGTCCTGGTGTACTGTGGGACAACAACAAGCTGGAGGGATTGTGATGCTCCGGGCAATGTTCTGCTGGGTCCGGCCATTCATTTGGCCGTAAATTTAACACATGCCACCTACATTGTTGCAGACCAGGTACACCCATTCATGACAATGGTGTTCCTTGGTGGAAGTGGCTCTTTCAGCGGGATAATGCACCCTGCCACACTGCACACATTGTTCAGGAATGGTTTGAGGAACATGATGAAGAGTTCAAGGTGTTGCCCTTGCCTCCAAATTCCCCAGATCTCAATCCAATTGAACATCTGTGAAATGTGCTGGAGCAACAAGATTGGTTTACGGCGGCTCCACCATTAAGGATCTGCTGCTAATGTTTTAGAGCCAGATACCACTGGACACCTTAAGGGCCGTTACATAGTCAACGCATCGGTACGCATACGCGTCCGCAAGGCTACGCATCGCTACGCTTCGAACGCTCGCGTCGTTCGCGTTGACTATGTAACGGCCCTAAGGGGTCGTATGGAGCCCATGCCTCAGCGTATTATATATATATATATATATATAATTGTATATACACATATAAACACACTATATAAACATATATACACTATATTAACTAATATGCACTGTAAGAAAAAAATGTAAATTTACAGGTAAAAGTCTGTATTTTTTCACAGAATTTTGCCGTTTTGTCATTGTACAGTGAATGCCTGTTATTTTACTGATATTTGCAGTAATTTAAAGGTCCACCATTAAATTTACAGGTAATTGCTTGTATTTTGGTTTTACATCAATTTGACGTTTTTTTAAAGGAAATTGTCTGTATTTTTTACAGGGTTATGTGTAATTTTACATAAAATATTAAGTAATATTTTACAGATTTTTTCTGTGAAATTAGAAAACAAAGAAAAGAAGGTATAACTGCAGAAATCAGCAGTCATTTAACATGTTTTCCTTGAAGACCATTAAGCATGTGGGGGTTGAGTTTTAAGGTTAAATAATTACAAGATTAAAAGACTATAATGATTTGATAGGCTAGTGTTTGTAGCCTACATACATTATAGGCTACAGTAGGCATGCAGGTTTTGTAGGCTAACTGTAGGCAACAATCAATATAGTTTTTTAATCTTGTCTTGCAAATATTTTGATCATCAATTGTATTATTCTCCCCTAACTTAATGTATATTTTGTCTTTTATAAATATTTTTTCAAATCTGCATTGCTGCACATGTGTGCTTTGTGTGCGTGTGACGTATGTTTGTGGCTGCGCTCGCGCGCGCGGGATTGCGCAGATTCAAATGTTGCTTAGTCCCTCCCGCCCACAACGGTTAGCTGCCGGTCGTCGTCATCACAGATCTGTCAAGTTTGAATCTCTGTGTCAAGGTCGGAGGACAAGCGGGAGATTTGAATTCAGTCTACGCTCGTGAAGTGGATTGTGATCACGGTGGTTCAAAGCTATAATCATATTCGTCGGGAGCAGCGGTGAGCAGGAGCGCTGAACACCTGAGTTATAGTCCGGGTGTCAGTCAGTCCGTTCGGAAATAACGCGCCCTTTTTCAGTGAGTCTGATTCGTCACAGCGGACATCATGCCAACCGATCACCGGCTGAGGTAAGAGTCTCATACTGCATGTGAATGATATTTTATTTTACATTTGTGTTAAGTTGACAGTTTCCAAGCTAACGTTAGCATTCTTAAATGTTCAGTCATAACTGGGGTCGAGAGCTGGAGGGCAAATCACTGCAGCATGCGTCTTTAAATTTTCCATCTGTTTTTAAGCAAGATCAGTTGAATCCACAGATCTAAAGACCTAAAACAAGCTTTAGTAGACTTGTTATGCATATCAAAATCTGCCCAATTGTGTATAAAACCTTCGTTATGATAATTTGTCAATCAATCTTAAAAGGCGGGAAATACTGAAACACTGACTGTTTGGAAGCTGAAAACTGTTCTCTTAAAAAACATCCTTGATTTTATTATAGTAAAATTATACTAACCACGTTTTTTGGAGGATTTATTACAATTTTAATAACCACAGTTTTACTAAAAACAGACCTACCGTGTTTTTTTGTTCGTTTTTTATTTGTAGTTAAACCATGGCTAATTTTCGTAATGGTTAATGTGACTAAATCTATCAAGACCGTGAAGAAATCGAATTCAGTTCTGTACTTGTTGATAAAGATACAGCAAAGACTAGAATATGAATATAGCATGATGAACCCCTAGGTGTAACTGATGCAGCTAAGTTAGGTCACAGTAACATTAAATCATATTCATTTTTACTTTCTATAAATGTAGCTAAAATCACATGGCAGTTCAAAACATTACTGTTAGTCTTTCCTGCTCAGCTTCCAGATCATGGTCAGTTGAGGTTTTGCATTGTCTCAATGGAACATATTCTGACATGTGTAACAGTTAAATGTAACACTGAGTTTTAATTTTTTTTTTGTGTGTGTGATTTCAGGTCATGTGGAAAGCAGATGATCATGGCAAACAAGGTATGGGAATAATTAACTTTAAAAAAATCACAATGACCAAGTCTTCTGATTCCGTATGATTGCACTAAAAGTGTGCACAAGGTTTGGTTTTACTAGAGCTTTACTAGAGGTTTTACTTGTTAGATTCCACCCATTTTTATTTATTTTTCTAACAAGGCTCTGTCATTTAGAAACATGGCTTTTCCTACCACTGCTATCTTAATGACACATATCTCTACCTTTCATTCCAGCCAGATGATCTGACGGTAGCTGCTCGCATCTCAGCCTACCTGATGGAACATTCTTGCTGGATGAATGACCTTCAACTCAACCTTGCCAAGACAGAACTGCTTATGGTTTCAGCCAAACCATACTTGCTGTGTGATTCTGCTGATTTGCCTTATACATCATTACTGGAGCTGCACAACTACTGGTGTAAGCTCTTGTTCTATCCAGACTGGACTATTGTAATGCTCTCTTGGCAGCTCTTCCAGCATCAGTCAAACCTCTGCAACTGATCCAGATGCTGCAGCAAGAGTGGTCTTTAAAGGTAGCCCTATACCTAAACTCACTACTTTAGATCTATGTGTCCTCCAGAAGCTTGTGTTCTGCAAGTGAAAGGCGCCTTGTGGTGCCATCATCACAAAGAGACACAAAATCACTTTCACTGACTTTTACCTGGACTGTTCCCTGCTGGTGGAATGACCTGCCCAGCACATTTTCAAGAAACTGCTAAAGATCCATCTTTTTCGTAAACACTTGACCCAATAATACTAAATCTTTGTTTAAAAAAAAAAAATTCTATGTGTACTGTGCTAGACTAACTGGGACTTGTCACTGCACTTGTTGCTTCTATTGTTATCGTAATTGGTAAGTCGCTTTGGAGAACATGTAATTGTAAACGTAAAAAAAAAAAAAAATTATATTAGAGTAATGAGGTATACAACAATTGCCTTTTAATGTGGATATTTTTACATGTTCTAAATTTATATACTAAGCTTGTATTTCCTATCTATCACTTATCTTGACGTTCAGTGTTTGTTCAATTACTAATACTGTAAATGTGAAAGTATTCTGTACTTATACATTTAGTTAATTTAACATAAATTGACTGTAAACTTGCTATTATTAAGTAGGCTTCTTAATTAGAGATTGGTCAAAATTGTGAAATTGGATCTGAACAAATTAAAACTGTAAATATACAAACATTTGTATTTGAATTGATGTATTTATTGCATTTTATACATAATTTCATTGTTATTTTACACAGAAAAACTATATATTAAAAGAAAAAAACGGTAGATAGACAGGATTATAATAAAATAACTTTATAAAACCCTAAATTTACAGTTTAACCTGAAAGTTAAATGTCTTTTTAATGTAATTTGCCATAATTTATCATTTTTTCCACGGTTAAATAAACCATTTATCAACAGTAATATACTGTAATTTAATCAATTTTGACTGTCTTTTTAATGTAATTCTACATAATTTATCCGTTTTTTCCACGGTTTCTTAGGCCATTGTCAACAGTAATATACTGTAATTTAATCAATTTTGACTGTCTTTTTAATGTAATTCTACAATAATTTATCCGTTTTTCCACGGTTTAATAAGCCATTATCAACGGTAATATACTGTAATTTAATCAATTTTGACTGTAAAGTAAATTCTGTATTTTTACGGTTTTTGCATGTAATTTTGAGAAATGGTTATTTGCTGTAATTTAACGGAAACCGTCTGGAAACTTTGCTGCCAGAGATTTGCCGTTTTTTTACGGGATTTGTTTTTACAGTGTGGATAAAAGAGACTGTTAAATGAAAAAGGGGAAATTTAATTAATTATATAAATATAATATTAATCATTTATTAAACATAATACTAATTATTATATATAAAAAAAATTAACTGCCATGCTGCTCACATTTGTAATTAGATAACAGCGATCACCCCCGATTAAATAAACAAAAGACCCCCAACAACCTCTCATTTTCCCATTAATCCCAAAGGATAAGCCGGGAAGCCACCCTTCACTGGCTTTTATTATTTGTGCCTGGATAAAAGCTGCACTGGCTATGAGGGGAGAGGCCAAGGTAATGAAATTATTCTCACCACACTTTATGATATAGCACCAGATGCCGAGGGCTACACATTTTGTATATTTTTTATGGTAAGAGCTGTCTTACCTAAGAATACAATCTGTAATCCATTTATAACTTGAATTTAATGCAGGATCAGTGAACTAAACCACTATTAGTTTAAACTCAAATTTCACATATACAGTAGGGCAGGTGTGCACGCTAATACAGAGTCTATCTCTGATGCTATATTTGTTCCTTGCTTCATCCAAACACGATTAACAAATCAAGTTTTGTGCTCAACTAACCCTACATACCTATACACACACACACACCAACCCACAGACATACACACAGCTTTGGAGAATGCACACACAGCAGCCAACAGCACTGAAGATGCTTTGCTACGCCAACACTAATATTGACTCTTCACAGTGTTTAGTCTGGAGAGGAATGCAGAAGAAATACCAAGAAATATCTTCTGTATAACATAACAGAGTGCTAGAAACATTCCTTGAATTTGACTTGATATTTGATAATATGTGTGAAAAATACAGAGGAAGAAAAAGCAAGCGACACAGAAAAGCGGTCACAAAAAGCAGGAGAAAAAGCTAAATGCAAATAATTACATTCAACTAACCATATATTTGTGTGTAGTTAGGATAACAATCACTCCTCATGTCATGTGTTACTGACACCAAAGGCTGTTCAATCAAACTCAAAATCATCTATCACTTGAAGGTAGTCAAAATAAACAGATAACAACATGGACAAAAGCATGTGTAAAAATAAAAAGCACCGAACTACATTATCACAACATCTGTCTAACTATGAAAAAACAAAATGCCCATGAATAGGTTAAGTGCAGGTTTTCTCTATTCTCTCTTAAGTCCAAACTGTTTGAAAACAGCACAAAACGCTTTTCAGTCTGTATATTCAATTGAACATTTTATGTAAATTAAATATTTTCAATGAGATTATGATGGCTTTGCAAGTGGCTTTGCATGTTTGTGGTATTACCCGTGCACTTTACTTTTCCCCAGGCAGTTCTTGTATATCACATACTCTTTGTCGATTTTGTTTGTCCAATCAATGGTATGAAAGCCGAAGTGGGTCCAGAGTTTGGACTTAAACGTGGCTAGGGCATCTATTATTTTACTCACACTGCTGTTTGCCATGCTGTTAAAAAACTCTTTTTCTTAGGCTAGTTTCCCTCATTCATGAGTTAAGTGCCACCTCAAGGAGCCATGAAGTACGCTGGGAGCAGGAATATCTATTAAGAGCGCCCTATTTTATTAATTAAAATATTGATATTTGGCCCCAGTGTATCGATTCTCATATTGCACAGAGGACAACGATATATTGCCCTATCGATATTTTGTCCCACCCCTATTTTGCGCCGACCATACCTGATGAGAGCATAAAAACATAATCAAGAGACAATGGCAACATCTGTTGTTAAGGAATTTAGAAACTTTGTCAATTCAACCCAGGCTCATTGGAAATACCAATACCTATACAGTATGCAAATTTCACTGCAGGCAGTAAAACACCAACAACTTTTTCATTCCATTTCACACAAATGAGGGCAGATTATCAATCAAGAAAGATTTTTTTTTCGCATGGTATAGAGCACAATACTTTCATGAAATCTAAGCTTGACATTGACATTTGCATATATATATGTATATATATATATATATATATATATATATATATACAACTTACAACTTTATTATGAACAATTGTGGTACTGTGTTTGGGCTTTCAAATTTAAATTCAGGGTCCTGAAGCAAAACCAATCAAGACCTAGGGCGGCAAACAAGTGTGTTGCTTTCAAAGCGTCTCTGCGTTGCATGCTTAGATTGTTCAGATTGTTCATGCTGTGGCTGTATCTGGGAAATAGACTGTCAGGACGGAAAAGGATAGATTGTGGCGTTTTAAATCAGGGGGGGAAATCTCTCAGGCTGTTTTCCATAGGGAGCACCTCTCTGCTAATGATGAGACAAGCTGATACTACACACACAAACACAGAAACATGGCACACACCACGCTCACTCAAAAGGAGCAAACCGAAAAACAACAGGAGGTAAACCATGCCATGGTATTTTTAGTTCAGAGGGGAACCAAAAATAAACCTCTATAATCCACAAACAAATATCAATACAGATGGTTAAACAAGCATCTGCAGCACCTGTTGAAAAACGCTCAGATGAAATCATCATCTCTAAAGACACGGTCTCTTGCTGATATCATCACTGCCTTGGTTACCATGGCCTCACTTTACAGAAATCAATATCCAAAGACACTGTCCTCATTCCAATGCATGAGATTTGGGTCACAGCTGAGCAGTGCATGCAATTCAGCACATCAAGACAATATACCACTGGTGCATATCAATTAAAAGAGACTGAGAGGGTAAGTTGTCACATGGGAAAGTTGACATTATTTTTATTATTACACAAATTAACAGTTTGTTAATTATATAATAATAATAATAATAATATGCTACACAGCGATTTCTGGTCAAATAAATGGTTTGATGTTGCTACCTTTTCAATTTTGGCTTTTTTTTATTAATTATTTTATCATATAGGCTAAGTTCTGCTGAAACGTCTATATTGTCACTAAAGATCAACTGTTGTTCATTTGTTCCTAGACAAAAAGGTTGAAAATGTTTATAGGATTTTTTTTTTTTTTTGTAGCCAAGACATTAAACTATGCGATTATAGGCTACAGAAAACTACTTTCAACAACAAATCCACCCTGAGAAATA
Source organism: Chrosomus eos (assembly GCA_036326025.1). Taxonomy (NCBI): domain Eukaryota; kingdom Metazoa; phylum Chordata; class Actinopteri; order Cypriniformes; family Leuciscidae; genus Chrosomus; species Chrosomus eos. The sequence continues at coordinate 18,237,614 of CM070822.1, forward strand.
TTCACTGGAGTAAAAAAAAAAAAAAAGTGTAATAGCCCCGGTTCACATATCCATTCCCTTCGTAAACACAATAAAGATTATAGTTTTAGCTATTCAGTATTAAAATGACATGACTTCTAGGTTGTGTAGCATCTAAGTGGACTATATAATACAATTTAAACCACGTTTAAAAAATACTATCAATATAAGCCACTGTCCTAACATGATGTATTTATAAAGCGCTCGCGCCTCCAGAGGAATGCGCGCGCTCAATCCGACTGCTGGTTAACGCCTTTAAACCTTCAGTTCAGACTTAAACAACATCAATATAGTGACAGTTTAGTGCTGAACTCAATCCTAAATTAGATTAAAACTGTAAACCCAGACTATTCGATGTTCAACTCTACAAACAAACTCTGAGTGCGCATTTTTGCGCGAGCTCCTTCCGATTAAAAACAACGTAACGCAACTGCATCAAGGACGTGTCAAACAAAAGCGACCCTTAACTGCAAACAATAATCACAATAAGAAGCATAAAAAAACATATCAAGCAGTTTGCATTAGTTTTGGGCCATTAAACACTTTAAATACTCGCCTGGTAGGTGTAAAATCTTGTCCCGTTCGGCGGGTGCACCTTTGGGGAGTTAGTCCCCGTGTTCATGTCTGAGAAAATCATATTTCCCCCAATGCAACGCAGAGGTGATCAGCAGTATGTCTCCAGCTGCACAGTAGGAATTAAATCCTTGTCGTCAAGTTCAACTGACCAGGGATCAGTGCCTCCCCAACTGACGCTGGACTCCTCACATCCACATAGAATGACAGAAATTATAACTGCGCTCCTTTTAATGCACGCTACATGAATAATAAGTCAGTGAAACGCTGACATAATCAATCAGGGATGTGAAATGTCAGTGATTTACAAAGCAGCAGCTCCATGATCACAGCACGGATGCTGTGTACCCGTGTGCTGGACCAGCCCATCTGTTCGATAAGCTGCTGCCTCCGAACATCATTATGCAGCATCATTCCCGGTAAACCAATCGGGTATTAGAATCAGACGTGGGCGTGGCTACAAAGGGGACTCTCTTGCATATTTATGAGCTGCGATTATATGTTTTGAGGGTCCCATAAACAAATATGTAAAAGACCTCTAGGGAAACAACGCTCCTTATTTTAAAGTATTCCATGATAACACCAGGTGCTATACTTTATGACTATTTTGTAGGGGGAAACCAGTGCTAGTTGTCACTTTTTACTCCAGCAAATATTTCTCAGGGTTGTTTTTATATTAAATTAGACATCTTTTATATTTATAATTGTATAAAATATTGATAATTTATACACTATAATTAAATTAAAATTAAATTAAACCGTAAACAAATTATTTTCATGTTTTATCATCACAAATTTCTTTTGTCAAATCCACTTTCTATTTATTAATTCTATTTTTCTCCATTGTATTAACTCAAATTTTGTTTTTCTATGAACTCAAAATTTTAAGGCAACCAGGTAACTAACAGCATTTTTACAATAGTCACATACACTAGTCTAAGCAACAGAAAAATTAATTCCCACTGCTTTTGTCCAGAAAAAAAGAAGATACAGCAATTTTTTAACATGAGCTTCATTAATGGGCATATTGTCAAACGGGGTTAGTTGTCACAGGGCATTTGCTGTTTATTTGAGATGAAAAGCCATTTCCCCCCAAAAAATTCAATACAATAAATTAAAATGTCAATTGTTGTAAGTCACAAAGTATAAAGCTGATAACAACAAAATATACATAGCCTTCCTAGTTTAGAATGTTGTCTGTATATGAAATATAATAACAATAACCTATTCAAATATAAAAAAGCAAAAGACTTTCATGTCTTCTGCTTAGCAAAGTTGTCAGCAGACTTTCAACAAAAAGACAAGCTATTACTTGTGTAAATTGACCAAAGTGGGCACAGTTAATCCGTTGACTCCGAAAAACATGACCAGTTATGGGCTAACTATAAATCATAGTGGATGTTTTTCCCAAATAAGCACCAAACCTGTTGCCCTTTCTTCAAAGTGATCTTGTGTGGTCTGAATTGCAACGCCACAGGCAATTTTGTCAGAAGACTAACCTATAAGCGAAAACAAAATACTGAATGTGTGAAATAAGCACTAAAGATATTAGTACAGAACATATAGTCTTGCAATTATTTAAGATTGTTCTAAATAAAACTGGATTAATTGTACTCAGGCTTTCAAGGTCTCCAGACCTGCTCCAGAACAAGAGTTTTTAGGATCAATATAATTACCCAATTCACCTCTTTAAAAAAATGCCAATGCAACCATTTAGAATGACTTTAGCATTGACCTAAGCTTCCTTTCAGTTAATAAAAGAGCTCTTTAAATTCAGTGTTTCTGACATGGGCACACAGGAGGGACTCATTCAATTTGGCTCCATCTTGGCTTTTCTGAAAATACATGTAGCCATTGTTGAGGAAGATAATCAAATCTGCAAAGCCTGGCTTAGCAGAAGTCCATTTACTGGACTTTATTCAATCGTTTTCATACGTGCCTATCAACATGTATGTGCCATGACGGGCAGCACACTCCTTAAACTGTACACGTCACATGACTCCATGAGGGCATTTATAGATTATTATCTGTGATGGAATAACCATGCGATACTGCAGTTGACAATACAATCACAATTTGTGGTTACTAAGGTTTCTAAATGGTTTTAGCCTGCAGTCTCTAGACATGCAGTATCTCCTTTAAAGTACGGGATATTTCCTCCTATTTAAGTGAAACATTACTGAAATTCACATCCAAAAGGGCATCTGAGGGCATTTTTTTCCATATTAATATATATTTTGTCCTTGTCTACAGACTAGCAATCATCTCTGAATGAGTTTCGGGTTTCAGTGTATGACTAAAATAAAGAATAATGGTGCCATTTTTATGATTTCTGTTGTGATTGTAGAATAAAGGTTTTAAACCCTTGTGAAATATGCTTTAACGAAACACTGACTCGTAACATTGTTTCCACTAATGGGCCTCAGCAATAGTCTTATGAGACAATATTACGAAGGCAGCAGAAAGATATGAACATGCACCAATGGATTATTTTGAGCATCTCTCCAAAATCTTTCCTCCCCAAAGGGGACGAAGAGGTGGGACAGATCTCTGCTTCCATGTCCTGCCAGGGTACAGAGGCTTAGAGATGCACCAGATGGGGCTTCTGAGCAACCTGAGAGAGAGAGAGAGAGAGAGAGAGAGAGAGAGAGAGAGAGAGAGAGAGAGAGAGAGAGAGAGAGAGAGAGAGAGAGAGAGAGAGAGAGAGGACTCTCCCCTGGGTGCCAGGCCAGGAGGCTTGGATTGTGGCCGCAAAACATGCCAAGCCTTGTCACTCTCCCTGCTATAAAAACAGCAGCAGCGTCCGCTAGCACAGATGTGTCTCCTTCACTACTGCCTGAAAAACAATTCCAGTCCAGCCAAAGATGTCTAAATATCTATATTATTACTTAGAAAAAAGTGGACATGCATGCAAAATGTGTGCTGATGCTAATGAGAAGTATGTGAAAGGACTTGGACTGAAAGCTTATTGGTTGAAAAACAGCCAATGAAATCTCTCTGTTCTGTTCTAATGACGTCACTAATAAGATTACAAAGGAACTCTATCCAAGACTTCCCTGGTTCTTTCCAATGCAATCGTTCAGCCTCTCTGATAAAAAAAAAAAGAGTTCTGACGAGTCATTTGAGTCAATCTGTAACTAACTGCTCAGAATTTAAGATTTCTTTAACCTGGTGATTTGAGAAATAATGATGTTTCAGCTTAAAAGCTAAAAAAAAATGATCCTATCCAATGTCCAATGCATAGACAACTAAGTTAAGAGAACAATTATTATTTTTACAAAATTATTTGTAAGGATGGTTTTTTCTGGTCATATATATATAATTATATATATATTTGTACAGAATATTGAACTGTCATTTAGTGCTCAAATTAGGGCTGTCACGATGTTAGATTTTTCACACCACGGTTATTGTGGCCAAAATAATCCACGATATCGATATATCGCGATATCTATAGAAATTCAAGTAAATGTCAAATCAAGTAAATTTTTACTTTGTTTATTTACTTTTTCTTTTTTACCCAACAAACATAAGGATACTGATAAACACAATGCACGTATGCATATTTACTTCTTGTGTTCTCAATATTTTTTTTGCAAATTTTTGTGAAGTAAGACAAGCATTCAAACTGGAGAAAAAACTGTCTGGATGCTTCCTGAAGAACTGAAAAGCTCTTAAACCTATTGTTGCAACTGTGTTTTGTTCATGCAGATTTGAACAAAAAAAATCAAGTGCAAATACAAATACAAATAAGACGAGTAAAGAAAACGGGGTACTTAATAATCACCCTTTATTTAAATATATGAACACAGAAACCCGCTGTTAACAGGTTAATGTCACATTTCCCATTCCATGACTACTAAAATAAATGGCAATTTACTCTCTGTAAAATGGCGTAATCCGCAGGGTGATGGACACTGAGATGGGTAAAAAGGTTGGTGGCTACACATTCTGCAGATTGGGTTTAAGGGGGTCGCACACCTGACGAGAAGCGTAGCTCCGCGCCGCGTCGCGTGTAGCACACCGGACGCGCACTTTCTCAGTTTATGGCCAGCAATATTGTTATGTTTAAGGACATTATGAAATTAAGATAATGTCTGTACTGTTATGATTATACTGCACAATTAAATACAATCGTTGCAGAGTCTGCAGTCTGAACACTTTACCTCAGTCAGAGCACATCCGTTAACTGAATGAATTGAGAATCTCACCTGAAAATCCGAGCTATTGCTGGGCGCCGCGGACAGACGCTGAATGGTGCCTTTGGTGTGTGTAAACTCAAAATAATGTGCTCGAATTTTAAAAACGCGCTTCTCGTCCGTTGTGCGACCCCCTTTAAGGTGCAGTTTTCTTTAAAGTTGAAGAACTCCCATACTGGCGAGCTTGCTTTTCTGAGTGTTTCACTCTCTCGCTCAGACAACATTCTTTTCAGAGTGGCTGCGTGGGCGCGCACTGCGTCGTCTTCTTATTTGATAGTCAGTGGGTGCAATACTGCCACCTGACAGGTCAACCAGGTACTGGCGCTGGAGTATTTACGTGTCATGTTATCATAAGAGTCCTATTCATTTTAAACATCGTGGTTATCGCCAATACCGGTATATTGTCACACTCTAAATTAACACGATGTCGATATTTCATGCTTTGAATATCACGATTATCGTCAATACCGGTATATTGCGACACCCCTAGCTCAAATATTTACTTTACAGTAGGCTCTCTTATCAACTATCATATTGTTTATAAGTGCAATAACAACTGTAGAACGGTATGAATTAATATTCTCTTATAATTTTGCCCACCTATTAAAAGTCTAAGTAATCCACATTACAAGCTTCAAAAAGTACATGAAAACAACATAAGAGTTTTTGTATATCAAATTTAATTCAGGCTTTTATTCACATATAAACATTAGTCAACGCACACATATAGTAAAGTTTAACCTTTCTTGCATGACAATCAAGGGCAAACCATATCGCTTATTGTGTGTCAAGAAAGCAAGTTTGAGCTTTAGTTTACCATATTTGACGTGCCATGTGCGTTGACCAATGCTAATAAATGAACAAAACCCTTATGGGTTTGGAAGTAAATGGTGACTATTTTCATTTTTGGGTGAACTACTTATTTAATAGAACTATTTAAAAAAATATTACATATTTCTACAATGGCATTGAAATTATTAATCCCTACTAAACATAGTCATACAGTACTATACAGTATATACACTGCACAACAAGTGCAGTACAGAGAACCTTATCTGCATTCATTCATGTTTTTAACCACAAAAATAGAACAAAAAAGACCCCCTCCTTCAAATTAGCTTGATCATCTCCAACACACACTCCGATATGAGCCTTAACAGGATGTGCAAAACATGAGCTCTCACAACAATCAAATGGGCAAAACAAATCCATTTCCAGTTTCTAGGTGTTCACTCATCCGTCTGATTCCATAAGGACTAGCGAGCATCCGTGCCTGAAAACACTACACAACAATTAGAGCCGTTATTTAATAGCATGTCAGTGTGTGTGTGTGTGTGTGTGTGTGTTGTGTGTGTGTGTGTGTGTGTGTGTGTGTGTGTGTGTGTTGTGTGTGTTGTGTGTGTGTGTGTGTGGTGTGCTGATGTCTAATTAAAAGGAAACATCTAACATTTCTTTTACAAGAGCTTGTTGCAGGCAGGTAAACTGTCCTTATTAGAGTCACTGTCTACAGAGACACAACATCCCCAACATCCATTCCACAGATATAAAATATTAACACATTGATTCTAGCAGCTAGTACCTGAATATCTCCAACACATCCCCTTATATTGCTAAATGCAATTTGCATGGATCAATCACAACAAATTATACAGTACAATAATGATTCATATATACAGGGTTATTCCTTCATATAGTATGTAAGATACTCAGGGAACATAAATCTCCAGAGAGTATTGAAACACTATTGCTGTCATCTAATGCTCACTTAAACTAAATCCATAAAAAGCTAATAAATATTTTTCATACTGTACACTATCATGTCATGATGCCTAAATTCACTACAATGTCTAATTTTAGTTTTTAGTGTTTTATTTAGACTATAGAAGTTTAGTTATCAGCCATAATATGAAAATAATTATAAAGCTTATCAGTATCAGACAACTGTAATATTGGTACAGAGAGAGATTGTGGCAACAAATATGTAGTTAATTTAAAAAGTTAGAAGTTGTTTACGTTTCGTTCCACTTGTGACTGACAGATGAGCCCACCATAAAAACTGACAGCTGCTTGACTGAGAAAAGGGATGCATTTTGATTTGCGCAAATAAAAAGATCTCATATCTAGCAGGTTATGTTGCCAGCGATCCACTGTCAGCATAACATTCAAATGTAGGCAGATATTACAAAGGGGAATAGCTATAGCTTTATATTATGAGTGCTATGCAACAGTCTAAAGCAACACATCCCATTCCAAACCAAACAAACTACATACGCTCTGAAATGTGTGTGGATTTATGTATGAATTTTGATATTGGAGGTTTAGTGAACTGTTGTTTATTTTAAACCATGGCTCTGATTATGCAAACATAATCTTTTGCAACATTAGACAAATCCATGGTTCTGTATTTATAAATATAGTATGCAACATAAAAACTAGTACTGAATAAATAAATGCTGCAATGTGCTACATTGCCAGTTTTTTAATAAATATGTATTTTAAAACTCTTGAATGTCATATTGCTTTATTTGTGGTATAGAACAAAACAATCTGCAATAGTTACATAACACTCTTGCACACATACCTACCAGACCATACTCAAAACCCCCAAAATAATTTAGTGCATGCTATCTGGTCCCCCTAAAGTAAAGTAAAGTAAAACAAAAAATAGGTTATAGACCTCAGCCAGATTGATAACTGCCACCTAACCACTGTTTTTCTCAGTGTGTGTGTGTCTATAATGGGTTTATTAAATATTGTTGAGTGATTCTGTTGAGTAAGTGCAAAAGAGTTATGTTTATGGTTGCCATTACTCAGAGGCAATAGCAGAGATCCCTTTTGACCATTGAATTTTCCAGTCATGTGGCCTTATTGGATAAAGATTTTTAAATTCACTTTGTAGAGGTTGCTGGGTTGGATTTTCATTTGTAACAGTCTGTATTTATAATAGAGGTCTTTATTCATGCAAAGGACCCTTGGAAAAAGAGATGGTGCATTATTTATAAACGTTGATGCTGCATTTTAAGCTTGGTCTATGCCATTTTAGCATTATCCTTTTTTTTAATCATTATTGATTAATATGGATGCCCACTTTGTGCCACACAGTAAATGGTTATTAGCTAGTAAAGTAGAATTTAGGTAACATATGAGCTACTGTATATAAATTATGACTTAAGACCTTAACTAATTTCCATTACTTTCACAGGAAATTCCAATTTCAGAATTCTCTCATGTTTTCCCAGGTTGCCTCGATAATGAGAGGATGTTTTGAATCTGACTGTTAATGAATGCTACTGCACATTAATGCATATACATCATACTAATCAGAGCTGAACAGCAGGGCTCTCAGAAGAGTAACCATCAAACATTTCTGTCCTCACACGCAGCATTTCTACCCTCTCGTATTTGAACCAATTCCGATTTGTTTTCCACATTCATCATGGATGGATGGATGGATGGATAGTTGGATGAATGGATGGATGGATGGATGGGTGGATGGATGGGTGGGTGGATGGGTAGGTGGATGGATGGGTGGTGGATGGATGGGCGGTGGATGGATGGATGGATATGGATGGGATGGATGGATGGGTGGGTGGATGGATGGGTAGGTGGATGGATGGGTAGGTGGATGGATGGGTGGATGGATGGATGGGTAGGTGGATGGATGGGTGGTGGATGGATGGATGGATGGATGGATGGATGGATGGATGGATGGATGGATGGATGGGTGGTGTGGATGGATGGATGGTAGGTGGATGGATGGGCTGGTGGATGGATGGGGTGGATGGATGGATGGATGGATGGATGGATGGATGGATGGATGGATGGGTGGGTGGATGGATGGAGTGGATGGATGGATGGGGGTGGATGGAGTGGATGGAGTGGTGTGGAGGTGGATAGGATGGGTGGGATGGATGGATGGGCTGGTGGATGGGTGGTGGATGGATGGATGGATGATGGATGGATGGGTGGTGGGTGGATGGATGGGATGGGTGGATGGATGGGCTGGTGGATGGATGGATGGGATGGATGGATGGGTGGGTGGATGGATGGGTGGATGGATGGATGGGCGGTGGATTGGATGGATGGATGGTGGTGGATGGATGGGTGGGATGGATGGGCTGGTGGATGGGATGGATGGGTGGTGGATGGGTGGGTGGATGGTGGGCTGGTGGATGTGGATGGGGTGGGTGGAGGTGGATGGGTGGGTGGGATGGATGGGTGGATGGGATGGATGGATGGATGGGATGGATGGTGGTGGGTGGATGGGTGGGTGGATGGATGGATGGATGGATGGGATGGATGGATGGGTGGATGGCTGGTGGATGGATGGGTGGATGGATGGATGGGTGGATGGGCTGGTGGATGGATGGGCTGGTGGGTGGGTGGGTGGATGGATGGGCTGGTGGATGGGGTGGATGGATGGATGGATGGATGGGTGGATGGATGGGCTGGTGGATGGATGGGTGGATGGTGGATGGGTGGATGGGTGGTGGATGGATGGGCTGGTGGAGTGGATGGGTGGATGGATGGGCTGGTGGATGGATGGATGGATGGATGGATGGGTGGATGGATGGATGGCTGGTGATGGATGGATTGGATGGAATGGATGGATGGATGGATGGATGGATGGATGGATGGTGGATGGATGGGTGGATGATAGATGGGTGGATGGGTGGTGGATGGATGGATGGATGGATGGATGGATGGATGGATGGATGGATGGATGGATGGATGGATGCTTTACCCAAGGAAGACAATCAGTTTTATTTTGAATCACTGTTGGTTTTAAGCATTGCTGAGTCTGAGCTGAATTTATGCAAGTACTTTCTGTCAGAAAAACAAATTCTCCCACATGAAAAAAAATCTAAATTCCGGCTAAGTGTTCTCACACATACAGTACACATGCAAATGCCAAATCTTCCTTTGATGATGATCAGCCTCAATCCTCTTTTTCTGCTCATTGTGTTTGGGCAAAATCGGCTTTACATAGAGATTTCACAGCACGCATGGAGCAAAGTTCCAGAGTAACAAGAGGTTATACAAGAACCCAAAAATATGAGTCACCCTCAAGTCTGCCAAATATATCACCACACATAACACATTAGAATGCAGAGTCTGCCACAATCTGGAGAGAGAGAGGAGAGGAGAGAGAGAGAGAGAGAGAGAGAGAGAGAGAGAGAGAGAGAGAGAGAGAGAGAGAGAGAGAGAGAGAGAGAGAGAGAGAGAGGAGAGAGAGAGAGAGAGAGAGAGAGAGAGAGAGAGAGAGAGAGAGAGAGAGAGAGAGAGGAGAGAGAGAGAGAGAGAGAGAGAGAGAGAGAGAGAGAGAGGAGAGGAGAGGAGAGAGAGAGAGAGAGAGAGAGGAGAGAGAGAGAGAGAGAGAGAGAGAGAATATGCCTTATGTCTTCCAGGTTATAACCTGGTTATTTTTTCAAAAACTTATCGTTGAGCAAATATTGACAGAATTTTAATTTATGGAATCGTACAATTCAGATCTATACTTTTCTTGCATTATTTTATAGACACAAAGACTAAACATGCCCATCTGAATAAGGTACTTCATACAGGCCTTGTGGGTAATCAGGACGGTCTATATTGATTGGACGTGTGCAGCTGTCAAGCACTATTTAATAATCGCTGATTGGTAGAGGACACAGTGCACAAGCAAGAGATTCTTATTAAATTCTTGGTGACAACTCAAAAGGGCACAGCTAAAGTGGCAAGGTTGTGACAATTATATATATAATTTCTTGCTGTGATGGCAAAGCTGAATTTTCAGCATCAGGACAGTCTTCAGAAATGTTTCTCGAGCAACAAACCAACATATTAGAATGATTTCTTAAGGATCATGTGACACAGAAGAGTCTTTGGTGTCACATGATCCTTAAGAAATCATTCTAATATGTTGGTTTGTTGCTCGAGAAACATTTCTTATTTGTATCAGTTCAGGAAATGAGTGTGCACCTGTTTATTTAATGACATTCATACATTTTTGTGTGATTTCAATACTTTTTAGTGGCTTTCAATATGATTTCAAAGACTTAGCTTGTATTACGATACTTCATCCTACACTAAAGTGAGAAAATACAAGACCAACTCAACTGAATAATAAGGAGCAAGAATTTCTCAGGACAATCCATGCTGATGCAAGCAATCAACATGCCAATCAGAATAACGCTCTCCATAATCAGAGTGAGTGCCTAAATCTTGCATTCAGCGGGAAAAAAATGCAATGCAAAATTGTGATTGCATATCTGGATATTGGCTAACCTCTGTCCCTTTAACCATGCTAAAAAAATTACTTCATTTCTTTCATGGAACATAAAAGGAGAAGTTTAAGAGAATGTTCACACTGCTCTGTTCCATTCTGTGAACGAGGATGGGGACAGTGGCCATCAAGCTCCAAAAAGAACAAAAGAGCTAAATAAAATCACTGTAAAAGTAGTTTTGTGCAATATATTATATACACCTCACATACACATTATGTCCCTTTAAAGAAAATTTCAAGTATTATAACAATACACTGGAGAAAGCTTCTTCTAATTGTCTTTCTAATGTTCTGAGCAAAGTTGGGTTATTATTTTGAGTTCTGAAATTGGTTACTGCACAAGTGCAGTCATGATTTAGAGCATGCTCCAGGGGGACTTGTGTTGTGTTGTATATTTGTTCTTATAATACAAATGTGTTGGTGGACCAGCATACAAAACATTCAAACAAGCTCACAAGTTTTTGCACACAGTCAGTGAGTGACTCTCATAAACTCCCTGCATACTCTTTATACAAACTAATTTCGACAGCATGCCTACGCTCAATTAAAGCTACTTCACACTTTTATTCACTTCTGCTTAAATTTAGACCTTAGTCATTTAAGAATACTAGAAAATGAATGGGCAAATTTAGCATTCAGCGCTAAAGCCAAGTTGACAGAATCAATGGTTATATTCAAACATAATGCAGAACTGAAAGGCCATTATTGAGGCTATGTTTTCTTAAAAGAACAGTTAACTAAAAATGTTTCATTTGGGTCATTACTTACTCACCATTATGTTTTTTCATTATGTACTTTCTTTTTTCTGTGGAACTTAGACGATATTCTGAAAAATATTCCAGCAATTTCTTGTAGCGCTGGGTTGAAAAATTGATTACTTGATTTGAATCTAGATTCATTTGAACAAACTGTTATCAATTCATAATAAGATTCATAATATTTTAGTCAATGTTGTTTAGAATTTACAGAAATATTTAGAGATTATAATTTTTTTTCAATGTATCTGAAATATTTACAAATGAATCGATAGCAAATCGAATCAAAACAATTCAAGATCAGAACTAAACCTAATCCAGAATTTGATCAAATCGTGAAATCTGTGTCAATAGCCAGCCTTAATTTTTTGTCTATACAATGCAAGTCAATGGGTTCCAATGGTATTTGGATGCCAATGTCCTTTAAAATATGCAACGAAATTCATACAGGTTTGGAACAGCATGAGGGTGAGTAAACAATGACAGAATTTTTGGGTGGACTATTCCTCTATGCTAATAGACCATCTTATAAATGTATGTTCTTGGACCAACATCCTTGTTATTGGTCCTGGAACAACATTCCCATCAACCAATTAGATTTTAGGGTTAGGCCTAGGACTGGGGTTTGGGCTTCCATAGTGTCAGCCTGACCTAAATGACACTTAAAAACAGCCCACACTGTGGTCGGTCCTCTTCCTGTCCAATTGGTTCTTGGTCTGAACAAGCTGTGAATGTGGTTATGCAGGACTAGGGCTTGGACAACGGCAACAATAGAATTAGGAGGGCGTTTCCACTGCCATTTCCCCGGCCGGAGCAGTTTAACACTGCTGGATTATTTATGTGTGCCTGGAGACTCTAATGGCCTGAGAGGAGACGCTTCTGTTATAATGCCTGGCCCTGATCTCCATGTTCCTCTTGAGTTAGTGATCGCCATCAGCGAGAGTGATGGTGATTTAACGGAGGGAGACGTGGGGGGAGGGATGCATAGACAGTGATGTCATTTAGACAGGTATAAAATGGCCCATGAGCTGACGGGTCACATTAGATGTTCTAAAAACCTACAAGCTACCTATCTAGACGGAATTTAAAGGCAACAAATGGCTGTTTCAAAAAGGTGGCTGCATATTTATGATACCTTCTAAGTGATCTTGTTTGTAAGGCTGCGTCACATGAATCATTCAGGGTGAAGGTAAACCCAGAATGCATTGGTGGATCTGAGAGAGGTGTAGACTAGAAACATATTTCATTTAGTACTGGAAAGCTAGAGTGACATGTCTCAAAGTTTGATCATTTGGCAATAACACAATTTCACTGGAAAACGTAACTATTTTACAATGTGGCAATTTCGTATTAATTCATAAATCTGAATCATACATAAACGTACGATTTTTAGAAAAACGTAAACATAGCTGCCAACTTTTGAGTTTTGCTTGGAGTGAGATTTGGTTGACGGGGGGAGGGGGCTGGGTTGTAGCCTACTGTATCGCGTGCCGTTTCAACTGACGCGCTACAGCGATCTGTCACATTTCAAAGCACCAAAACGTTATTTGTTGTGAATCTCGTAAAAATGTTGACAGAATCCTCTTTGTCCGCGATTTTTCTCTGCGTGAGAAAATGGATGTGTGGCGTGAGAGCGTGTGAAAAGAGTCAATTGCGTGAGTCTCACGGTCAATGCGTGAGAGTTGGCAGCTTTGCGTAAAGATGATGGTCCACCCCTAACCCCACCAATAAACTTAACTGTCGCTGCGGCATAAACAGATTTTACAAAAATGAACGAATGAGATTGTATGAATTTATTAGCCACCAATTCACCACAATGTAAAATAGTTACGAATTGCCAATAGATTGTGTTTGTGGCCAGTCACAGGAAACAGCAGATTTAAGATTAGAAGCACAATCCAATGAACAATCAATCAAATATATTAATCAAATAAATTAAAGCACAATCAATAAGTGGTAATCCTAATAAGGGCAAACATTCCGTCACCCAATTAATATTCATGAGAAAGGTTGCTAATAGGGTTTTTAAAAGTCCCTCTTACTTTTAAGAACATTCCTAACAGTGTTGTCATTGTTAACTAAAACTGAAACTATCAAAATAAAAGCTGCTGTCTATTTTCATGCTTATTTGTCAGCATATCAAAATGCTAACGTCTAGCTTAATGCTAACCAATTTAGACTAGAATCTCCCATAAGTTTCAAATGAGGGACACCATTTATGTTGTGCAAAGCTGCTACAGTACTCATGTTATGAAATTGTTGACTTCAGAAGGTCCATTTCAGTCAGGATGCTAACCCAAGGTATATAAACTACAATAAGGGGGCTCATAGGTTTTAGAATAGAGCTACTCTCATTTCGAGGCCTTATAACAGAAGAAAATTGGAAGCACAATCAGTAAGTGATAAATAATTGTTTTCGAAAAATTAACTCCCTAAAAGCCAACATCTGCACTAGCACAAAGCTAAGTTGCTAGCAAATCATCTGAATTGCCTGCTTGCTTGTTTTGATTTCTTTTTATTATGTTTTAAAGCACATGTTGTTAACTCATGGCTTTATAAAACAACGGAAAAGCGGAATTTCGAAAGTGGGGTGCAAAGTTGTTCTAAATTAGTGTGATCAATCTTCAGCGGTGTAAAAACACATCTCTGTTCGCCTTGCCTCACGCTGGTCTGTGGGCGTCTCCATGGCAGCAGCTTTTGATTGCTTTTACTTTATTTGCAAGTTGAAAGTCATCACTCTTCGGTGGGTGCTGGGAGATCATCTCATAACTTTCACATTAATGCCCTCAAAATGATGATAAATGCATCTGCGCCTCCCATTTGAAGACCGCTTTTGGGAGAACAAGTCTTCTGCACTGTTTTTTGTGTCTGTTTTCTGCAAGATGGAATTAAAAACTCATAACTTGTTGCCAAAAGCGGGATAAATGTGTGCTTTGGAGCTGTGTAAGCAGGTGGTGTCCACACAGCGGGTGAAAATAGAAATCTGAAGGGCACTCAATTAGATGCAGCTGGGGTCGAACCCATGACTCAACGGCGCAAACAACTTGCTCATCATAATTAGTAGCCTACACAGCTCACACGTTTCTAATGCTACGTCCTAATTTGATGCAGTACACTAAAAGTGCTTATTTCGCTAATCTCTAAGTTTGTGCTTAATTGCTTTGCCATTAAATTAATATTCTGGATTCAGTACTTGTTAAGCTCAATCACCAAACAATGTTATTTATAACAACATTTAATTACCACTTGTAAAAGCAAAAAATCTGGGTTACAGGGAGGAACTTACAATAAAAGCTGTGTAAACATTAAAATACAGTTTCAATATTATAGCCTCCAGATGTAAATTAGATTCAATAAAGACAAACTTTGATGTTGGCTTGAGAAAGCCAAGCCAGGAAGTCTGAGGTAGTTTAAAAAGCTTTGTTTAACCATATTGCTATCATGTTTTAGCACATTGCTAGCATGCCATTAGCATGCTAACATTCTTACACATTGGTAGCATTTTGCTAACACATTGCTGACATTTTAAATATATTTAAAATGTTAACAATATTAACATATTGTTAACATGTTTTAGCTTCTTAGTATGTTGTATTGTTAGTATGTTTTGCCATGATTTAGCTAACATGTTGCTGGCTGACAGCATAGCTAGCAGTTTCTAAGTGTTGCTAGCATGTTTTAGTACGTTGCTGAACATTGATTGTTGTTGATTGAGCTTAACTGTACTGCATTTATATTTATTCATTTAGCAGAAGCATTTATCCAAAGTAAGTTGCAAATGAGAACAATAGAAGCAGTAAACCTAACAATAGGACAACAATATGCAAGTGCTATGCTGCTTCCTAGTTTAATCTAACGCAGTAGGCTACATGTATTTTTTTATTTTTTTATAAAGATAATAGATATAGAATAGAATATAAAGTGTTAGTATTAATGGATCAAGTGTGCCGAAAAGGCGTTTCTTGAAAATGGCCACAGACTCAGCAGCTCTGGTTGGAGTTAGGCAGATCACTCCACCAGCATGGGACAGACCAGGAAAAGGTCAGAGAAAGAAATTTTGTGCATCTTTGAGATTGCACCACAAGACGGCGTTCACTTGCAGAGCGCAAGTTTCTAGATGGCACGTAAGTCTGAAGTAACAGGTAGGAGGAAGCAGAGCCAGTGGTTGTTAGGCTGTAGGCAAAAGTCAGTGACTTGAATTTGATGCGAGCGACAACTGGCAAACAGTGCAATGTTGTGAGGATAAACCTAAAAAAATAAAAAAAATAAAAATAAAACAATATTCTACTAAATCCAGAATATTTCTTTAAATATTACAGGTATTACATACTATTACATGTAGTACTACAGGGCTTTACAGTCTACCGTCATTACACAGGGCTTGATGGACACATTAAATAAAATATAGTCCACCTTGTTTGTTTAGAAACTCTAAATTGTATACTAACAAACCCAAAAAGTAAATTTTTTGAAGGGAACACACATGATACTGCCAAAATTGTACTTCTAAGGATATGTGTGTACACAGAGGAAAACCTTACAACTATTATTTCGTTATTATTTCGAATTTCTTATTATATTTTTCTTTTCCCTGTCATTTTATCTGGCCAGCAACACAAAGCGATAGTTGTTTAAATATGAGTTAGGTTCACCAAGCGGTCATATTATAATTATTGAATTATCTTGCGTCCTCCACATAGTATTTTAGGTTCTGTCTGGGACAGAGGACGTCTCAGAGGCCCACAGTAGATCTACAATATTAGCCTAATATCAGTTCGCACATAGTCTTATCGCTGTGTTAGTTGTAGTGGGTGACTTAATATCCAACAAACTACGGTATTAAACAAGCTACCAAACAAACTAGGTAATTTTATAATCACTAACACTGTGGAGTCATGGAAAAAAACATTGGTTATCATAATTTATTAATGACTCAGCATCATCTGTATTAAAGAGAAAATAATCATTCCATCCAATGTTTAAGGTGAGCCTTGACAGCCTAAGGAGGCGGTGGACCAAAGCACCGTGAGGCAAGGGAGGGGGGGACTCATAATGTTTCTAAACTTAAAACGCCTTTTTTTTTTTTTGCCCCATTTGCGTTTGTATTGTTTTACTACTTACACAATTATTTTAAGTATATATCATATATTGTATTTTTAGGGAGGAGAACACTCAGATGAAGTACGTCCCGACCCCCCTGCGAAGGGACATTTGTGGGAAGTGGTAAATAGAGTGTTATTTAATAGCAATGAATGAAATGAAGGTGAACTGTTATGACAGTGTTTACGATAAGCATCTCTTTTAACCAGATAGAGAGGGCTGTTGAGTTCGGGGCAGCTTTCTGACAGTAATGACCTGTGATTTACTGCTTTGATTTAGCCCTGCTAACATGGAGTAATACATATTATAGGGCCTGATAATACAGGGATATAAGTATAAATAGAGGAGCACAATGGCTCCACCAGATGACTCGATTAATTCTGGCTCTACAAAGACATGAGCTTCATTACAGAATGTATTGCTAAAGGCTTACAGGAGATGTATATGGTGCTGAGGCATAAGTGCAAATGAATGTTAAGCACATGCAAGGAATCTGTTGTTTACATAACTGATGTTGGAATGTAACAGGCTAGCCTACTGAAAAAAAAAATCAAAATTCATGGCGCCCTCTGCTGGCTAGTTATGGTAGCCTAGCCCAATGAACTGTTCAAATGAAGGAATGATTAAGCCTGAATTGATTTTTAATAGGTTTTTTACCTGTATTTTGAATAACACATTGTGTTGTGTTTTAGGGTAGGGAATTACCAGTAGCTTTTTCCTTTTCCCAGGATTTTCTTCTTACAGTTCCAAACCTGTATGAATTTTTTTCAGCAAAATATAGAATGTATTTTATACCATGTTTTTGTCTATACAATGAATGCAAGTCAATGGGGTCCAAAACAAAACTGGAACTTATTGTCTTCCTGTATGAACTTATAAATAAATAAATGGTTAAGACTGGAGATGCCGCATTTAAGACGCTTAATGAGGGTGATATTGAAGCACCAAATTTAGTACACAATAATATAGGCCTACCCTATTAATAAAGCATACGTTATAGAGGCAAACATTAGGTCAGATTATGAACAACACCCATAGAAAACCATTATAAAACGCTTAACGTGCATGTTCTGTTCAGTAAGGTGTATGGCTACTGAGTTTAAATATCACCGTCTTACTGCATTGACGTTAAGCTTTTTCTTTATAATATGCTCTATGGGAGGAAAACTCTATAGCCTACAGACAAGAGACTAGCTACATGATTCATTTGAGTGAATCATGATGAACGCAACGCACGGCGTTTCAAGTTAATAAAATTTTCCTTCCTGTTAAAAAAAGGTGAAATTTCGCAGTTGCGTTCATATTATATGCTTATTTTTATCATTGTATACAAGCTTTGGAGTTTGAAAATGTCTGTTTTTAAATATTAAAGACGATTTTCGCATTACATTTGTTTTTCCTTGACCCACTGTTATAGGCTATAGTCTTACTATAGCACGATGAGTTTTAACAATATGCAACCATTGTATATCGACATGAAATATTAGTTGAAAATCAACTGGCCTGTAGCTGCAATTTTAAAATTTTAAAATTCTAAAATTGTATTAACTTGAAACGCTGTGCGTTGCGTTCATGTAGTCTCTTGTATGTAGGCTATATAGTTTTCCTCCCATAGAGCATATTATAAAGAAAAAGCTTAAGCAGTAAGACGGTGATATTTAAACTAGCCATACACCTTACTGAACGTACATGCAACACACGATTGCACGTTAAGCGTTTTATAATGGTTTTCTATGGGTGTTGTTCATAATCTGATCTAATGTTTGCCTCTATAACGTATGCTTTATTAATAGGGTAGGCCTATATTATTGTGTACTAAATTTGGTGCTTCAATATCACTCTCATTAAGCGTCTTAAATGCGGAAGAACGCCTGATTATGCTGCCGTTGTCTGTTTCAGCAGAATACTGCCATCTAGTGGTAGCAGGTTTTCTCAGACAGCTGTGTGTGGATCGTGCAAGGCGAAACCCGCGAAATGAAAGTCTCAAAATCCAAATGAATCAAATAGGATCGACTCAGAAACGAGTCAATGAATGCATGCGTGTCACCTGATCCACACATGCACATCTTCTGTGTTGCATGTGCAAATTATGATACACTAATACAAAGGAAAACATTTGTATTCACAAAAATGTCTCTATTTGTACAAATTGCTTCACATTCATTCAATTTGCACACGCAAGTTGAAAGGCATGGATAAAACATTTCTGCAACATGTATCAAGTTCATTGATAAGTGCGCTTGCACGTGTTAATCATTTTGATACTATTAGGGTGACCATATTTTAGTTTTCAGAAAACAGGACGGGGGGCGTGGTTGATGGGCGGGGCGTGATTTTTTGGGGAGGCGTGGTTAAGGGGTGGGGGCGTGGTTTGGGGGAGAATGCATAACAAAATACTTGACAAATGCATTCACAACCTTGCAACTATATTATTGTACTTTAATACATAAAGTAATACATCCTTTCCATTCAATGTTTGGCCCGCAACAATAGAATACTATTTAAAAAAAAAAGCTTAGCTTTTAACACCTTTTACATGACACTATTTATTTTCATGGCCATAGCATAGGTTAAAAATCTACTACTAAAATAAAATAAAAATTCTACTACACTATTTCAGTAAAAAAAAAAACAATTTGAATCCTCCTGATGTTCTCTTAGCTTATACGTTCTTTATGTGGGCTTCTAAGTCGCTAGCACCTTAACACTGACACGTGCCAACTTTGCAGTTCATGCATTCTGCTTTACACGGATCCTGACCGAAACGAAAACACAGGAATTTTCTCTGTAAATCGTCTGTGAAATAACATTTGGGCTTTTTTTACGCTGTTAGCTACTTACATCTTACCTCGCACTTGACCGTAAACTGAAGCGTCTCGCTGCTAAAATTCTGTGAACGTGTAAAGTCCGCCTACTTTGATTTGATTGGTCATTTCAAATATTCTGACATTGACAAGCAGTGACAGACCAATGAGGCTGCGATGAACACACACACACACACACACACACACACACACACACACACACACAGGCCTCTGTATTCTGACGTGCTCTGTGCTTGACGCTGCGGATTGAGGAACGCGCTGATTATAACAAAGGGGGGTGAAGCCAAAGTCATATGTTTTGTGTGCAAAGGCAAGCGTGTATTTAAAGTACACGCTTAATGGCCCAATGAAAAATAATGAAAACCAGGACATTTTCATCACTTTTTAAAAAACAGACAGGACGGCCAGGACAGGACGTGAAAACAGGACATGTCCTGGGAAAACAGGACGTTTGGTCACCCTAGATACTATAATCATCCCATACAAGAGGGCAGAGTAATACCAACAGTGAGTCCCTTTCCAGAATTCAGCTGTAAAACTGAGTGTCAGTGATTTCTAATGTTTTTCATTTATAATGCTCTGGGTGCAAATTTATTTGTGGCTATTAATAACATAGGCACACATTACAAGAATGTCCTTGTTACAATATATGTTCTGTACCTCTTTAAGACAAAATATATGCTCTCTTTCACGTCTAAATTAAATTTCGTGCCTAAATTGTTTTACGGAAATTGATTTTCTGTAGCTTGACAGAAAAGCCACATGAAAATTCCATGAGGTAAACTCATTTAGCGATTGTACTTTGAATGACCCATTGTAGGAGAGCTATAATGGGAGTTCAGGGTTCAGAAGCTAATGAAACTGCTGATGTAAAAGGTCAAATACGTGTTGTGTGTGTGTGTGTGTGTGTGTGTGTGTGTGTGTGTGTGTGTGTGTGTGTGTGTGTGTGTGTGTGTGTGTGTGTGTGTGTGTGTGTGTGTGTGTGTGTGGCAGATGGGCTAAAAAACGTATCTAAGAGTGTGTGTAGGGCAGTGCAAACCCACTACACATACTGTACTTCCTTTAGTGGGAGTTTACGAGTTCGGGGGGACTATTCAGTCCAGCCGAAGTATGTTTATTTCTATCAGCAATACGCCCCACTGTGTGGTCTATGGAAATCTTCCCAAAAAGACAAACTGACAAAGAATACTGATACTGTGTCCAAAGCACTGAGCACATTTCCAAAACTTAACACATAAGCACACAAGAAAAAGTAATTTCTACAATATCCAGTACCTGTGGACGTCACTGTGGTGTGCAAGTATTTTTCACAGCATTTGAGTCTTCATTATCACATGCCCTGAGTCAAAGACAGTTTTTTTTTTTAATTTTTGATTGCAATAATGATCATCCCCTTCCTAAAATATAGGCCTATAATTTCAGACCCATTTGTACTGAATTAGAAATATAGTACATAAGATATTTAAAGGGATACTCCACCCAAAAATGCTAATTCTTTCATGATTTGACAGAATCAAAATATCTTCAGAAGAAAGAAAAAGTCATAAAGGTTTGGAACAACTTTAGGGTGAGTAAATCATGACAGAATTAGCATTTTTGGGTAAGCTATTTCTTTAAATGATTATATTATAACTGTACATGTGTGTGAGGGTGTGCGTGTGTGTGTGTGTGTGTGTGTGTGTGTGTGAGAGAGAGAGTAGGGACTCAAGATAAAGAGAGTAGGGACAAAGAGAATGGTCTCTTACCTTTTCCCAGGAGGTGAGGGATGATCAATGAAGGTGAGCCATCACCGAGAGAAAGAGACAAAAAATAAAGTTCAGAAAAGCAGGAAAAAAATGCTTAGCCTAATGTGAAATGCCATCAACTGAATATCATTATGATAAGTGTCAGTGTTTACCACAAATGCCGTTTTTGTCCCCTCATTTAGAGTCAGTCATAACTGAAAGTTAGGTGAAGTGAAGGATTCAATAACGTGTGTGTCTTTATAAACCAATAAATTAAAAGACACAGCTCATAAGAGCCAATCATTAATATATCAGACCACAATGGACAAGTTCTTTTTGAGCGCCTTTATTCTGTGTATCTGAAATACATTTTTCCTGACCAAACTATTTTCAGAAAAAATGTATGAAATATTTCTTGTCGTTTCAGTAGTTATAAGTGTTTTACTGAATCTTTTTTAAAACTTTCCAAGGCCCGCAGGAAGTTCCAGCAGCAGATTGTCCTAATCCACTCGTCTCAAAAACAAGCATGTCTGTGACTTCCCACAATGCCTCTGAAGTCTGTCCATCCCATGACTTCATGATAAGAAAAAAAACATTTTGCACAGTGATCTTTCCTCCAGCCAGACCATCAAGTAACGCTTCATTGTGTTTCACTGTTGTGATACGTTCAGGTATTTAAGCTATATGGTCATTGCTTTCATTTGGGCCATTGACTGATTGGGTCGAGAGATCAAAACTAAGAAAATGCAGAATCAGAAAGAATAAAGAAATTTGGACGGAACCTCCTCTTAGACAAATTGACTGCTGGAGACTCGAAACCTGCAAACCTATGACTCACTCCACAGCTTAAAACATTGAAACGTGGCTTGTCTATGTCTACTTTTCCAGCAAGCTGTCAGAAGAATGTGGAACGAGATTGGGTGAAAGAGACAGGAAAGAGGACTGGAACAGATGTCTACATTTGGCCACAAGAGGGAGCTAAATACGACTGTGAGGTAGTCTGGCCTGTGTAGAATCTCAATTCAACTTAAAAACAAAAGCTCAGTTGTTACCTTAAATATATTCAAAATTTACCTTGTTTAATCTCGTATAATTTGAAGTTGAAATTATTTCGATGACTTAAAGTAATGGAAAAGCATATGTTGCTATGACTTATCATATCATTTTTTTACAGTTTATGCACATAGTGTACACACAGAGTCACACACACACACTCCTGCTTACTATGTACATTTAAACTACACCAGTCAAACACTTGTCAGACCTTCCCTTCTCGTTCTTTATTATTACTATTTCCACATCATAGTAAAATAGTTAAGTCATCAAACTTTGAAACACTGGAAGTGTATGAATAGCAACCACCAAAACCATTAAGCAAAAATCTCATATTTGAGCTTCTTTATACTTTATAGCGTCTAGATTCCAGCACTTCACAGCCTGGATATTCTTGAGGTGCCTCCTGGGATGCCTTTAAAACACTGTTGAGGGAGTTTCCACGTATGCTGGACATTTGTTGGCTGCAATTCCTTCTCTAAAATTAAGATATTTAATGTGTATCACATGTTCTAAAAAATATGCTGAACAAAAGAGTACTGTGTTCATAAATAAAGAATGAAAGCTTGAAAGAATGCACCTACTAAAATGTGTAAAAGAACAAATGCACCAACAGAAAAACAGACATAAGAACCAAAATGTGTGAAAAAGAACAAATGAATGCGTAAACAAAAGTACAAAAGTAAGAACTGTGTTAGGAATGGTGTTAAAAGAACAGATAAAAGCCTAAAATATAAACATAAGAACCAGAAATGTGTGACAAGAACAAAGCACAAACAAAATAACAAACAATGTGTGAAGGAACTAACAAAAGAAAGATTTTTAGAGCAGAACTGTTCAAATAAAAACAAGCACAAACAAATGAACAAGTGTTACTAACAAATCTGGGTTGAAAGTACAAACTAAAGAACAAAAGAAACAGATATCTCTCACACACACACAACACACAAAACAACATGCGCTCGAGAGAACAAATTCATCACTTGCATTCTCATTTTAAGTCGCTTTGGATAAAAGCATCTGCTAAATGGAGAAGCGTAAATGTAGAGAGAAAGGAAGAAAGAAAGAGGGCAAGAAGATGACTACAGAATCTTCTACAGAAGCTGGGACAAGCTGAAGTTATGTAATTTGCAGGTCAGCCTTGTGCAGCGCCGTTCCACTGATTAGACGCTCCAGTGTGTGTGTGTGTGTGGTGTGTGTGTGTGTGTGTGTGTGTGTGTGTGTGTGTGTGTGTGTGTGTGTGGTGTGGGTTGAGGTTAGTGTCTGAGATTTCAATGGCTTCTGGCATAACTTTGAGGTTAGGACGCCCAACTGAAGCTTCACTAATCAGCCAATCACACCAACTGTCGCGCTCTTCATGTGTGTATAGTGTGTGCCGCATGGGGAGGAGACTGAACTCATTAATCAGGCAATGTCACACAGTGGGAGGTAGCAGACTTTGGAATGTGTGTGTGTGTGTGTGCGTGTGCGAGGGAGACTCTGACTCATTGAACAGTGCATCATCTCAAACACGTACGATTCAATATGGTTTCTCAGAATTAGAGCTGCCATTCGGCTTGTTATCGGCGGTGATGTAAGGCAGTGCCGCGGGTTATTTGAGAAAAAAACAGAGCTGTTGCTGAAGATGATCTCGTCTTTTGAGATTGTAAAATGTTACATTAAAGTCTGCTTTCCAAAAAGATATGTCAGTGCTAGTAGAAGCATATGCCGTGGCCCGTATGCTAAATATCTGTGGAAAAATGTGAGTGTGTATGCGTGTTTCTTTAGCAGGTTTACTTAGGCGCTCCAGTGGCAGCATTGAAGGTCAAGGACACCCTCTCGCTGTCTGATGTGTGCCCTCAATTACCCACAAGCCATCTGTGCACTCTCTCCCCCTCTTTCTCTCTCTCACCTTCAAAGTGAATGTGGTGAAGATCTAGTGTCATTTGATAGGGAGGCATTGGTTGATGGAGAAAAGGAAAATTCCTATTTTAGGGGTGTACCGATACCAGTGTAGTCTGATGATTCCTGAACAAATCACTCTGAGTTGAGATATTAGTGAATACAAAAATAAAAAAGGGGGCGGGGGGACAGCACAACCACCAGATTCCCAGTAGAATTACTCTGAGCCAGTTATCTTTAGAAAACACAAAACATACTGTGCAACCAGTGTAACCTGATTCTCAAACGAATGACTCTAGTGAGTTGGTTCTTTTTAGTGAATCATAGCAATTATGAACAGTTCTTATTCTGATGTCACAAAAAAAAACATTGTTCTGTCAGCATTAAAGGGAAAGTTCACCAAAAAATGAAAATTATGATGGATAGATGCACTTTTATCATGGATAGATGCATTGTAAAGTGCAACCACTGAAGTCTGATTTTTTAACAAATGACTTTACAGAATCAGTTCTTTTTAGTGAATCAAAAACATCCTACGCAAGCAATGTAGCCTGATTCGTGAACAAATTAATAGAGCTGCACGATTCTGGAGAAAGTGAGAATCACAATTTTTTTTAATTTAAAATAGAGATCACAATTCTCCCACGATTCAGAATAGACAACTAAAACTTAACGTTAATTGCTGCAGTTGAAATATTTTTTTTAATTGGTTTGAACGAATGATTCAATGACTCATAAAGGCATCGCTTGTTTCATTGATTTAAAGAAATACATTTTTAACAGTCACTTGTGCCACTTACTGGTGTAACAGTGTAATTGATACAATCTCTATTTAAAGCATCAAATTACTTTCAAACAGTGATTTACTATATTTTGATCGCTACAGTGTTTATATCCGAGCTATAAACTTTTATACCAGTTCTTCTGTGATAATTTGAGTTATTGTAGACAGAAATAATGATCCTGTGTGGTTGAGAAGACTGTTTGTGAAGCTGTTTCATATACCTACTGTATACTGTACATGACAACTACTCTGTCTGGGTCAGCGGCAGCATCAACGCAGATGTGAATATTCGCTGTGAAAGGTTTAACAGACACAGCTGAATCGTTGTCATCGTAAAAGATCGCGTGGGTATTAGAATCAAGATAGTGATTTTAAACGACTAACCTTATAATAAGCAACACTTTAAACTTAGTTCTTTTTAGTGAAGCAAAAAACACAATGCAACCACTGTAGTCTGATTCTCGAATGATTGACACTAATGAGTTGGTTCTTTTTGGTAAATCGAAAACATACAACACAACAACGGTGGTTTGATTCTCAAACTAATGTGTCTCTATTTAGTTGGTTCTTTGTAATAAATCAAAAACATACAGTGCAATCAGTATAGTCTGATTCCTGAACAAATTACTCTAATGAGCTGGTCCTTTTTGGTGAATCAAAAACATACAATGCAAACAGTGTAGTCTGGATTTCGTATGACTTACTCAAATGAATTGGTTCTTTCTAGTTAATCAAAAGCATGAATTAAACATATACAGCTTACAACTAACTGTAAGGCTTAAATGATGAATCATTCAGAGGAATCTTAGTTTGACCTGTGGTGAGGCCAAGGCACCCGCACAGCTGATCCGATCAGCAGTCATATGAATATCACAGGCGCACAACGCAAGAACAACGAATGCCCTGCTGATACCAGTTACATTCATCCATTTTCCTCTCTTTCACATGCATAGTACTTCATCCTATCTTATGCCCTCCGGATGGGTGTTTTGCTTCTCTCTTTCTCTTTTGCTCTCTTCCTCTTGCTCTTATCTGAGGTGATGAGATGGTTCAAGTCACACAGAAGCTGCTGTCTAAGCTTTTAAAACTTAAAGAGGCCATATTCTTCTGAAGCATATTTCCCCCCTGAGGTCCACTTATAATATTAGTCAAGGTTTCTTGCACCAGAAAAGTTGTAATTTAGTTTTTCCAAGACCTTTCCACCCTATCGCTGACCCTTAAAGTGCGGTTACATTAGCGAATTTTGAGGGCAAAAAAGGTTCATCGTCTATTGTCCATAGAAGTCATTTTCAAACCAAGATCAAGACAACTCTGGGGAAATCTTTCCCATTCAAAATTCTTGATTGCATGGATTCCTATTGAAATGACTGTATTTTGCCAACGGAAATTTGCTGAACAGCGGTAAATGTGAATGCACCTTTGATTAAACATGTTTTTTTTTTTCTTTTACTGTATGTATATATGTAAATGACCTCTTTGATGATTGGCTAACCTCTATAGATATGAAATAAGTAATAAGAATCCACCAAGTTGAAAGACATTAAACAGGACCCTGAACACATGTAAATGTGGCTGGTCATAAGCTAATATGCTTATGGGTGAGACATCATAACCAAGACAATTTTACAGTCATTTCAGCTTGTACCGTCAGTTTCTACATCTACATGATACAGTTTTCAATCTCATAATCCGTTTAAGTTGCAATTCCCTTATAGCCTAATAAACACATAGATTCTCCTCAAAAGCAAACTCATTAACTACACGCGTTCACTCCTGCGTACCAGGTCTACCAAAGGCATGTTTATATTTACATTTAGCAGTTAGCTTGGGACAGGTTCTTGCTCTGAAATCATGTTTTACCAACGTGGCCTGAATATTATCCAACAATAATGAGCCCCATTTAAAGCGAATTAGCATCTGCTCTGCCAGAGCGCTACGCTTTGATCAAATGGAAACACCAGCACTGTTTATTTCATAATGGAAAAGGAAACTCCCTTTTAAGTCGTTCCAGCACAAGTCACGTCAGAATAAGCACACAGCTCTGTGACGTTAAATGGTGCTTTGAAAGTTGCCCAAGAAATCAAAATTAGTTTGTGGCTTGTAGTCCATTTGTGTTAGCTTTGAGGCTAAAGTGTATGCTACTGTGCTCCTGAGGCTTGTTGCATGAAGCTTGTTGAACAAAGTTTCAGAGTAGGATTAGAGTTGACAAAACCAAACAAATCCAACCTGGTTTAGATCAGGTTCAGCAGGCTAACAACCTTCTCTGTCAACCCAGGATTTGATCCAGAGTTTGTAATTAGCCTAACTCTGGAGCGCGTGCACCTGAAAATGTGACACGCTGCAAACAGCCAATCACATGAAACAGAGCATAATCTGCTCCGGAGCAGGTTAGCCGTGAAGCATAAGTTAGCATGTCGATGAACACCGCTAAAAAACAATCCACCACCTTTAGCCTGAGATTTCTCAAACTTAACTGGGTAGCAACTGAAACCGGCCTCTGAAAAACTTCAACAAAAAACACACATTAACAGTCTCTCTTACTCAGGGAAAACGGGCTAATTATTGAGGACTCATCTTGCGTCCACAAATTTTTGTCCAATCAAATTCTCTCTAGAACAAGAATGTGCCTCCTGCTTATACCACATATCTATAACAGTAGCAACTAGATTTTTACATTTTCTGAGTGAAATAGGAGTGATTTCCACCAAAAATCGCTGCTTAGCACTAGCATGTTATGGGTGGTTGTCAGGGTGTTGCTATGCGGTTGCTAATTTTTAGTCCATTGTTACTGTATGTGGTTGCTAGGGTATCTCTACAACGCTCTGGTCCCTCTTTTAACTTAAAGATGTGGCCAAATTTATGGTTGATTTTCACGAGCAAAATCAAGTAATTCCAATAGATATCCAAGCAAACAGGAATTTTGCTTGAGGACAGGTTAGTTGCGTTGACCAACAGAAAGCGGTTTAAAAGTTACTTCTGTGCGAGTTGTGCTTCACATTTCGCTACACTATTGACAATAGACGATTAACCCTTTTTTTTGCCAGCAAAATTCTGCAGAATTTTCACTAGTAGCTGCACTTTAATTCCATGTCCCATCCAGACTTCTTGTTTTTATTAGAACATAGCGTTTGTCGAACCATTTCATGGGCACTCTTGTGTCACACTGAAAAAGACTGAGTGGGCCTGTTGATAGCTGTGGACATACTCATGGTCTCTTGTGCTTGATGACTCTCTCTCTTCTGCAACCCTATCTCTCTCATCCAAGGCCCACTCTTTCTTAGTCCTCTCTCTCTCTCTCTCTCTCTCTCTCTCTCTCTCTCTCTCTCTCTCTCTCTCTCTCTCTCTCTCTCTCTCTCTCTCTCTCTCTCTCTCTCTCTCTCTCTCTCTCTCTCTCTCTCTCTCTCTCTCCTCTCTCTCTCTCTCTCTCTCTCTCTCTCTCTCTCTCTCTCTCTCTCTCTCTCTCTCTCTCTCTCTCTCTCTCTCTCTCTCTCTCTCTCTCTCTCTCTCTCTCTCGTGACCTAGTTAGCAGGGGCTTGTCAGTCATACAGCTGTGTCATTCCTTTTTAAATGCTTAAGGCTCTCTGTTCTGACCATCACACACACACACACACACAGACAGACAGACACACACACGCACCAGTGCCTGTCTTCTAGAACTAAATCTTCATATTCACATTTCCTACTGGATGACTTCATAATATATATTTTTATTCAGAGAATATGTGCATGCATTTGTCACTCCCAATGACTAATGTGATGACATTAGAATGTTCTAGACTACATGTGCATTCATGTGCATTTACATTTATTTATTTGGCAGACGATTTGACTTTTTTCCACACTTGACAATCTCCAATTTCTCTATTGCCCATAAAAATATAATTTAATAAAACAAATTTTTTGTCTGCATTATTTACCCCCATTATGTTGCTGATTTTCCCTTGAATATTTGCAGAAAACAATGCAGTTCATAGAGTCACTCATAGCAGCATTGTACTGAGAAGTCACTAAGGAGAATCTCATTGGGTTGTTATTTTTGTTCCTCCTATCTTCTATTTGATGACAACGACAGAAATGCATGGCCACATTGCACAATTGTCACTAAGCTTAGTAGATAATTTGACATATTTGATTCGCTCATGTCAGATAAAAAAGGGACCACTCATACATTGATATTTCAATCAAGTTGGTCAAGACAAAGTAACTCTTATTCACTCAACAAAGCCAAAATTATAGTATTCATAGTTCAGACTGATTGCATTTTATTAATATCTAAGTGCACTGCAGTCATAAGTCGCTTGAGTTCACCAAGATTGCACTTATTTGATTAAAATACAGCAAAAACAGTAATATTGCAATATATATATATATTTTAAATGAAATATACAGTATTCATGTGATTCTAATTTAGTGCACAAGAAACATTTAATGAAAACAGTTTGCTGCATAGTATTTCTTTGTAAATTCTTTGATGAATTGTTCAAATGAACAGGATTTATTTGAAATAGAAATTTTTGTAACATTATAAAAGGTCTTTACTGCCAATTTTGATCAATTTAATGCATCCTTGACGAATTAAAGTATTAATTCCTTTAAAATAAAAAGCTTTTGAATGGTGGTGTATATAAATGTATAAACGTAAAAAGTGCATTTAGATTATATACTCAGAAGCACAATATGGACGGCACAGGAAACAGGATTCGCATTAGATCCTAATCTGAAAGATCTTTGGATGCTACATCCACAGACTCCATCAAAGCACACACATATGCAAAACAGACACATTTAAGGAACGGACATGCCTAAAATGTCCTAATAAGAACGTACAGAGACAAACAGTAATTGACATCCAGAATTAGAAACTACTGTGAGCTCATCTCTGTGGGTGTGACCCTTGAGATGTCCCTGTCGCCGTCATTGCAGCCCACCCTTGCTAAATAACTGCAGAGCTGCCTCATGCACACACATCTTTTACTTCATTCACCTCTCCACCAAATGGCTTTTAATTGAATCTAAAGGCAAAATTAAGACCGTTAATGATATGTCTCATAACGCCCACCACAGAAGACTTCAGAGAAATGTAGAAGACGATGATGCCTTGCTTTTTCGTGCTGCTTTAGTTTTTAGTTACACTCATTACTTTGAATGTTACTTTTGAGTGATTATTTCATGTAAATATTCTACAACTGGCATCTGTAAACATGGTCCATGGGTCTTCAGACAACCACAGGTCCCCAAATATTCTGCTAAGGTGATTTTTAGGGTGTTGTTATACAGTTGCTAGGATGTTATGGATGTTATGGAAGAGCAAATCCCCCATAGGATGCAAAAGAACTAACAAATGGATTGGATTCACACAAAAAATCTTAAGAAGTTAATTTCTTGACAAAATCTTAATAATTCGTCAATTATTTTCTTAAGAAGAGAAATCCCTGACGCGACAGACCCAACCAAGAACAATCTGCAAGAATCCCTGCGTATTGTGTGGGAACGTTCTAGGACTTCATTTCCATTTTTAGTGAGACAATTCATGCACGCTGCATATTTATTTAATCAAAAGGAATCCCCCTGCTGTATCCCCGCCCCACATGAACAAAGTGAGAGAGCGGAATAAAAAAAGATTCCGCTGTTATTCTTCCTGTGCCGTGCTTCCAGCATACATCTGTGAACACAGCTGCAGGCACATTCACAAAATCATTGGCTGTGCCCAAATTCCCCTACTTAGCATGTACTGACTATGACTTGGGTGCATTTTCAAAAGCGTACGATTTGAGGAACAAGGAACGCAGACAGCCTGTATCTAATAAGCACAATCAAACATGGGTAACCAACAGCCGTCCCTGTATTCTGCTGACCTGTCAATGAGAAAATGAAAGCTTCGGCGTGGGGAAGACTGTGATGTCCTATGAGATCTGTCTACAGCCATAGGCACATTCACCCAGAAACAGAATCAGAGGCCTGACAGACAAATATCATGTTTATTTATATCCTCCGCCTGTGTTAAGGCATTAACTTTTTGTATCTGCTTTCCTGGGGCTTGTTTTCTGTTATATCAGTCTCATTCACTGACAATTTTCTGTTGATACAAAGCAAAGTCTTCCGATATTAATGGATGAAAATGAGATAAATACTGTGATATGAGTGCAGGTGTGTGTCGAAGGTATAGGGAGTATACTGAGGGATTGCATACCATATATATAATTGAGAGAGAGAGAGAGAGAGAGAGAGAGAGAGAGAGGAGAGAGAGAGAGAGAGAGAGAGAGAGAGAGAGAGAGAGAGAGAGAGAAGAAATATTTCTTCATTAGAAAAATATTTTAAGAGGCACTCCTCTTCCTCCACTCATAATGGCAGACACACGCCAAGCTGACGTCAAAGAACTAGAGGCAACAAAAGCCGACTTCGAGTCAGATGCGTCTGAGCCAAAAGCTGCGCTTGATTCACGTATTGGAATGCTCAGGTAAGATGACAAATTAGACCAGCCTTCTGTCTGTACCGTCTTGACTTCTTTGCTCACTTTCATCACTTTGCTTTAATTCTCGTGTGTCGGACTCATTTGGAACAAATTACAAAAACTAGCCCGACAGATGCTCACTGACGGCCGACTGTCTCAAGAGCAGATTAACATTACAACAGTCTCAGTTACAGAGATATTTCCAAGACACCCCCTAGGAAAGCCACCTTTCCAAAGAGCAATCAATATTTACACTTCTCACTAAAGAATTTATTCATTTCTTCGAGATGGCAGAAGATGCATCAAACGACTCCCTTCTCTGAAGTAATACATTTGAATAAATCAATAACTACTGTCTGGACCACTGACACAATGAAAATCAACCTAATCCCGCTTAAACCTTTTAACCTGTACGCCACCTGTGCACCAGCAGGGGAATTACAATCAGTCTCGTGGAGGTGGTTTTTAAAGGTTACAGGTTGTAATGATCATGTGGGGGTCTGTAGCTAGAGGGGTGGTAGCAGCCGACTGGCGCGGTGGAGTACCTGTGCACTGATTACCCTGACGGCAGCTGTGGTGGGCTGCGGGCGCTTGGCGTTGGATGTACGAGTTTAACAGCTGTGCCCGCTGTGGGTGGGCAGAAGTCCTGGCGATGAAGAGAGCCAGGCTGTAATTATCACAACACAGGGGCTCAGGGAGAAAGAAAGAGAGAGAGGGGGGAAACAAAGAGAAACAGACAAGCACAGTAGCCAAATATATGAATGCTAACTACTATACATTGTGAGTAGGGCCACCATTTTCCCAAACCCAAGGCACTTTTTGTTTCTTTTTTACTCATGTGCATCAACAGGAATATACAGAACAAATAACATACTAAAATATGTTTGCATACTTAAGAAAACATTAATAAGCATAGCTTAAAGGTCCCATATTGTCAAAACTTTTTCATGATAACAGAGGCCTAGTGGCTATGAAACTACTATTTAAGTTTCAAAACAGTCGATCCACAGACAAATGTACACTGCCTGCATAAAGTACCTGTGCCTTTTCACGTGCTGTTGTGACTTCCGTATAAATGTGATGTCAAAACTACTCAGTCACCGCCTTCAGTCACCACCCCCATCAATGGTGGGTCACTCAGAAAACAACAGGCCAATCAGAAGAGAGGCTCATGAATATTAAGTAGACAGGCCAAAATCGACCTGTTCTTGGCAGAGCTCCTGAGAAAGGAGCTGTAAAAATATATTGAGATGGTTTTTGGTACTTATTCCGCAAATAGATATTCTTAAGGACATCAAAACCTAAAATAAAACTTCAGAAAGTTGTACAATATGGGATCTCTAAAAATACTGCACATACACATTAAAAAGTCAAATAAATTGAAATGAATATCAGACAGCACAGCAGTATGGATTAGACTATGCTCGTCAATAAAATGTCACTTTACACCACTGTATAAAAACCTTGCTACTATTTGCTACTATTTGCAAAGAAGGGACTGATTGTCTGAGTTTTTAAAAACATTAACTGATAATAATTTTGCCCCCGTTATTAAGTCTTGTGGCTCCCCTTACATGTGTAATATATGGTATATAATAATATTTAGGCTATAACCACTACGAAGAGCTGTGCACGCTCAAAAGCCGGGATTTCAGGTGCACGAGGACCGCCTGCACACTAGTGCTGTAGCGACGCGTCGATGACGTCGACGCTTCGACGTCAAAATTACGTCGACGCCATATTTTTGCGTCGACGCTTCTTCATTTATTTATTTTTTGCACCGTTTCCGGCAGTACAGCTCGCCAACACACGTGGGAGACCGAAACATTGCAGAATGGAGGACGAAGACCACTAGAAGTGAATGTGCTCTCCATTAAATGAATCAAACACAGTAAACAAATCCTTAACAAAAAAAAAAAATCTTTGCAATTTAGACGCGCAAACTGGGTGCGGTGAGACATACGGCTCGGGGAGATTCGGCTTGCAGTCGTTCATCCGCGCCGCGCGCGCTGTATACAAAAGAAGCCGTGCACGCGATATGGGGTTTTGCCGGTCTTGCGCGCCCAACGCGTCATATTTGCCGCACGCTCGTGCGGACGCCTCGAGTATAAACAAGGCTTTGCTCCGTGACAGCGCGCGCTCTGATCGGTAACGGGGAACAGAACAGACTCTCCTGAATCATCTCCAGCAGGAGCAGAAGCACCACTAACGCCCGTTTCACACATACTCCGTTTGCAGTGCGTATGCGTTGCGTATTTTTTTCCGTACCCATGTTAACAGGTTAGAGCTTTCACACAGCACGCGGATATGGCAAGCCGTTTTAACTTTTATTCATTTCCAGGATATGTATTGTTGATATCAAGAATGCAATTGTTGATATCAACAATTGCATTCTTGATATCAACAATTGCATTCTTGATATCAACAATTGCATTCTTGATATCAACAATTGCATTCTTGATATCAACAATTGCATTCTTGATATCAACAATTGCATTCTTGATATCAACAATTGCATTCTTGATATCAACAATTGCATTCTTGATATCTGTAATTGTATTTTCACTAGTGAAATGTCACCATAGGCTGCCATTCAAAATCAATTGTTGATATCAAGAATTACATTTTTGATATCAAGAATTCAATTGTTGATATCAAGAATGCAATTGTTACTAGTAAAAATGCGAATTCCTGATATCAATAATTCAATTGTTACTAGTTGAAATGTCTATTCTTGATATCAACAATTGAATTGCTACTAGTAACAATGTTCATTTTTGATATCAATAATTACATTTTCACTAGTGACAATGTTCATTTCTGATATCATGAATGTGATTGTTACTAGTAAGAAAGCCATTTTAGATATCTGAAATAATATTGATATCAATAATACATTTTCAGATATCAAGAATAAACATTTTTACTAGTAGCAATTCAATTGTTGATATCAGGAATTCGCATTTTTACTAGTAACAATCTAATTCTTGATATCAGGAATATAATTCTTGATATCAACAATTGAATTCTTGATATCAACAATGTAATTCTTGATATCAAAAATTTTATTGTTGATATCAAAAATGTAATTCTTGATATCAAAAATGTAATTGTTGATATCAAAAATGTAATTGTTGATATCAAAAATGTAATTGTTGATATCAAAAATGGAATTCTTGATATCAACAATTGATTTTGAATGGCAGCCTATGGTGACATTTCACTAGTGAAAATACAATTACAGATATCAAGAATTCAATTGTTGATATCAACGATTACATTTTTGATATCAAGAATTCAATTGTTGATATCAAGAATGCAATTGTTGATATCAAGAATGCAATTGTTGATATCAAGAATGCAATTGTTGATATCAAGAATGCAATTGTTGATATCAAGAATGCAATTGTTGATATCAAGAATTGTATTCTTGATATCAAAAATGTAATTGTTGATATCAAGAATTATAATTTTAACTAGTGAAAATTGAATTGTTGATATCAAGGATTCATATCCTGAAAATGAATAAAAGTTAAAACGGCTTGCCATACGCGGATGCAGTCCGTCGATCCGTTGCAGTTGCGGTGCGTATACAGCAGTGCAGAGATCGTTTCCGCACCGAGTCTATTTTTGCTGTGCTGCAAACGCAGAATTAAAGTGACAGCGCACGGTTCGTGGTCAAAATGAACACCGATTGACCTGAAAATGTAGTAATTTCACCATAAATGCATTTAATTCAATAAAATGTAGTAATCTCACCATATATGTATTTAATTAAATACTACTTTTCATCTTTTTACTTTAAGACCGGGGTTTTAAGCAAGGAAAACGACAATTTAACTCAACAAGGACATAATAATGAACAATACACTCATTCGTGGAGGTGGAAAAACAAGTTCTTTTTAACATGCAAGATTTATTTTATTAAAATTTAAATGCAAAAGAAAAGAATAGGCATGAGAGTCGGCTGTTTTTGTCAATTTTAAGTTTTAATTTAAAATGTTTACGATTTTAATATAAGTACATGCACATATTTGATCACTTTCTTAAGCAACTTAATATATAGAAGTAATGCATGGAATTATAGGCGTTCAGATTGTGTTTAAACGTGGATATAGCCTACGTCCATTCAAGAAAAAAAAAACGTTTTCTCAGCATTGAGATTCTCTTTCTACACATATACAAAATATGTGTAGAAAGAGAATCGCAATGCTGAGAAAACTTTTTTTTAATAAAAGTTGCTGCATAACTTCTGGATTTTAAATAAAAATAGTGAGTAGGCCTATATAGTGTGTTTGTGGTACAGCCGCGGATCAGTTACGCACTGCAAACGCAGCATATGTGAAAGCACTATAGCGTGTGCTGCTCCTGTACCGTATACGCACCGCAACACGCACCGCATACGCACTGCACACGGAGTATGTGTGAACCGGGCGTAACTCCGCCTCCGTTTCCCTGGTAAGCTGATATTAGTAGCTACTTAAACATTCTCTATGATAA
Organism: Chrosomus eos; assembly: GCA_036326025.1. Lineage (NCBI taxonomy): Eukaryota > Metazoa > Chordata > Actinopteri > Cypriniformes > Leuciscidae > Chrosomus > Chrosomus eos. Next base: position 18,273,742 of record CM070822.1, read on the forward strand.
AAAATGTTTGTACAAAATATTTTAATAACACGGTTTTGGCGGTTATAGAGTTCTAATGACAGTGTTCAAATACATAACATTAGACTAACGTTAGCCAGCTACAGTATCATGATTCAGTACGCTAGTTCGTATTTATTTGAGATACATTGTTTTTTTATTAATCGAGGAGCAGAAAAATAATCTTTATATTAATCGCCCAATTAGTCGTTAGATTAGTCGACTAATCGATAAAATAATCGCCCAACTAATCGTTTAGTTAATAATCGTTTACCCCAGCCCTACTGCACACCGTCTTCACGCTACTAGTATCCACTGTGATTTGCCTATTCTGTTGGCCTCTCATTGAAAGTTAACAAGATACTTCTAAAGACGCGTCCCATGTAACACTGCCTTTATGTCGAAGTGGTACTGACGGTGAAAAAATTCGGCACAACACCAGCCTAATTTATGAGTGGCTCACCGGGAATTCTCCTGATTCTCCCAATGGCCACACCGGGCCTGATCCTGAGTATTCATCGCAACTATCTGGAGTTAAGCCCCATGCCTCATCAGGGACAGACCATGTATGAATTATTCAGGAAAAATCCCTGACTAATCAATCATCCTGCTAGATTCGATCCCTCCAGTGCTGCTTTTCAAACCGTAGGGCGGTTGGTTAGCAGGTTAATAGGTATTTACTATCAATACTAAATCTTTATTTAGACAGTGAACATTACTTTTATATGTGTTGTGTGCTAAAATAAGCTAAATTAAGCGCAAAGCCAGTGTGAATACATAAGCTGTATTCACACTGAAACCAATTCAAATTCGTTTTCAACTCTGATCTTTAAGGCTTACTGTCCACACTGGTACTGTTGGGATATCTACATCAGTTGGTATAGCAAGGATGAAATCGTCCACATAATTCCAAATTCGTTTTTCAACAACTATGTTCAGGCTTTGTTCAGACTGGATTGTTTTGCCTATCCGACTCAAATCACTTTAGTTTTTTGTAGTTGCAAAAGGAAAATACGCAAATATTTTTACAAGCCTGATAGAAACCATTGTCGTAGGTAGGATTTATTTGGGGATTTTTCTGATGTATTAGTCTGGATGTTTTTATGTCATACATTAGGTGTTAAAGCAAGAAACACAACACATGCGCCTCTCAACAGGTATTAAATGTCTTAAAGGGATAGTTTCAGAGAAACTAAAAGGGATAGAAATACAGAATTCTCATTTACTCACTCAAATCTGAGTTTGGAACAAAATGAGGGTGAGCAAATGACAAGGCGTGTTCTGAAGCAAAAAAAAAAGTTTAAATCACATCTAAATGTTTGTAAAAAAAAATCTAATTTAACGCAGGTTTTCGCCGTTCCAACTTAAAAAGACAATTTTTTCCTCCTTAAATCATTATATGTAGCTACATACAAGAGAGACATTGAGTATGTGGCAATAGGGACAGTAGAAGCTGTTAAAAGATTCACATTGGTGCATTTGCATGTTTGAAAGCAGTATCTGGCCTTCAAAACAGCAGAAGGGACAAAGGAATTCAAAAAATCTCATGAATCTGTTCTTATAAAGTTGTTCACATCTACAGACTAAATTCAATGTTTCCACTGGTTTCATGGCTCTCATAACACTCGTGATGTTAGGTTTTGCAGTGCCAAATGGTCAGCAAGGGCAACTATACTGAAATGCAGATGGTTGTTCAACTGAAAACGTCTCCATCTGAATCTCCCATTGTTATTTAAGCATTCCAAGCAGAGTGTTTGTGACATCATCATCTATTTATGGCTCCGAAGTGAGGCAGTCTGAAGTTAAAAGGTATCCATTAGCGGCCAGCTGCGCGCACAAAACATATCAGCTCCCATTCTACGTCTGTGAATCAGTAATTCTATGCTATTCATAGACCGGACATGGCTGATTGGGTTAGCAGCACTTTGAGACTGATCAAATGTGTGACGCTATGGCTTCTAACGATTACATCATCAACAATTTAAACACAAATAATCCATAATTAGCCTAAATAGAGGGCTTTCAAATTAATTAGTTACTTTGTAAAATCTTAAAGCATTAGCCATTAGTCCATATTACACATAACATGTTATTATCGTGTTATAAATTGGTAATATACCATTACAAGACCATGCATTGCAAAAAAGTGGTGCATGCAGCAATATAAAACATTACTTTGGTTTGTAATGGTGAAAGGTGTAGGTAGATGACATCAAGACTTCCTACTCTGCCAAAAAGGTCAGATTTCCTAACGCTTCTAAGTAGCTAAATGGATGTTAAATTTAATCTTAACATAATATTCGACATCATTCAAATGGTCAAGATGTCTGGTTACACATTTTAAAGTATTCATTAAGCCACCATAAGATATATCTAAATCACTGCTAAACCTATGAGTCACACGAGTTAAAGGTGTCACACAGAGATGCTGAATCAGTCCAAAATAGAGCCAATCTGTTGATGATAATCATATAATCTGCCCTTATATAATGTACAAATAAGCTTTAAAGTAAATGCTTTATTAGAACGGCATGACCTACCCAGTTTACAATCAATAAACTAACTCAGTTTACAAGACTGTAAATTGTGAGAAATTATCTTTTCCATTCGATACAATGGACTAATGGACATTGCACACATACTAAAGCATTCATACTTCATTACTATAGGCCACATCTAAAAATGAAAACTCTTTATTATTTACTCACCCTCACATCCTTACAAACTCAAATGAATGTGGTCACATCCATGTTCATTCTACAGAAAAGAGCCGGCAGGATATTCTCAAAGAAAACTTGTATTCCCTCAAGAAAGTACGTTATTCAAGTTAGGAACAACATGAAGGTAAAAGATGACAAAATTTTAATAAATTGTGTACAACTATCATTTAAGTATAATTTCTTGTACCTTCTTCACACATGTTCATGTTGCAGCTTTACCTTGACATCAAACTATACACTGAGATTTTGTCGCCAGTATGAATGCATGACCAAAAAAAAACCCTGAACTCTCAGGACGACAGTGAACAGAAAGAGCTGTGGAGCGCAGCGGACGACATCTGCAGGGCTTTCGTTCTCTCCAGGCTGTCAATCACAACTTGATGAATGCCCGTGGGATGTGGCCAGCCACTTCCCATCATGCCTTGCAGTCATTCATATGAGTGGCCAACTGATAACAGAATGAAGTAGGGAATGAAGATGCCGGTGTCTATTTTGGTCCTTGCCCAAGTTCTATTTTAATAAACGCTGTCAATGTGCGCACTTTGAAAGACAGAGAGCTCCTCACTGCATTAAATATAAAACATAAAAGCAGACGTTTCAAGAATAGATAAACAATTGCAACCTCATTATGTATTTTTCATAATGTATCATTTGTGTTTTTCTGAACTAGACTTGTTAATAAGATACATATTTCATTTAAGCTATGTGTAGGAACACAACGTCTTTATTCCTGCAACAATATACAGTGTCCATGTGTTTGGATTGTATTAGTAGCCTTTTATCGAACTGTGTTCTTAGGCCAAATATATTTTTCATAATTGTCAGGTTGAGGCAAGCTACGATACATACACTACAGTTCAAAAGATTAGGGTCAGTAATTTTTTTTTTACTCATTTTATTGTCTTCCAGTAGAATTGTAAGTCTAATAACATAGAAAAGCAATAGCACCCACCCACCACCATCCATACGCGGCACAATTTGCCGTATCATTCACACATTTAAACATTAAAGGTCACGACAAAATGACATAGAAATGTATGAGCTCAACACACACAACATTTAAACAAATACCAAACATGATGTTATGGTTTTCCTTCAACCTCTCTGGATTTTTCCTCTCTCTCAGTCTTAGCATGAAGCGTTCATGTGGCCAAGGGGTCGAGTGAAGTAGGGCACAAACAATAACTGACGATCACATCGAATCATGTGCTGCGATGGAGGAAACCAGCTGACTGAATGAGCCCAGAGGAAGGAAAGAGAAAGAGTCAAACGCAAGGAGGGAAAGAGATTAAGAGAAATGGAGATACGAATCTATTCATGTGTTTCTTGCCTTTAACTTAATCATCTGACTTTCCACAAGCCCATCAAACATCCCCGTATCCTAATGGTACATTCCATGACAATCCCGACTCAATGATTGGACCGTAAGAGATTGAACGATGATAAATGAAGAGGACGTGGATGATTTATGATGGGGGACACAGTAAATTGACATGTTGTGTCTCTCTAATGACTCAGTTGCTGATGAATGCAATAGGATCATTACACCACACCTACAATATTTCACTACAGAACACCCACTTTTTACCATATAATCAATTATCGATGGATAAAGCAGAATCCTGCTCTGTTTTCACTTCAGTTACACTCACAAACGTGTCACATTATGGAAGTGAAAATGGGTGGACAATGCTGTGCTTGTGAAATGGAATTTTCCAATGCATGTTATAGATCTTATGGTGAACAATTCATCTGTGGATATTTTACCATCCGATGAAAACGTCAGACTTCTCTCTGGTGACGTATGCAGGAATTTTCCAATCAATTAGTCGTCTTAAGAGCGAAAGTGTTCGTCTACCTCTACTTTGGAGTGCAACACCCACATCTTAAAACGCAATGGTTCTTTTAAAGGGGCTATATGTAGAATTAAGAAACCCTTGTTATTAGCGACACCGGTGGCAGTTAAGTGAACTGCAGCCAAAAAGTTATTGCTCGTGCTTGCAATCATGCACACGTAACGTACAAGAGACTGAACGTGATGATAAAGTCAATGGCCAAATATACTCAAAGCAAATTTCTTCTTCGATCTTCGCTTAGAAGTTTAAAAAAAAATGGAAATACCTTTGCAGCGATATACTGTTAACGAACATCACAAAGCCGTCCACGCTGCTGAGAGTGATGTTTAGAGGAATATGTAAATATGTGCTCGGCACGCTTTCCTCTAAACAACTAAATAAACAACAACAAAAATGACAGCGGTGAGAAAACAGCAGTCAAGAAAGCAACTGATCATAGCGATGTGGATATGTTTGCACCAGCTCTACAAAACTACTATCAAAACACTGTTATTAACACGCTTTTATCCAAAGCTACTTATAAATGAGAATAGAAGCAGTTAAACTAACAATAGGACAGTACATGTACTTTTTTATATATATATTTTTTATAAAGATAATAGATATAGAATAGAATAGAGACTATAGTTTAGATTAATCCCATTTCTTTTCATGACACATTGACATTACAGTACAGAATTAAAGGATTAGTTCACCCAAAAATGAAAATGTTGAAAAAAATCTGTCATTAATTACTAACCCGCAACACCTTCGTTCATATTCAGAATACACAGGAAGATATTTTTAATAAAATCCGAGAGCTTTCTGTCCTTCCATTGAGAGCAAAGCAATTAACACATTCATGATCCAGAACAATAGGAAAGACATAAATTTTACGAAGCGACGCAAGTGCTTTATCTGTGCATAATTTACCTCTATAAATAATAGCATGTTCACGGAACAACTTTCGGTCAACACATAAAATTGAGGTTAAAAAAACTGGAGTCACATGGGTTACTTTAATGATGTATTTACTACCGTTCTGGACCTTGAATGTGTAAATTGCGTTGCTCCCAATGGAGTGAATGAGCTCTCAGATTTCATAAAAAATATCTTCATTTGTGTTCCGAAGATGAACGATGGTCATACGGGTGTGGAACGTCATGAGGGTGACATGACTAATGACAGAATTTAAATAAACTATTCCTATTAACATTGTACAAACATTTGTTTCATGTGTCATTGAATGGAAGAGAGGCTTTCGGGAGCATGTGTAAGCGTCACATCCTTTTAATCTTCTCTGCAAAAATGTCCTGAGTCATTCACATAAAAATCTGTCAACAGGCTTGCATAGACAACCTAGAAAGTCAGGAGGATCTCGTATTTCAGTTTCGTTACAAGCTGTTCAAACATTGGCAAAAAAAATAAGCCATTAATACATTAAAATTCTTACACATAGCCTCTTTAAGAACTGCTCCATTGAAGAAATGTTTTGGGTTTCCCAAAAACTCTTTAATGGAATTACTGTAAGAACCTTTATTTGTGTGTAGAACCAAGTCCTTGCCCTACAGAACAATTTCATTCAAACAATTTCAACAAATTTTCATCAAACACATTACATTGACATTTCGGCACAAGGAAAATATCAAAACATGGCATCAACATTATGCATTCAGGCCAATACGGTCACTTGCAAAGAGTGAAATCCTTCAAGGAAAACCGGCTCCCACTGACAGTTACAGAGGGATGGTGCAGCATTATTAGAGTAGCTGGAGGGTAATCTAGTGAAGTTGAACAAATGAACGAACAATTGAACAAATTGTTATTGTTTTGTTTGTTTGACTGGGTACTGAAGGGTACCAATTGGTCTTCTGAGTGCGGACTCATGGTCCTGTCTTTCTCTCCTTCTCTTAAACTTGCTGACCCAGACTCAAAGGTGGCATTGATGTGTGCACACACCACTTTGGCCTGATGAGTAAGCAGAACTCAACTGCACAAAGGACAGGAGTCGGCCAGACAAACTGAAAGAGCAACACAGGACATGAAAACAGGTGAAACTAGACAGCTGTTCAACCCAGGCAGCAAAAACACCCTACGGGGATCGTAATGTAGTTATTTCAAGATTTCCTCTGACCCTTAGAATTAAATGGGCTGTGCCTAAAAGACTACAACGTAATGGTTCATCTGGTGTTTAGGAATAGCATCCATCTTCCTTCTTATTACTTGACTTAACTAGTATTATAATCATCCTCATCTTTATTTATTATGATTATTATTATATTAAATATTGGCAGTTTTTATGTTAATAACAGACAAATAATAAATATCTTTTACTCATTTTTACATTTCTAAATATTTTTATTGTTTTTTGTTGTTTGCATAAATTATTATTATACATTTAATAATTATAATAAGAATCAATATATTTTACCAATTTTCATATTTGTCGACTTATCTTTTTTGTTGTTCTTATAAAGAATTATTAATATAAAATAGTATTAACAATATTAGATCATAAAATAATAATACAAATAATAATAATTAGAAAAAAAAATAAGAAATGACAGACTGGATATTTAAGCATTAAAGAAAGTAATAGTCTAATGATATGAGCCCTGATTCCACTTGATTCCCAGTACTTATGTTTAAATACACTTCAGCTTTTACACACTAAAGCAAAGCTAGTATATCAGCCAGTTACTTAGAGGGGCCAATCAATGGTAATGATTGTTGTTGTTTTTTTGTATAAAACAAAATGACTTGAACTTTGTGTTGTTGTTGTTAAAATTGCAAGGATTAAGGAGACAGTAAAAAGCGACCCTGCATTAAAACCTGTGTCCTGCCTCTCAGCATAACAGTTAAAGAGTTGTTATCAGAGCTGTTGCTGTAAAGAAGGTTGTAAGACATTACTGTGCATGATATAATCATGGTCTTAACCCCAGGGCATCTTGGGGAATGCGGTTGCCATTAAGATCTGAATGTTTTAAATGTTAAGGTGTATGTGTGAGAGAACGCGAGGTATCAGCTTTATATCAGATAGCCAATAGTGGCTAAAACCAGGCCACATCCTCTCCGCATCACTCCACCTTCCGTCTACTTCCTCCCCCTTTCCTGTCTCTCCTCCTCTTCTTCTACGGCAGAGTTCACCCTGCAGCGATAATTCAGCCTATTTCATCTCTCTGCTCATCAGAGCCCAGATTTAATGCACAGTCTAAACCATGAGCCCAAACCTCAGACGTCTTCAAACGCTAAAGGAGGTCAAAGTGTTGTTTTAGAAACGTTCCACATGTCTGAACGCCGAGGATCAGATTCGGACAACCTGTTTACATTACCATCAACACAACAATGCCGGGTGGAGGAAGCAAAATTACACATTTGCAAACTATCGTTTAAAGAGTTTTTGGATTTAAGGCAGTTGAATCATAGCCAAGTCGCAAAATCATAAGTTTAAATACATTAAAAATCACATTAATAAATGACAACAAATATAATTTGTGCAGCTTTTTATACCACATTGTTGATTGGCTATTATAATATCTTTATTATTTACCTAATGCCCAGTTGGTTGAGTAGTTTGAGATTAGTCTGTTCATTTTTTTCTAATGTGACACATTCAGGCAAATTTGCAGACTCTCTGTGAACATGATAGGCGGGCAAAACGTGAACAGCCAATCATAATGCAGCGCGGAACTGCATCCTCTCTGTGATTTTTCAACCCTATAACAATGTTCCCCCCTTACATTCATTCCACGCTTTAGCTCCATAAAGAACAAAATAAGCTTAAAGGAGGCATAAAACAAATTAACCAAAAAATCTGCTTTGTGCAAAGCTATAAATAACCTGAAATTTAGCTCATTAAATAAGCAAAAGCCTACATCCATCATGCAATTAGTGTAGACTGTGTAAAGTGGCCATTACAAACACCACCAAACAATCACTGAGAATAAAATCTATTTCAATGCCGTTTAAAAACATTAGCAGACACTGTTCACGGTTTCTCAATTACAACAGCTCATAATAACATAGCTTTCCTGCTGGTACACATCTTCAGATTTATTCCGCCAATGAGCCTCATAAAGCATTAGCGTGGAGTTGATGTGGCAAGAGCTAATAAAGCGCTGCTACACTAATTAATGGAGTCATTTGAGTCATGTGTAAGATCCGGATCGAGAGAAGTAACATCTCATTTTTCACATGATCAGTAAACAGTGCGTCTGAGTACCGTCTTGACAGACAGCTAATCAATACATTGTTATCGACCTTAGCCGACACTCTTTTTGTACAATGATCACGTAGCGCTGGATAGTAAAACAGCAAAAAATGAGTCACATGCTAATATCTGTAATTCAAGTGATTGTTATTTTATGAACTATACATGTCTCTTTTGTGTTCTTGTAGTGTATCATCATTTACTCACCATCACATTGTTCCAAACCCACATGACTTTATTTCTTCTGTGGAACACAGAAGATGTTTTGAAGAATGTCCACGCTGCCATTTTCCAACAATGAAAGCACAGTAAACCAACGCAACACACCAATCTGTTCCTCACATAAAACTAGAACATAAGGCTTCAAAACAGCTCATGATCACTGAATGCCTTCATTGTTGGAAAAGAGCAGTGTGAACATTTTTCGTGTTTAACAGAAGAAAAATAAAGTCATAAAGGTTTGGAACATAAATAACAACAGACTTTTCATTGGGGCGACCCTTAAACATTTATCAAAATTGCCTAAATTCCATGGCAACTTTATATAAAGAGATTTATTTTTCAAATAAATGCCGTTCATCAAAGAATATTGGAAACAAATGTATCACAGTTTCCACAAAAATATCAGCACACCAATTTTTAACATTGATAATAATAAGAAGAAATGTTTCTTGAGCAGCAAATCAGCATATTAGAATGATTTCTGAAGGATCATGTGACTCTGAAGACTGAAGTAATGATGCTGAAATTTCAGCTTTGACTTCACAGGAATTAATAAAATTTTAAAATATATCAAAATAGAAAGTAATTGTAAATTGTAATAATATTTTACATTACAAATTTGTATTGTATTTTTAATCATATAAATGCAGCCTTGGAGACCATAAGGGACTTCTTGCAAAACTTTTCTGGCCACAGACTTTTAAAAGGGCAGTGTACATGCCACTCAAATCCACAACACCCTTTTTTCATACTCCACAACATAGACCCAATCACCCTTACAGTAAGGCTAAAACCCTCCACTGAGGGAAAGTGAGAATTACCACACAACAAAACCTATTTTTCTCCTCCACCAGGAGCACAGAGACTTCTGGAAGGAGAGTGGTAAGGACTTGTGACTAGAATTACTGACACACTTTTCCTTTGAGCGTCAAGCTAATCTGGGTTTAGGCGTGATTACGTAAACCATCGCTTTTTCCCACGTCTCTGGGCAATAGTATCGCAGCTGAAAAACGTGCTTGGTGATTTTAGTCCTCTTTGTTCGGAAGGACAGACTTGGACACACATTTTAGTATCACCAGTTTCAGCTGCTGCAATCACACATGGCCAGCTGTGAACATGCCCATGTTTTAACAGTCTCTCAGCTGTGGGGGAAAAAATAACTGAAACGTTCAGCACTGGAAAAAGCTGACTGTATGTGTGAAATTAACATTTCTTTCCACGACACCGCTGGTACTCAGATATCCTTATCGGAATATGTCATCTAGCCTAAAGGTGCACTGTGTCATTTTTAGCGGGAATTCTCATTTTTGGGTGAACTAACCCTTTAAGCGCCTTTCGGATAGGAACGCTGGCCGGCCGCTGGGTTCAGCGTTGTCCGTCAGATACAACGCGATTTGCGCTGCGCTACACCAGAGCAGACTAGGCAGAGTTTTCAAAACTTTTAGCGGGATTTCTATACGTCTAACGTTAGTTATTTTGATTGTTGTTCCTCCTTTGGGTCAGCAGTAAACTATGTATCTGTCCCGTGTTAAGAAGCGAGCGATAGCACTAGTCTTGCTAAAGAGAATAAGAAAGAGAGCAGCAAGAAAGATGAGGCTGTGGGTACATGAAACCGGATGCCCTGTTTCTATTGGCCGAGCTGGTAATGGTCACAAGGCGCAGCAGCAAAAGTTTAATTATTTTTAACTTTGAAGCGGTGCACACCATGGTCAATATTCTTGAAAAAAGGAGTAATCCCATAGCGTAAGCAATACTCATTTCCTACTCTCAGGGAACCAAGGTTAGGATCCGAAAAATGATCCAATCTGTGGCTCAAAAAACGTAAATGATCCGAACCATGAATTTTGTGATCCGTTCCAGCACTAGCAGTGAGCCATTTGGACAGATTTTAGGCTGCCCCACTTATTTTCACGTTACCTCCCTTAAACCTCGCTCCAGACCAAGACAATATCAGTCCGCTTCAGCTATGTGTATATTAGTCTGCATCAGGTCAGAAACTAGTTGGTATGTGTGGAGTAGCACATCAAATTAATGAAAGTATAAATCCTTTAGCTTAAATGTGCTAATGTGTGTAGCCATATATACATATATACAGTAGTTCTGTTGTGTTTGTTTTATGTTTTTCTGAGAATAGATGTTTGTTTTCCTCACTGGAATTCCTACACAACTTAGCACATTGTAAAACAACATTCTGAGGCATTATGGCAATTCTAAGATTGCATTCTATGTGTTTGCCATGTGTACTAAAGTCTTTCAATCATCATTAGATCACACCCCACAAGGTGTGTCTGATGTGTTCAGCAATTAGAATATAAAGCTTTATAATAAACTAGCGCTAAGACCCAGAATCTGCCCTACCTAAATTTGCAGCCAGGAGCCGCTAGCTACTGTGTGGACCAGACTCTCTGCCGACAGTCGAAAGTGGTTACGTGAGATCAACAGCATAGCGTAGGTGTAGCTGTCATACCTGTGGCAGTGCGGAGCTGAGCTGTCTCTGCAGTGAGTCCCGGTCATAGATGACGTCCTGCAGGTGCTCCTGGGCGAGGGCCAGGCTTTCTTGTGTCTCTCTCAGGGTGTCCAACAGACGGTCTCTCTCGTCCAGCATGTTCACCATCAACTGCTCGAAGTGGGAGTCAGGGTCCGAGGCGCTGCTCTGGGAGCCACGCTGGCTCAGCGCAGTGTCCTCGCTGATCGTGGGCATCACTTCACACATCATCTTTACCTGCTGAAAGAGGACGGATGCTTAGAATACGCATGGAGATATCCGTAAAGCTGCTTTGAATCAAAGTGTATTGTGACAAGTGCTATGTAAATACATTTGACAACTTTGATATGACTTTGTTCTGCAAATTGTCCATTTTGAGAGACCAGCTTTAATAATAATGAAGGTAAATCATAATCTAACAATAATAAAAAAAAAAATCTTACCAAACACCAAAACTGTGGTAATGACGTATTATATGTATGCATACATACATACGTACGTGCGTGCGTGTGTGCGTGTACTTTACATGTAAAAAATCAAACACCCATAAATAAAAAAACTGTTTTTTTTTTTCTGTCAAGCCCTTTGTTTCTATCTGTAAAAGTGTATAAGTGCTCGGAGCATCTGTGAGTAGACAGCATGTAGACTGTATGTACATAGTGGTGATGTGTGTCTGCTCCTGTTAGACTCAAAGCTGTCAGGATCGTGACGGTTGGTAGCTGTAGGGGAGACAAGCATTAAAAACATGCGGGGCCACAGAGCTCCACGCCTGGACTGTGATGATACAACACAGGCAGAGCGGGTGGAGGAATCTCCTGGCAAGGACGAGATGTGTTTGTGTGCGTTTACAACAGAGTGAGTGGAGAAAGAACAGATGAACAGAAAGAAAAAGTCTTGGCAAGTGTATCGGTGCGTTTTCGATTCACCCGAGACACAAACATATGCCAGCTCACTTCATTGACCCGAGCATCTCTGGCCCTGTTAATATAAAAAATGAATACGACGGAATATTGCTGTAGAGTATATGTGGAAGTTAAAGTGGAGATGTGCAGCACAATGCAAAAGGAAGTCATTTTCTTAAGGCATAACATAGGAAAATAATAAATAAAGCAAAATAAATATTGTTTTAAAAAATCCTCAAAAAAATTTAAGTGTCTAAGATTGCTGTCTAATATATATATATATATATATATATATATATATATATATATATATATATATATATATATATATATATATATATATATATATATAGACAGCAATCTTAGACACTTGTCTATATACATATTTTAGCATTATTAATTCACTATTACAGTATATATTAATATTTTAAATTAGATTTTGGCTATATATTTTAGTTCCTCAACTTCAACTTATTTTATTGTTGTTTGTATTCCGCTCTTGCATTTCTACAATTAAAAAGGTGGTCAGACTCTTTATTACGCAAACACATACAGTGGGCTTACACATTGTGCTCTACTTTAAATCATGAAATATGCATTGGAATAACATGACATCATTTTTCTTTGTTTTACCATACCTGATTAATGATTGTAAACTGGATAGTGTGTTTATTTGAAGAAATCAGTATAAACATCAGTATAAATCACAATCCCCTGCTATGGGCACAGCCATTGATGCAGGCTGCAGCGGAAGTTATTTTAAGCTATTTAAAGCTTTCGCTTTTCAAACGTGGAAGTGTGATAAAGGCCTATAATTTGCTTCACCAAATAGAACTGCAAAATTAATTACCGTTTTCAAACAGTCATTAATTTACAATCCAAACACAATTTTTCATCTCTATACACATATAATCATACAAAAAGTAGTATTTCATTGCATTATTATCAGAAGACTAGGACCTACATTCTAACTTCTCATGTTTGCAGATAGTAGACCTACATGTTCATCCTAAGCTGACTCTCACTGGCAATGGGCCCTGCAGACACTATGTGAACAGGCTGTTAGCCAGAGTCCCAGCTAGCCACTAACTGCTAACTTTAGACCCACAAACGCTCTGGGCTGCGGCCAGCTCTCCTGTCTTTAACCAAGCATGCAATGGAGAGGCCTGAAGCTGCCTGGAAAAGTGGGAGTTTTTTCCCCCTGCTGCTGCTGTAGATAAAGAGACAATTCAAAAGACAAATTATTGCGCAAAGGTCTGTCATGAGTTAGACCACGTCGAAAGTTTCTCATAAACCACCGCTGGGTTTTAAAATGCTTGGCAAATGTCACTTAGATAACAGATGATTGTTGCAACTGACATAAATTAAATAAGATATTCTTTTATAATGTACCGTATGCATTGACACAATAAGAACAACTCAAGATTGAAACAAATAGCATTGTTCCAACAAGCAACTTATTTAATTAAGCATAATTAAATGATTCAGTTGCACAATCACCCCTTTGAACAAATAATAAATATGATATTAAATATTAGAAAATGTGTATACCGATATATAATATAATAATATATTTTAATCTTATTTACATACTATTACAGTATTTAATAATATTTTTAATTTCATTTTTCATTTTAGTTTTAGTAAATTTAGTACTTTGACTTACTTAAACTTGGCATTTCTAATTGTGGGTTGAAGCTTGTTAGAATTTCCAAGGGTCAGCATTCTCCCCTAAAAGTGATCGGGCAGACCAAACCATAAGTCGTAGAGAGAGACTTGAAACTTTAAGGGGGTTGCAGTAACCACCTTATCTACAACGTCACCCAGACTCACCCCAATTGGTCTGATGGTGGCGCTACAGTGATCAAAAGAATGTAATAACTCATCATAACTCCTAAACCGTTCATCGCAGGCTCAATTGTCTTATATTGTTGGAATACTTGGCTCAAGGTGGACAGAACACATTGCAAACTATTTTTGCAAACTAGTCCTAGGTTCTTCGTCTGATTGGAACCAAACCAGTGCAGAAAGAATCTCTGGAGTCTGGTTGTCACTAATTATCAGGAAAATAATGTTTGATTCACGTACACAGCGCCCAAACATGGCCGCTTTTTCTAAAACAAAGATAATTTCACCAATCTCTGTACACCTATGTATGGGCTCAGACTGTGGTTGTGTGAAAAAGGACGTGGCGACTGGCCACTTAGTGGCACTATAAAATAAAAAACAACAACACGGAAACGGATATAGCTACGCAAAAGTCAAATACACGTATCTTGAAAAGCACGGCCGCCGTTGGCCAATGAAGTTTGAGCACCTATCAGACCAGGTTAACAGATGCCGATCTGAACGAAACTCGCTGGGCCTGTTTGACTTCAGACAGAAATCAAGACACCAAGGGGCGCCTTGACTTTTTCACATGCGCAAAAGATTGTATATCCGTGATTTTTCGCACATGCCCACAACATTCATACCATATGGCCTCTAGGACCACCGCTTTCAAACGAATTGTTCGTTAAATATTGTAATTATTTCAAAAACCTACATTCACAACTAGTCCTAGGTTTTTGGCTCTACCTTGATAACTTAAAAAGCTTTGAAACATATATTTTCTTAGTAATTTCCTGTTTTGGACGTAAATGGTCTTTTCCATCATTGATCTATGTGGTTACAGGCTTGCTAAATAAAACATAATACCTTTTTACACACGTGCTTAAAGGCCTTAAAGTGCTTGAAACCCCGTTAATTGCTCCTTGCAGCTATATTTTAAATATTTAGTTTAGGTTTTTCATCTAATATTTATATTTTATTTTAGCTTTATTTTAATTAACAGAAATTATTATAATAGTTTTAGTTTGCTAATAATAACATAACAATAGTGTGTTTTTCTGAGATCTTTAAGTGCGCCATAAATGTGAGATGAGAAACCGTCAAAAAGAGCCTCCGCGTCCTTGTGATTGTCTTATTATCCTGTCAATTACATAATTGTCCATCTATCATGTTCACAACTGCTCAGAAAATGGTGCAGAGTGGTTAAACTGGAGGAAATGGATAGACTAATTACAGAGTTAACAACTCATCTATTCGGAAATCAACACTTTTTGTCATGTACTGTCCAAATTTGAAAAGAACCTGAAATTACCTAAAATAATCTGTAAATGAGGCCTCGTGAATCTGGAAGCATCTTCTCCTTTCTGTCTCAGCCTACATTGGCGACTGTTCTCGAGGTAGTTATTGATCAACTATCAATTTCCCAATACGAAACAATCTCCACCACTCCTTACCCCTGGCCTTTAGAGCTTTCTGGTCAGGAAAACAATTTTCAATAAAAACAAATTTAGTGTACACCAGACGGTTATTGAATTGAGATAAAAGCGCACTAGAATCACTATAAGCAAGGGAAAAATCAAAACCAAAGCAAAAGTCAAAGCATTTTTCTGATGTTTCAAGAATACCGCAAGAATACAACGGAGAGAAGTGAGTGAGGAGAGAGACAAAGGAACTGGAATAGAAGCAACGTCTCAATGCCATATGCCAATCAATAAATTATTCATGTGGGACCGAGTCTGGGACTCCCTCTCAATCACTGCGCAAAACTCACACACATACCTGCACACTTTTCTGGCTACAACGGGGTGGAAAAGACCTAGACTTATTTTCACACAACACTGACAACAGTCTCAGTCAAAGAATGACGTCAATGTGCCAGCTTATAAACCACCTCTTACGTCACTATTACACATGATCAGTGAGCACAACCATGAGCAAGTCAACAGTTTACTGAATAACTCGTGTTGTGTCCACACAGAATCATATATGATATCAACTATTTATAGTCATAGGATAGCTATAATTAGAACAACGGATTTTTGCTTGATTTGTTTGATATAACAGATGAAATTAAACATTTCCAGTTCTTGTTTTTAGTCAGCTGGCATTTTGCAAGCTAACATCTCAGCATATTACAGCACTTGTTGCTCCAATGAGACTTTGCTTATGGAATATAATTGAATAGAAGAGAATGTTTTCTTCCTCAGTGTGTCATAAATGTGGAATGAAGAATGGAGAAAATGGCAAGATACAGGCAAAAGGTCATGAGGAGGAGCCTCTACGTCACTGTTATTGGCTAACTATCCTGTGAATTACATAATGCTTGCCTATCATGTTAATTCACAAGTGTTTTTTTCAGTTAGCTGACATTTTGAAAGTTACTCTCAGCATTGCTAGCTGATTAGCTTGTTAGCTTAGCCTATATACCCGTTTATGCACCTGTTAAATTACACACTTTAAACACATTTATACATTTTTGTTTCATCAATAATTATAAACAACTACCCCTTGAAAACAGGCAGAGCCAGTTGTTTGACACAGATGGCACAAGCGACATCGACCACATGTGATACAACAAAATTGAGGAAAATGTAACTTTATGCAATTGCGTAGGGACTTAATAAGGTGACTACCAATGGGTGTGAAGGCACTGGAGCTCACATGATCTATTTCCTGTAAGATATTGAGTTTAATTGACTGTTTTATATGTCTTGACTCACTACAAAACAACTACTTCTCAAAAAATCTTTTGGGGAAGACTGTTGAGTGGCTTGTGACTAATATTTATAAATGAAACCAAGAGCTTGCATTTATGCCCTTTTACAGCGAGCATGGGAATGGCAAAAATCAGTAAAGAAAATGAATGAAACAAATGTCCTGACAAATTTATCCATATTCGCCATCACTCTACTACAGTAGTCTCTCAGTGATATTCATTTAAAATATTTTGACATTTAATTGCATATTGAGGAGCAGAACTATAAAAAGTCTCACTTTTTGTCCATTTTGCAGAAAATGTCAGTTGCTGAAATTTATTAGTACATTCCGTATGCTACAAATAAAATATGAAAAATTATGAATGAAGCTCGAATGAATGAAACTGAACCAAAAAAAACAAATACATACCTTTAGACATGTATCCTGTTGACTATAAGTACCGTTACACCCGTATATCAACTAACTTACATTAGGGTATTAGTTCAGTATTAGTAGATTGTTAAGGTTAGGGTTAGTAGAATAAGTTGATATGTACTTGCAAAGTGACTTATAGTCAGTAGAATGTCTGTTTTGAGACCACAAGTTTTAGCAGATATTAAGCAGACAGTCTAATACTCTATTGAGAGTTAGTTGACATGTAACCATTACTTATAGTTATCAGAATGTCTAAAGGGAACCATCAAAATAAAGTGTTGCCGGAAGCAGCAGGAAGAAAGGAAAGGAAAAAAGAAAGTATGATGCAGCAGGATTGGAAGAGGGGAAGAGAAAAGCCATTACAGCATCTTAAGAGAAGAAGACTCCCATCTATATTTCATAACACAAAACAGCCCCTAACATCAGCAGTGAGGCTGTCACGACTTCAAAACTTGATCCGGAGTTCAACTTCTGCTTAAAAGATGCATATTGGGATTCAATGAACATAAAGAACAATGGAATGCAATGACCCTTTTGGGCATCGATTGCTTATGATATTTTACTTCTGATCCAACAAGGACAGTGGCATTACATTGCTCAAGGCCAATGGATCAATATTGGGACTTTCACCAATTTTGGGTAAATAAAGGTGTTTAAATCCATCTACAGATTTTGGCCATAATATATTTTGCTGATCAAGCCCTTCATAGTTAATGAGCAAACAGAGTCAAATAATCCAATAATGGCCTGTACCAAGTTGCAAGTAGGGGATTTGTAAACAGTGGTGGTCCAAGCATGTTGGCTGGACTGAATAAATGAACAAAGGAATGTGAATTATTGAGTGCTAACACATCACTGCTCACATTTTAACAAAAGGTCAAGGGCACGGAATATTTAGAGGATGTTTGGCATATCCTGCACTGAAATGTAATGCAGATGGGCACAAACCCAAGACTTCTCAATGGCCCATTGGGTGTGAGAGTGCTCTACACTGTATTTTAAACCCACATTTCAATCAGACTATTGAGTGGAGAGCAAGGCAATGCCCAGAGTAAAAGCCTCAATGATGACAACAAGAGCGATCATATTCCACACACACTGTCTTGAATGAATGGATTGCTGTGGGGGAGGGAGAGAGAAAGAGAGGTACAGCGTGAGAGGAAAGGGAGGGCTGAGGTGAGTGAGTTCAATGAAATCTGTGGATTTTTGTGGTGATACAAGAACATACCGCATATAACATATATAACCAACCACACAAATAATGATATAATGCTGCATTTGATATACAGTGGGTCCAGAAGTCTGAGTCAAAGACTAGTGCTACTATTTTGATTTTCTTCATTTAATGCAAATTATTTCAATATATTATCAACATATAATTGAATTGAAATGTTAGTGCAAACTTAATTTTTGAGAAAATGTACATGCATTTTAAAACGTCTTAGTATTTGGTGTGTGCTTGTAGCTTTACAGCATGAACTGCACAAGTTTATTCACGTGGTCAATGTGTCAAATTTTCTTTAATTTGACTTATGTTATTTTAAACATTTCTTATTTACATTTCTGTCATTACTTTTATTTATTAAAACTAACTGAAATATATAAAGTAGTACTGGCAACGATTAATAGCGATTAATCACATCCAAAATAAAAGTTTGTGTTTACATTATACACATACATACATATATATATATATATATATATATATATATATATATATATATATTATATATAATATATATATATATATAGTATATATATATATATGTGTGTGTGTGTGTGTGTGTAGCCTACTGTGTATATTGTATAATAAATACACAACATGTATGTATATATTAAGAAAATGGTATAATTATTTGTATATCACACACATGTATGTATATATTTAAGAAAAATGCGTATAATTATTTTGTATATGCACACACATGCATGTATATATTTAAGATTTTTTATTTATATATAAAATATTTATATATATAATATAAATTATGTATAAATATATATACACATGCAAATATTTCTTAAATATATATAAATAATTATACACAGTACACACACACATATGTTAAGTGTAAACAAACTTCTATTTTGGATGCAATAAATTCCGATTAATCGTTCCGCAGCACTAATATAAAGTATAATTTATAACAGACTTAATTTTTTTTTTTAAATCCCAGGTATTCAACAGTGTTTCAGACTAGTGATCTTAAACATTTCTCATGTACTTTTCGCCATTATATTAAATATTTTAATTTTAATATTATATTTACATGTTTTTGATTATTTCGATATTTAAATTTGATTTTAAATCCCTGATTTTGAATGCTAGTCTCAGACTGGACTCCACTGTATTTTTCACTGATATAACCTTTAATCAACCCGCACACATTCAGTGGTGTGAAAAGGTCTTTTCCACCTTGCCAAGGTCATACAAACCAGCTGTACATTTGATAAAATACAGCAAAAAATGGCTGAGGTAGACTTTACACACAGGGTCAGTGGGACACGGAGGCCGTCTATTCTCAGCCTGTCTGTCTACAGTACAGACCTTTAGAGGCCATGATTCTCCATCCATACTACCCAGTTGCTTCCACGTTAAATGTTTTGTGTTCACAAAGTAGCAAAAATGACTACATTTGAAGTTTAAAAACAGATAGTGATGTGTGATTGGTTCTATTTCCATATTTTTTTTCAGACTTTAACTTAAAGGATTATTCTGACGGTTACTACAAATATTTGATACTTAAAAGAAATGCACTGAACAGTCACACACTTCCTTTAATAGACATGATGTGATGCCATGACAATTTTAGCACAATCAGTCAAGGTGACAGTAAATAAATTGTGCAATATCACAATTAAATGTGTTGATTAATCCTTCCAATTTCAATAGAAGCTTCATGCTGTAATAATTCAAACATTACATGAGAGCATCACGTTTACATTCACTCAGTTCAGCAGCACATGTGAATAAGGTCCATTACAGCCGGACCACAGGCGAGCGGGAGATGCAAGAACAATTCCCATGACATTCCCAATACACCTTGCAAGCCGGCATGTTATAGTGATCTCATCTCTTTCAAAACAGCCTTTTCCGCTGCTGTGACTCTAATTGGAGAGAATCCTCAACCATTGTCTCAAGCGCATTACATCATGCCTGTCTTTGCCTCTCTCTCTCTCTCTCTCTCTCTCTCTCTCTCTCCTCTCTCTCTCTCTCTCTCTCCTCTCTCTCTCTCTCTCTCTCTCTCTCTCTGTCAGTGTCTTCCATTGATCTACACAGCTTTTTCCTGTATGAGATATGAAAGATTATCATCAGTTTAACAGAACATACTTGCATTCATTCATTAATTCATTCATGCATTCATTCATTCATTGATCTCTGTTACTACAGCAAAACCTCTCACATCTGTTGGAAGTTTCCTTTCACTAAACGGGCATTTCCAAATCACCTTGAGAATGGTGCACAAAGAATATTGCATATGTAGCCTCCACATAAGTCAGACACAATGACTGTTGCGTTGTACTGTGTGCATGCTGTCTTATACTCACTGTTCACTATGCAATATCAATGACAGCTGCAATCTAAGCGCGAGCGCACAGCTGCTCCAATCATCCGATTCACTACAAGGAAGCTTTACTGGCCAAAATCAGCACTGGTCCGGAGAAACCCGCATGAATATCCACCGCTGGCATCCTCAGAAACCTGATACTGTCCCGTATATCGATGACATTTTGATTTTCCAGATATGCCCATTAGTAATAAAATGGCACGTTAAGGATTCAGCGGCGAGAGCAGCGGTGGTTGGTAGAGACCATTGTTCAAGAAAAGAGGGGGAGTTCGCTTCTGTCTTAAAGTTGCAGCTTTCCAACAAATAGTAGTATCTCCGTTTGTTTCCATATTTACGTAAGCACAATGTTTGGTGTGTTTTATTTTACATTTAGGAACACTTAAAACATTTAGAAAACATCGTCTTAATTATGTTAACCGAATCCACCAGGACATAACTCCATAAAAATGACTGTTAAACATAAAACACCTATGAAAACACTGTTAAAGTGAATGTTTTAGTGCGTGTTTGCTCCAACTAGGCTACTGTCGGACAAAAACCGAAAACCACAGAACCAAATGTTGTAAAGATTCTAGATGGCAGAGTCGTTCAGTGACTCTTACTGCAGATTACATAGTTAAGTCAGTAGGTGGCGATAAGCGAACACTGTTTTTTATGAGTCATTTTTTAATCGTTCGACGATTCATCAAACTAACGACGTGCAACTCGGTATGCCGATCCTTGTTCGTGCTGAAGCTCAAAATTTACAAGGATAACATATTTTTTGTTGTTTTTCATAAGTTATAAAATCATTAAGTCCTTTTCTAATGGCTGACAAATGACAAATGACAAATGTATGTGAAAAAAAGTATCTTATGGAATTTTCAGCAACATTACTCCAGTCTACAGTCACAGACATTTTTTTAATAACCTGATACTTTTTTTTTTTCAGAATTCATTGATGAAAATTTTAACAATATACATCTTTTTTATCAGTTTAACACATCCTTGCTGAAAAAAGTATTCATATTATTTTTTTAGTAAAAAATTACTGACCTCAAACTTTTGAACGGTAGTGTATATTGTTACAAAAGGTTTAAATAGACCAAATAAAAAACACTTTGGAAGATTTTTGAGTGGTTTATTTGACTGAAATTTACAGCTGAGACCAATAACTGGCATTTACTCCTTTGCAGTGAGTTTACTAGTCACTATGATTTTATTTTTAAATTGACATTTAAGTTGCATATTGTAGAAAATAAATATTTTTGTATGCTTAAAGAAAACTGCAAAAGTTCTCAGTATAGCATCAAACTGCCTTAATATTTTTTGTCCACTTTGCATAAAATATATTTTGCAGAAATTTATAAGCACACAGTCTCTTGATAAAATGTGGCTCCAGGGAGCACTACACCACAGATCATAAAGCACCACAGAGTAATGAACAATTAAGCAAAATATGTTAAGTTAGGAGTGATTACAGAATGAAACAGACCTGGTGCAGCTAGAACGTCCCTCCTTTTTTGGACAGATGTTCTTTATGGACAGATGTTAGAGACTATAGAGATGCAGTGTGTGCAGTGTCACTCCCGCAGGGAAGACCTTAGGCTGGCAGGCTTGTCGCTGTCCATGGTGCTGCTCCAGTGAGGAGCCAAGCACTGCTCTGCACGGTCATAACAGTGAGCTGAGCCTAAATAAGAGCAGACAACCAAACCATTTCAGTCATTTTAAAACAAAAACATGTTTATCCTTTCCTAATTTAATAAGCCAAATCAGAAGTAGATTTCTCAAAGAGTGTAAACACTGTGTTTACATGGACTCTAATAATCTGATTGTAATCGGACTAGTAGAAAAGTGTTTTTTGTGCAGTGAAAATTGGCTGATGTAACCTAAGCAAGCAGGATCTTGGATAATTATAAGCAATATCCCATTGTGCAAACATGTCACATTAAGGGAAGTAAAATAGGTTCAGAATGCCATTTCATGTTGACTTCAAATGTTCCCTATATAGGAACCAAGTGATCATGGTTGTGATGAGCTGAACTCTTGTGGCATGGGACAAAGTCCTTAAAGAAAGAGAGAGAGAGAGAGAGAGAGAGAGAGAGAGAGAGAGAGAGAGAGAGAGAGAGAGAGAGAGAGAGAGAGAGAGAGAGAGAGAGAGAGAGAGAGAGAGAGAGAGAGAGAGAGAGAGAGAGAGAGAGAGAGAGAGAGGAGAGAGAGAGAGAGAGAGAGAGAGAGAGAGAGAGAGAGAGAGAGAGAGAGAGAGAGAGAGAGAGAGAGAGAGAGAGAGAGAGGAGCTGAGGTGCGCTGCATCAACAACACATGTTGACTTTCTCTGAGTCACTGGAAAAATAGTTCACATAAATCTTACACATACCGTAGTAAGGCAGAGAGGGAAAAACAGCTTTGCCACAGAAATAAAATGACATTTACAATATATTAGAAAACACTTATTTTAAATTGTACTAATATTTCACAATATTACTGTTCTTACTGTATTTCTGATCAAATAAATGCAGCCTTGGTGAGTGTACATTCACCAGCAACCTTTTTTTTCGTTACTCCTTGCTAGACCCTTTTGCCTTCAGAACTGCCTTAATTCTTATAGGTACAGATTCAACAAGGTGCTAGAAACATTCCACAGAGATCATGGTCCATATTGACATGATATTATCACATAGTTGCTGCAGATTTGTCGGCTGCACATCCATGATGTGAATCTCCTGTTCCACCACATCTCAAAAGTGCTTTACTAGATTGAGAACTGGTGACGGTGGAGGCCATCATTGTCATGTTAAAGAAAAATGATTTGAGCCTTGTGAGCTTCCGGCTGGAAGTAGCCATCAGAAAATGGTACACTGTGGTCATAAAGGGATGGAGATGGTCAGCAACAATACTCAGTTAGGCTGTGGCATTGAAAAGATGCTCAGTTGGTACGAAGGGGCTCAAAATGTACCAAGAAAATATCCCTCAATCCATTACACCACCAGCAGCAGCCTGAACCATTGATACAAGACAGGATAGATCCATGCTTTCTTGTTGTTTATAGCTAATTCTGATGCTATCATCTGAATGGCGAAGCAGAAATCGAGACTAATCAGACCAGGCAACGTTTTTCCAATCTCCTATTGTCCAATTTTGGTGTCCCGTGTGAATTCCAGCCTCAGTTGCTTGTTCTTAGCTGACAGTACTGACACTCGGTGTGTCTTCTGCTGCTGTAGCTCATCTGCTTCAAGGTTTGACACGTGCGTTCAGAGATGCTCTTCTGCAGACTTTGGTTGATCCTCTTGACCATGGCTGAAACTGCATCCTTCCCTATACTATATAGTAGGTGAAAAACAGTATGTGACTAAATAAAGTATGTCCGAATTCACAGTACTCATAAAAGCGTAGGCAAAAGTACCCGGATGATCTACTTCATCCGGTGAGATTCTCAAGTATGCATATGATGGACACTTTACTATCCCATGAGGCCACGGGAGAGGATTTGTGAATGGCAGTGAAGCGACGCAACTGATGTGGTAGGTCACAAATGACAGCAAGGCTAATGTAGTATGTCCGGATTACATTCATACTAACACACTCATCCTATAGAACATACTTTTTTAGCGGCCATTTACTTATTCAAAATAAGTACCTACTCAAGAGAGTATGCAATTTTGGACGCAGCACATGTCTACGTGCCTAAATGCATTAAGTTGCCATATGATTGGCGGATTAGATATTTGTGTTAAAGCAACACTATGTAACATTGTTTATCAGTGGTTCATCAAGTCGTAACAGGGTGAAAGGCACGTCTGCCATAGCCTGACGGGGTCTGTGTCGCTTTTACTGGCACTATGTAACTTCGGGGTTCGGGTAGTAACCTGACCACAAAAAGAACTACAAAATTTGACTGCTTTACGTCAAGCGCTACAATAGTCATTATTTCGTTTTTCTTTGTTTTGCAATACATCATTCTTTCATGAAATCATGTAACATACTCTACCTTGTCTGTGGACATCGTTCATTCTGAAGCTGGATAAACAGCGAGCGTGCGTGCGTGCGACGGTAGGCTAAATTATTTACGACAGCGGCAATGGACAATTTCGTTTCCAACCAGTAGGGCGACCGAAGAGGAAAAGTTACTTGGTGTTACTTTAATGAATAGTTAGGTGTACCTAATAAAGTAGTCGGTGAGAGAATACATGTCCTTTTATGATGAAAAAAGTTCATACTGGTTCAAGATGACTTGGATGATTAAAAGGTAGAAGTGTCAAAAAAAAATTATCTCTTTAAAACATCCTTCAGTCCTGCCAAAGATATTCAGCCTTTAGAAATGCTGATGCTAAAACAGAAAATCTGAATATTAATAAACATGGAACAGTCGCACATTAGGTCGAGTTTCGCTTGCTTTGAGTGTCTGAATACTGCAGCTAGGGTTTTTAAAGATCAAAGAGAATGTGTTTTATCAAGCTTGACATTTACTCCAGCTTTACAAGCTCTTTTTAAGGTTTCACATTTGCAGCGGGTATCGTGCTATATCGTCTAATTCCTGCTCAGCTTGAGCAAATTCCTTGCTGATTTCACACCAGTGACTCAGGTTACCGAAATACAAATCGGCACTAGTGTGTGAGAGGAGAGAATAGATAAGCTCCTGTGATTTCTGTGAGGTCTGTAAAGGACATCTCCGTGTTTTGAATGTGTGTGTTTGATGCGGTGAAGAGGTGCAGATGAACCAGGCCGGTTTTTGAGAGCTGTTGGAGAGGGATTACGAGACCTTACTTCCTGATAACCCATTGTATCCGTGTCATCCCAGCGGATGGCAAGTTATTACATGACTACTATGTAAACTCCTCATAAAGCTGTGTAGTAAAGTTGTTTACTGCCCTTCATCACAGTGATGGATATCATAAGGAACAGGGCAATAAAACTAGCAATTCAGAATTACAACAATAATAATTAGTGAAATAAAAACTAGAGCTTGTCTTATTATTTTCATTTGTGTTAAAGTTTGATGGGTGCTCTATAAAGCTGCTAAAATGAGCTGTTAATAAATGCAGGTGATTTGTTATCTAACACTTTAAACCTGGAGTGGAAAGGATTTATTTCACTGTTGCTAATCCAATTTTCTGGATTATACAACCTTAATGTAAATCAACACTCACACTCTGCATAATAATCATATATGAAATAATGATATCCTTCAGGGACAAATTGGTAATTTAAGATGCTTGTTGAGATTTTTAATATTTTTATGAAAATGGTGGCCAGCAGCTAAACAAACCCCTAAATATTAAACTTCATCGTCTAACTTGTTCATGTAACAGACATTAAAAATATCATGCAACCTGTTGAACAGAGGTGTGCTATATTAAATACAAACAATATAAAATAATACAATATAATTTCCCTTACAGTTTGAATAGAACATAGACTTGTACACATTTTAAGTTTTAAAATATCCTGAATTAGACAATCATGTCACACTGCATTTTACAACCTGAACAGAACTTGCCTTAATAAAAAGGAAAATGTTTCTAATATTTCAAAAGACTTACTGACATTGACACAATTATATATCATAGGAAAGGTATATTCAAATCATTATATGTTCGACGTGCTTTGTATTGTTTTTTTTTTTGTTTGTTTGATATCATTGAACCAAAATAGTAATTACGCTAAAAATTAGTTTAGGCTGTGAAAGATTTAGAATTAGCTGAGTAAATGTTCACTCATACACTGTAAAAAATATTTTAGCAATTTAGTTGTTTCAACTTATTTTTTTAACTAGATTGTCCAGACAACAAGAAATTTTAAGTTTTCCTGTCCTCAACATATCGAAATAAGTTAGTTAAACTAAAAAAAACCCATGCAAAAAGATAACTCAAAATAATGAGTTAACTTTTTTACAGTGTAACGCACAAAAAGGGACTCACTGGTGTAATGATGTTGCCTACAGAAAGAGCCATTAAACAAATAAGCGAATTCATCTTTTTGGTGAACAGATTCAGAATGAAAAGATTTAAAAGAGACTGAAGTGAATTAAAATCCCCAGCACTAGTGCCGAAATCCGTACAGAATTGAATCGTCTGCTGCTGCATACAGAACTCAGAAATAACCATTGTCCCTAAATCATCGAACAAACTTCCCATTAACCCAACATACAATTTAAAAAAATGACTGAAAACACACCTCTTCTGAGTAGATTTGACTAACTAACTAGTGTTTTTTGCACTTTATTGTACTACTCTGATTGGATTATATTCATTTGTAAGCCAATCTGGGTAATTGTTTCTGCTAAATTAATAAATGTAATGCTAAAAACCACCTCAGGAATAAATCAGCAACCCAAACACTGGATGTGATTGTTGCCAGGGTGTTTAAATGTACAAATGAATAGTACAGCTTTCATTCTCATATGCACTGATTAAAGAGTATTAATGCAGAAATACCTTTCCCATCCCACTCACACAAGACTTGAAACACAATAGAACAGCATTAGATCAAACAAATCTCTTTGACTATAAGCATTTAGAAACAACAAGCAGATATAAAAAAGTTATATTGTGTGTTTGTTACCTTAAGGGATAGTTCACTTTGAAATTAATTTTTGGAATGTTTTAGCTTACCTAAGGGCATCCAAGTATTTCAATTTTGATATTTTTAGGTAAAACCGTTCTTGTCTGTCAGTCATAAATGGGAGTCTATGGTGTCCACCTTAAAGAGCATGCACAGAGAAGTCCAAATTAAACATGATTTAATGACTCGTGAATGTAAGTACACATTGATGGCCTAAGACACGAAACGAAGCGGTTTGTGTGAGAAAACGAACAGTATTTATATTGTTTTTACCTCTTGTAAACACAGCCACGTCCAAGTGATCTGAGGGCGCGGCTGTGTTTACAAGAGGTAAAAACGATATAAATACTGTTCGTTTTCTCACACAAACCGCTCGTTTCATGTCTTAGGCCATCAATGTGTACTTACATTCACGAGTCATTAAATCATGTTTAATTTGGACTTCTCTGTGCATGCTCTTTGAGGTGGTGACCATAGACCGCCTTATATGACTAACAGACAAGAACGGTTTGACCTAAAAATATCAAAATTGAAACTACTGTGGACACAAAGACACCTACATCTTGGATGCCCTTGAGGTAAGCTAAAACATATAAAAAATTAATTTCAAAGTGAACTATCCCTTTAAAGTTCCATTTCTATCTCGTTTATTAATCGTTTCAAAAAAAAAGTTCTTCTGTTTCATCATATATATTTACCAACTGTGTTTCTTTTTCTTCATTTTTGTAGGGCTTAGTTGCCAAAGCACTGGTGGGCTTCCCTAACTCCAGTAAAGAGACAGAAAATGAGAGCAAACTCAAACCATACGGGGAATTCAAACAGATTGGCCCTTTGCAGCTGGGAGCTAATTGGACTGTGGTGTGTGACAAAAGACACTGGCTTCAGAACAGGTGGGGATCCCAGTTCTCAAGGCTGTTAACTAGCCCTGGTCTCTCTGTTTCAACCACACACTTACTTTTGTCGAAGAAAATGATTGAGCTTTCTAAAAAACAACGAAAAATATGTCGTCATTTACTCACTCTGAGTTTTTCTATTCGAACCTATATGAGTGTCTTTCTTCTGTTGAATACAAAAGAAGATATTTTGAAGAATGTTGGTAACCAAACAGTTTCGGGCTACTTTATGGAAGTCAGTGGGACCAGAAACTGTTTGGTTAACAGGCTTCAAAATATCTTCTTTTGTATTCAACAGAAGAAAGAAACTCATATAGGTTCAGAATGACATGAGGTGAGAAATAATGGCAGAATTTTCATTTGTCCACCATGGGAAATTTATTCCCTACGAAACGTACCAAGACCAAGATTCAGGACGCATCTAAGTCCTTGAAATTGAAAACAAACACACAAAGTCCTCACCTTAGTGCAAAGGGGTTGTGTGAAAAGGCCACATTCCATGCATGGATGCACATTTCAAAACTTCACTGGAAATTAACAAGTTGATACTATTAAAAACAGATACAAATTAGGATGTAGTTAAAGTGTGTAGCATTCAGCTGTCATAGGAATTAAACTATGGCCGTGCCACCCATTAAAGTAAATACTAAAATACTTTTGCGAAAATTTTAAATGGACATATCTACATCATTTAAAATTTAAGTCAAATAGTTACTCCTAAATATGCCGAAAAAACTTATGTTTTTTCCACCATGTTATTTGGTAAACTAAACTTTAAAAGTCTCCTCCAAATCTGAGACAGGACTCAATAAACAAAATGGTTCCTAAAGCACGAAGAGCTTTTAAGAAACGATGCATCAGGCCTTCCAAACATCTCAATTCAAAGACTGCTAGTCACTAGCCTAGAAACAAACCCGCCTCCATCTCATTTCTTTGACAATACTTGTGACATGAATAAAACATTCAACATCTTGAGTGTGCAGATATGATGCATTTCTTCAATCTGTGCAAGGTGTTTCAATTGTGCAGTGCAGCAGCAGAACCTGTGGGGATTTTGCTTGAAAGAAGAAACTGGCGAGCTCAAAGACATTTTAATGCTATAGATCAGGGGGGAAATGCCGTTTTGGTGATAACAATCAGTAGATAAGGTGTTTGGGTGTAGAGAGATGTATGCCGTAAATACTTTTTTTTTTAATTTCCAAAGAGATGGCTAAACCCTGCAAGACCTGAGAAATTACGTCTCTTGTGAAGACACACCTCAGAACACTCGGATACACTACAGACAGGATTAACTTTAATCAAAGATAAAATGCTGCATATCTTCTCATGCTGAAGGCAATCCTAGATTAGTTCATCATTGTGTTTATCCATCTTGGCGCATGATGAGAATGTAAATGAGAAGATGCCCTGCTAAGAGTCCACTTGCAAGTACGGTTTCGTACTCTTATTAGCACAGCTTGCTACGACATATTTTTTAAAATCTCTAACTTAAGCATTTAACATGGCCCATAGTTAGTCCCAAAACATTTGTGCTATGGAGATGGGGGATATCTCAAATCAAATCATGCAGGTCGTTGAGGAGAGTTATGCTATTTTCTAAGCAATTATGGATGATAAAACAGGTGGACATTTTTTTTTAAACTTGCATTGAAGATGGGACCAATACCATATGATGGATGGATGGATTTATTAATAGAGACAAGCACAAGTTAACATTACCTTTATAAACGGAGAGATGCTTGTGCCAGGTTGAGCACAAGTGCTTTTTCCACCGTAGCCTTGGTGGATGGATGGATGGATGGATGGATGGATGGACGATGGAAAAAACAGCTTAGAAACTAAATAGCTACACACTGGCAACCATTTTAACATTTAGGGTTGGCCCCTAATAGTCAACCACGTGTTGATGAGACTAGGCTTGATCAACCAAATTTTAATTGGTCGTTGGTCACAGGAAAAAAGTCACATAGTCCATGACGGACAGATCATTAACACAGCTGGTCCATGCGGTAATTAAGTTGGCCAGGAAATCCAAAGAGTGAGATCATTACGAGAGGGTAAAGGACTGCAAAAAGGTGACGTGCAAACTCTGCAGGCAAATCATTCATCGACCCTCAAACATGGCCTTTGAAACATGCAAGTAGTAGCCTAACGTTAGCCACTTTACATGGCCACTCGCTCTAACGTGCTTATACAAGTGTTAAAGTGTGGAAGCTAAATTAGTACCACGCTTACTGCATGACGTTTAACTTAACTTGCATTTCTCTCAATAGGCGCATCCACTATAATGTGGAGAAGTAATAGTGCGGCTAGTGGCTTAAATGAACGACCACCAGTCGACTAGGAAAAATTTCAGTCGTAGCACCAGGCAAGCATGACTCAATTTCTTTTAATTAATTTAAAAATGTGTTTAAAAATGTAGTAGCCATATTATTTTCGAATATAAAAACATTCTGAGTAAAGATTGAATAGTATTCCCAAAAAAATGTATGTCCTTGAGGCATTCACATCTCCCTTGAAATGAAGAGAAAGGACATGTGAGTGGAATTAAGGGGTGATTCTTGACCTGCTTTATGCAGAATAAACTCCTGTTACATGCTGATTGGCCATGTAGAGGGTCTCAGTTGCCAAGCAACTATCCAGCGGTGGCTGAAGCTCGCTGACAGGCAGCTGCTAATGGCCGTTCCGCCCTGAGTGGTGGGTTTAGGGCAATGCGCAACACAACATAGCCGGACTTCTGATGCCCAACACGTAACACACATGCATGAGGGGACCTGAAGCCTGTGGAGCAAACCCTACAGTCACTCCATGTCTCAGGGGTGTATCAGTGCTGAGATATTTATTCACGGAAAGCTACAACTGCATCCATACAGCTTGCGTCAAGCCGACAGGGGTAATGAAGCTTGAAAACATGAAATGATTTTGACAGTTTTGGTGCCAATTATATCAAAATTAACTCTGAAAGGAAAATATATTTATCAAATTCCTTTTTTCGTTTTTTTGACGTGCCGTGGTAATACGGCCCTTTTTTATCATGGTAATTTGGACATGTAGTATGGTATCCCAATTCTTTGGAAATGTATCATGGTAATATTAACCATTTTTATGTAATATACTAACCCTAACCCTATCATGTCTGTTAAAGGTGGGGTATGTGATTTTCTTTTTTGACCATTTTTTTCACAATCACTTGAAATCCTACTCCTAACCCACTTACTGGCTGTAAATTAGAAGCACTGAAATGAAAATTAAGCAATTTAATCATCTGTGGAACGGGCAGGACTCGAAAAACTTCAGCCAATCATTTTCAAGACCGTCTAGAATCATTGGACAGAAAATGCGTCACTCAAACGGTTGTACCCGTTCGTGCGCATACTCAAAGCTCGTGACCCAGTCACAGGAAGTGCAAGTCGCCTCGGTACAGAGAGAGAGAGAGAGAAGAGAGAGAGAGAGAGAGAGAGAGAGAGAGAGAAGAGAGAGAGAGAGAGAGAGAGAGAGAGAGAGAGAGAGAGAGAGAGAGAGAGAGAGAGAGAGAGAGAGAGAGAGAGATTGATTGATTGCGCGTCCATGTTTTTCGAATTGGTGGAGTCAGGGAGAAGAGAAGGTAGGACCTTATGAGTTGTGTATTTCCAAAATCTGCCGGCCGTTTTGCAAATCACATACCCCACCTTTAAGGTTAGATGGATTTATCATCTGTAAAAAAAAAAAAAAAAAAAAAAAACTTATATTTAAAAGAATCATGTGACACTAAAGACTGGAGTAATGATGCAGAAAATTCAGCTTTGCCATCATAGGAATAAATTACATTTTAAAATGAAACATTTTAAATTGTAATAATATTTTTACAATATTAGTTTTTACTGTATTTTTTACCACATAAATGCAACCTTGCAGACTCTTTTCAAAAAATCTTTCTGACCCCAAACCTTCGAACTTGAACGGCACTAATTTATCAACTTTCACAATTAGAAAGCATGAAATAGGTTAGGTCTGCAATCACAGAGCGATTGTTGGTCATGGTTATTTTGAGAGATACTTTTTTTGTACTCAATCCCATTCAACAGAAGCAATCACAGAAACATCACTGAGTTGAAAAACTCATATCCTAAGAGCAACAGGATCTAGATCGATTCACCATGGATGATCACAGCGATCCGGTAATGGGTGCTGTTACCCCCACTGTTGGTGCTAAAACTAAAACTTCAGATAACTTAATCAAAAATCGTTCTAAATAAGCTTGTTTGGAGACTAGTGTAGGAGACTGCTGTGATGTAATCACATGAGGTGCTCTGAGAAGAAGCTACTTTGCTTCTAAAAATCCGAGACGTCGTTTGAGTGTGAGAAAGATATGCTTGTCCATAATAACTAATAAATGCATTAATACATAATAAAACGTAACTTTGTGTCAAAAACTTGGAAATACTTGGACGTTTTTATCCTAAAAACGTAGTGTGTGTGTTGAACTCTAGTATTGGTGGCCCTTTAGGCTCTGAGACATTGAGCTGTGGTGCTTAAATCGGTGATGCGTGTTCGATTCTGGTTTGCAGTATTTCAAAACCCTCCACCTTCTAGCCATCTATCTTCAACGGCTATCAATAAAAGCTAGCAACAAGGGCAAAACAAGCATCTCAAGTGTGTAGACACACTAAAACTATGTCTTCACATAAATATAGTGCTCACACACACACTACACCTGCCAAAGACACACACAGATTAGCTCAGAAAACCTCCGTCTAGCCGGCTCTAGTCAGGTATCCTTAGAGACTCACAGTTTGGCAGTAGAGAAGGAAGTCTGGCCAAAAGAGCATCGCATCGGCCTGGAGTGAAGTACCTGACTGAGCAGAACTGCAGAATTAATCTCTGTTCAAGGAGAGAAAGGAGAGAGAGATAGAGCACGATATAGAGCAGTTTCAATTTAATGGAAATCGTGAGCTTCCTCTAAAGGTCTCTTAATGCTTCCTACATGTGACAGTTGATTTATCACTCTTTATGAGAATTTGATGGTGGCAGTGTCACAAGGGCTGAGGCCTCAATATCAATAAGAATGAGTCATCCTTTCAAAATCTCTGCTACTTTGCTCTGAACGGGAATTGATTTTGTGGGATATATGTTTTAGATTGATCAGTCTTCAATATTTTCATATGATAAACAGTTCTTAAAGGGACAGTTCATACAAAATTGAACATTCATTTACTCACCCTCATGTTGTTCCCGATTTTCTTTTTTTCTGTGCTTTCAAAAATCAACATAAAAACGTATCATAAACATAGCGAGAGAATTGAGAATCAAATTCTTCCCCTTCTCCCGTAGCTCTCAAATCATATTTGTCTATGAGACACAAAAAGTAATGAGGTTTGACATGGCCATTGTCCTTGATTCAGGGTCAAGACCAAGTCGAAGATAAGACCAAGAGCATGAGACGGACTTGAGACCGAATCTTGAGTACTTTGACACTGTCGGCAACCCCAGTCCTCTTTATGGAGAAGAGATGGAGAGAATATCTTCTTCCACAAATGACAATAAGTCATGATTGGAATGACATGAGGGTGAGTAATTGATTTATTTTTTGACTTAATTATCCCCTTAAAACAGGCAAAGGAGAACCTATACATGAATTATCATGTATCATTGACCATCATCTACATAAAAGTGGGTGTGCCTTAGCGGTCAGTATTTTAATGGAGATGTTTGTTTCCCATTTTATAGACAAAATAATTATGAGAAAGAGAAAAGATAAAGGAAAAGGCCAAGTCTACAGAAACACATGAACTTCCCATCTAATTGGGAATTGGCCCCTATACCCAATTGTTCAGGGCAGGCCCAATTCAACCTCAACATCAAAGGTTATCTGGCACTGGCTTGGAAATCCTGGGAGAATTCCAATGGCAGAAGGGGATTAATAATTCAGAAATCATTCGGGTGAGGAAACAGAAAAGCCCTGGGAGATTTGACATAAAGTTCATACACAACGGAGAAGGAGGGTAGAATAAATGGATGAACATGAGTCTCCAGATGGAGGGAATACCAAGTGTTGGCTAAAAATGAGGTGTGTTGGGCTCTTGTAGGGGGTAGGGTCAGAGTAAGAAGGGGGTAATCTCATCGCAAGATATGGTATGAATGTCCAAAGGGACTGATGAGAGTGCACCGCTTGGAGCGGAGATAGATGAGGTCATTCCAAAGAGCGCATGATGGCTTTTCCTGCTATAATTTTCGACAGAAGCAGGAAAGGGATCTTTAAGAAGGTTTCCAAGTGGATAATACAGATAAAAATGTCTTGGTGTGAAGAACCATAAAGACAAATTGCCATAAATGATCTTCCAAGTTGGTAAAAATGATGCTTTGATGTAATAAACCATGGTTAGATGAACGGATCCACGTATAGTAGACCCACAGGTAAACCAACAGAATAATGGATGGCAGGAACCAGGGTTACACCCCTACTCTTTACAAGAAGTGCCATGGAATATTTAATGACCATGGAAGGGTCAATAATGGACCAGGCTAGAATTAAACAGCTTGTAAACTTACTTTATCAGTTGAAAAAAATTGAAATAACCAATTAAATCTGAAACTATTATGCAGTCATTTAAGACATTTCACCTTATACAGAACCTTTTTGGCACAAATGGTTCTTTAAAGTTGAGTCAAGAGCCCTATAGGGTTCTAAATAGAATCCCATTAAAACTAAATTTATTCATAAATTTATTATCATAAATTTTTCTACGAGTGTACATGTAGTGTAAGGGCCTTTCAACCAGACAACTATTCGGTGTGAAAATTTGGTGCGATAAACATTTTAATGTTTATCTGTTAATGTGTCTGTTCAGACCGATGAGAACTTTTGCATGCCGTCAATGAGATTGTTTTACAGAGAAGGGTTCAAATCTCTACGAGAAAACTAGTAAACCAATAAGATTTGGTTGGTCACATGCCTAGAGCCGCTGCAGTTAAAACCAAGACCTGGAGCCGTTAATGAACTGAATACTTTGTCTCTGTTCTCTAGTATTTCATTTGCTGTTGTTTGATAAAAAAAAAAGAATAAAAAAAAATGTAAATACAAAAATCTGACTGTCTGTTTAAAAACATGTAAATACTGTTTGACTCTTTGCTAATGGTGTATGCTATGCTAATACACTAACTAAAACACACATTAACAGTCATTATAACAGTTCAAACTACATGCATCAAATGTTATTTTGTAGGAATTATAATCAGGCACTAAAGACAGTACCCAAGTTGTTAGAGCCAATTGCTTGAGGTCCTAATAAAGACTCGATTTTCGAGGGAGGATTTTTCACGACACCGGATTAGGCTTTCTAGATTAAAGACGTTGAGAATTTATGCTAATGCTAATAATTAGCATAGTCCCTGAGGGACAGCAAGAGAGCAAACAGATGCTGTGACTCAGTGAATGTGTGCAATCAGCTAGAATTAGGACGTGTCACGTAGAGATGTCAACTGTTTGCAAATACATGACTAGTCTGACAACAACTGTGATTCTTACGAAAGTGCATTTATTCTATATAAATATTACATTGACCTTTAAAAGTGTGAATGACAAATGAACCACAACAGAGCTCCACTGTTGCACTCAATCATAAATGGTTCAGTGACACTGACAGTATCAGAATTTAATACCATTGTGCTTTTAAACACCATAGTGTCTAATTATTATCATACTCAATAATATTATACCAGATATTTCCATTGTAATGCAAGGTACTTCAAACAATACACTGGAAATCACAAAAATCATTTTTTTTTTTTTTAAACATAGTTCATTCAAGGTACTTAATGGTAAGAATACCATAGTATAACCACATAGGATAGTATTTCAAAGAATGGTACATGTACAAAATCGTTCTCTCTCATAGCTGGAAGGGGATTGCAGCCTAAATTTTTACTGAGGTCTTCCCCACTCTCATCAATGATGACTCACCAAAGTCTTGTTGTCCCATCCATTCTGCTCATATGATACAGATATGTATGGTGCTGGTTTCGACATACTGCAACCATGACAACACATCTTTTCAAATAAAGCCTCCAAGGCCTCCGAGGCTCCAAGACAAAAGTGCTAAAAAAAGGAATAAAACAAAGTTATCGCTGTAATATAGATCTGTGTATCCTGTGGCTTAATGTACCGTTACGATTACTTATTTGCTTAGTCAACGCACAGAGTAACGCTCACACCCTTGTGATTTTAAGCGCTGAGCCACTGAGCTGATGGATTAGGTTTCGTGAGGGAGGAAAAGTGTTTTTGTGGGTTTTTATGTAGCTACGTTACACATGGCTCCCATCCTTTGCTGTAACTCATCTTATGCCCTCTATTAGAACTGATTCGACCAGGCAGAGAAAAACAACACCACTCATCATAGAAGCCCACCGGCGAGACCATTCAGATGAAAAATACAATTAGAGAAAGAGGGGACAGCGTTCACATCCATTCAGGACAGTCTCAAGCTAACGTTCACACATTAAAGCAGAGCTGGAGGGCTAAACACAGTTTAGGATACACCGCAGAGTGATGTAGGTCCAAACTTCTTTGTGAATGTCTGGTGAGAGAGGTTACAGAGGTAGTCTTCATAAAAACCTAACCTTAAAAAGAAAAAAAAAGTGTAGGCTATTGCCACTTCGATGATGTGACGGCAGCCTGAGTACAAGGGCGCCAGTGCGCTCACCAAAAACCAGCTATAGGTGGAGAGGAGAGAGAGTGATAGAACTAAATCAATGGATGGGGATTATTAGGAGGCCATGATTGGTAAAGGCCAATGGAGGAAATTTGGCAGGAACCAGGGTTACACCCCTACTCTTTACAAGAAGTGCCATGGGATTTTTAATGACCATGGAAGGGTTAAATAGCTGAAGCCACTCCTTTGCCGGAAGGTCCTGAGAATAAGACTTCTGTTCCATCTTCTCTAAGTCTAACCCTCATGAAATCTGTTCATTCTTCCTTAGGTTAAGGATACGCAAGCAGTCAGCAAACCCAGTCACTCCTCTGCAACCAGTACTGGTGGCCACATATGACCCAGGAAGTGCAACAATATGTACAAGGTTGTCCCACCTGCTCCCTCTACAAGTCACCACACCACCTACCGGAATGTAAACAGGGCCTCAACCCATACCACGCGCTGACCCTGGTCCAGAGCCGGACAGTGACGGAGTACATACTTAAGTACAATTTTGAGGGATCTGTACTTTACTCGAGTATCATTTTTGGGGAGTACTCATGAGTCATGACTTTACTCAAGTACATTTGAGAGGCAAATATTGTACTCTTTACTCCACTACATTTCTATCCATAACCGTGAGTACCCGTTAGGCCTACTACTTTTCTCAAACGTGATTGGATTGTGCAGGCGCCACTGATTGGGACAGCCTATCAGCAATCACCTTCAGCTTTCCGCCAAAGTCAACTCCATGTCAGATTTAGATAAGAGACGAAACCATGGACGAACCAATGAAGACGTAACAGGTCCATCCCGGGAATGTGCCAACCCGTGGCCTCACCTCGCCAGACTATTTCAATTTTCTGAATTTTCCGATTTGTGTCATGGAAGTCTAAATACAGTCCAGTGATGAAATGTGTCCTGTAAATGGGAAGCCTCAGGTGCCGTCTCCTTGTGGAAAGGTCAAGTATTGAACTTTGTGCATCCTGCATTGTCATCGCATGTTATTAAACTCTCACGCACAAAGAAAACTAATCTATGAACAAGTTTTAGCTCTATTTATTTTGTACTTTTATAACACAAGAGATGCTTTTCAGTTTTGTAGTTGATTGTGACCAAATACTCTTTTGCAAGACTGCATTTTGTTTACTGCTTAGTGCTTAATACAGAAGGCTGTACTGTACCAACTACCTCAGGGGGACTAAATGACACCAGGTGGAACAAACTGTAATTTGGACTACTGTCTGATCAAAATAAATGAAAAGAAACCTAGCATTGGGTATTTGTTGCTTTTTCCTGTACCCAACTTGTATCGAACCGTGACTTCTGTGTACCGTTATGCAGTGATTTTAACAGCTACAGAGGTTTTAGAACTACTATAATTTATAACTACACTAGCACACAACATATTGTGTCTTATCACGTTAATGCTTTTATAATGCCAAACATTTTTGGATTTTTACTAATTTCTCACTTGCGACTGTAAAAACAGATCCCACAAATCCAACTGCCTGCGTTCGTTTAATTGTAAAATAATAGTAACTGAGACATGAAGCAAACAACCAATAACTGATCCATGATGCCGTTACACTGCAGCACCCAAAAATAATACAACAACAACAGCAAGATATTGTCTTCTGTAGCAGCTAATTCAGTTGCATAAATACTATCAGGGGCCCTTTCACTGTGGTGTACATGAGTCTCAAGCATCTGGCCATTATAAAATCATTAAAGCTAATGAGACCAACATCTTAAGCAGATTTTAGACTGAAGCCCCTCACTGGTCCACGACCACGAGCCGTCTCTGAGACTAGGTGCAGTGGCTAATTTCGACCCGTGTGCTTCTAACACATTCTCTCTGTCCAAAGCACACTACCAATTTCTACTCGGCCTCCCGTTGTGCAGCCTCATGAATCATTCATCAATACTACAGGAAAGAAAAGAATTGATGCTGGTGTTGGGGGGGAAGCCCTGTCTCTCTGTCTGGCCCACACAGGCAGACGTTACGTTCTCAAATGACGCTAAAGTCAGCTCTCCACTGACAGAACATAAAATACACAGTTATAAGTACATGGGAGATATTAACCTTTATGTCACACAGCACGGCAATTGGAAACTAAAGAGGACATATTTATAATTGGACCCCATGCTGTGGATATACGTGTTGTAGGCCGTGCTGGCTGTCTTATGCTGTGATTCCTACTGAGCTTTGAATATTGTCAAACGTCTCATACTGGTCCTTCAGCTCAAGAGTCTAAATCAAATGCTCAGCACTTCTGCCTGTAAAAAGACATTCCCAAACCTGAGAAAAACCTCATTCTCATGTAGACTTAAAAAGTCAATGTACATTTTGCTAATTGGTCATAAGACACTGTAATATGGTCTTTATTACAAATGAGGGTTTTAGTCAAAACAAAAACTTAAAAGAAAAAGCTATAATTTATCATGATACAACCATCAGGCAAATGCATCCATTTTCAGCTTTATTTATTTTGCACATAAACTCTCTTGATAAGTATGCGCTCGCTGACAAAAGCTGTCACTCATACGCCATGAGATCGATGGGGAACGTGGGGCCTTTGTTGCCGTCTGTCACAGCCATAAATTCGCATACACACTGAGATCTCAGTCACAAGGACGGCGTCACATACCCTTGTGACTGAGATCTCAGTGTGTGCGTAACCACGCTCAAATCACACAGGACCACCAGAGCTTATCACACACTGCCTCACAATCTACACCAAACCTGAACTAAAACACAGAAAATGTGACAGCACTGAATGCACTGAATTTATAACAGCATTATGGCTATAAAAATATAGGTAATTGCCTCTTTCCCTCAGTTTTTGCCGTTTAATTTGAACTATTCAGCTTTGCAGCTTGCTTGACAGCTAACATGAGGTATTTTTCTGCCATGAAATAAAATCCATTTTATGACAGAAAATCAAAGAGATTAGTTTATGAGAGCATCTAGAGATTATCAAAATATTTACCTGCATCTATAAATATTAGTCTAATTCTTTCAAATGATCTACGCAAGGTTAAAAGGCTGCCAGAACCTGATATTAAAAATGGATTCTGTGATTATATTTAGTGGTATTTGCTATTACTATTGCTCATATACTTTTGTTTTTTCCCACGAGGTCTCCAGGTATTGACCAGGCTCAACCATTGGCTTCAGGGGGCAACCAGTCTTGGGCTACAGGGTGATATGGTTGCTGGTAAAATGTGGTAGCACATTTTCAAAAGTTCAACTCAACAAATAAAACTACAATTCACATCCATGGAAAAAAGACTTGGAGAGAAAAAAAAAAAAAACAAGAATCCAACAATATGTCAGTGTGAACATTGCCTGCATTCACCTTTTCAGTTCCTCATTGGTCACTATAGCACCCCAATAACAAAATCAATATCAATTTCACAAAGTGTCAGAAGACCCCACAAGCCTAGGTATATTATAAAGATCCTGTCCCCACTGGCCATTTCAATGCTGCCAAAACCTCAACAACTTCCTGTTAAAGCATCTGACAACCCCTAGGCAGGTGAAACATGAAGCTTGTTTAAAATCACTCCATATATAGTCGCTGAAACGCTTTTGGTTATCGCACACTGCTCTGAACCATAAATAAGGCCAATGGAAAACACCACTTATATATTACATATGTAGTTGTATATGGATAATAGTATGTGAATCTCCGTGGAATCTGTCTCTGATGATCCGATCGAGTTTGACACTGAAGATTTATTTTAAAAAGGCAAGATGCTGTAGACACTCATTCATTTGCAGTGCTGTTTTTAAACTCCCCCACACACATAGACACGGCCACCATGGAGACTGCAGACTGTCTTCACTCTCTCTCTCTCTCAAATCATTTCACACACACATCCGCCTCTCCACACACATAAAGTTCAGATTCAATAAAGTAAGTGTTACACCTGAGATGGAAAAACTTATTACAGAGAAAAAAAAAACACAATATCGATCACAAGGGACAATTATGTACTAAATCTTGTCTTAAAGCATATTTGAAAACAGATTTCATGTGAAAACACTAAAAACCAAAATAGAAAAAAATAATTATATATTGCTTTGAATTAATAGCCTACTGATATTACAAAGCTTTTGAACTATCACTGGATTCAAATAATTAAAGAAATTAACAACCAATGTTATTTTAGTATTATTTATATATAGTATTTTTTTATTTAATCAGTTTTCATCTTAATTTCTGTTTAAGTTTGAGGAATTGTGCTGTGTTTTAGTCAAATAAAATGTTTAATTTCCATTTAACTATTACAGGTTTATTTCAGTTTTTGTCTGTTTTATTTCTATTTCAGTTTTAGTAATTGTAGTATTTAAATTTATTTCAGTTAGGTGCCAAATCAACATTTCTAACTATTCATTTACATTTTTTAGGTTTAAACTCTCATCTTAAAGGTACAATATTTTTCACCACCAGGGGTCTCTAACCTCTTACAATAACAAAGACGTATATTGATGATGTATATTCCGCATTAAGCTGAATTATGGATCTTGTCGTCAAGCTGATGGATCTTTTATGGATGAGTGAATACGGATGTTTTTAACATGACTGTTATGAAGCAGAGCGCATTGCTAAACGTATACCAGCGCCACACGCAACACGAGTCCAGCATTTCATTCTACCGAACTACACGCAAGTGCCGAATATACTCACACAGGTCAGTTTATTAGACGAATTAAACTTAAGGTAACGCAGCGCTGTTTCACTTGCTCTAACAGTTACACTATCACACTAAACGGCATTTGAGTGTGTTGAATTTTGTTAGTTAGGTTGTTTGTTGGCTGTATGAGACTAAGTAAGCTAGATCAACAACATTGACTGGCGACCCCTGCTCACACACCCCGTTTCCTTGGTTAAAATCACAATTTTCTCACGATTTACAAGTAGTTGGAAAAATTTGGGATATTGTAAGTAATAACTAAACAAAATATATAACATTATTCTAGTGGTTTTGTATATTTTACCGTAAAAATCTACATATTGTACCTTTAAGTTCAGTGCAAGCAACACTAATGAATCTCAAATATTAGGCAGTACAGCATTGAGTATTAGACAGAAATGGGTGCCCTAGGTGTTATAAAGCAATATTTAACACACACTGTCTGCTACAGCAGAAGAGATGCAATCTAATCCGCCTTTTCAAATTACAGTTAAAGGCGTGAGTTGTGGGTGGTGATCAGAGATGAATGTGGCATTGGTTGTGCCGTGTTAGCTGGTGTGGTCTTTCATATCCTGAAATAGCCTATATTTGAAACAGACAAAATAACACAGAGAGAACAGGAGATGGTAATCTGACGGATTGGAGGTATATGCTGCCGGTTCCCATGGAGGCTGTGCATGGTGAAATTGCAGTGAACCTGTGGATTTATGGGAGAATGGGGCTCAGAATAGCTTTCTGCAGAGGTTTTACAGCATCTACTCTTTCTGCACTGCACCACCTGTTGTTTACCGCAAGCTGATGACAGGCGAAAACAGTCACCGACATCCACCCACCAGCTCAACACCTGCAGACCTCACCACCTAATCAGATAAAAACAACGTCATTGATGCACCTGTTACATAATGCTACTATCATTGATTCAGATATATTGTATGAAGTTATGTGTGACCCCTTCTGGCCTTATACTTCATTCATTCGATTTTGAGGCCGCACCCTTCCCGCTTCTTAAATCAGGCAGACTCGGCAGACAATTCTCAGCCTGTTTTTATTTGCTCCATCAGATTTTTACTATTGTTACACTGTCAGTGACTACTTTTCTAGAGAAAGGATGGAATTCAATGATTTTACTTTGTAAAAAAAAAGTCAGAAAAAAGAGAGCTTTGTAACCTTGCAGTTCTTTTTATGCTCAAACAGCAACATTACAGACTAACTAAAGTTGAAAAAGTGAAGAAAAAAAAAAACATAATATGACCCAATTTAAACACCATATTTCAAATACCAAGTTAGGTTAATGTTAAAATTGTGTCTACATTAATGCACTTATAAACAGAAGTTTAAAGCGGACCTATTATGCCCTTTGTCAATGTTGAGGTTGTTTTTGGGGTCAACTAGAATAGGTTTTCATGCTTGAATGTTCAAACATTTTTATTTTTCACATATTTTACATCATTGCAGCTCCTTTCTTCCCAGTCTGTCAGTAACGCTCGGTTTTGTTTTAGTCTCTATAAAGTGAAGTGTGCTCTGATTGGTCGGCTGGACCAGTGTGTTGTGATTGGTCAACCGCTTTGAACGTGTTTCGGACGTGTCACTGGCAGATATGGTAAGGGACTACACTTTTGATTACTTAACTATCTCAAGGATGCCTCAAAACATGACAAATATCACAAAATATCGATAAAGACGATGATCTAACATGCAATGACATCACTCAGGGTCATACTCAACTCCCTTTGACAAAAAAGACATAGAGTGGCGCAGGAATAATGCATTTTTGTAGGCCAACCCAGAAGTTAGCCTACCCTCAACAAAAAAACAATAGGATTTTTCCATTGGCTTTTGGATTATTGCAGAAAATAAGGTCTGTGACTAGCAAAAGCTTTCACGTTCTTACAATTTTTATGAATATTGAATCGTAAATACAATCGGCAGCAGTCAAAAGCTAAGCGTAGGCTATAAAAAATTATTGTTTGGTTAACTAAAAAAGTAAGTAAACCTAGTTGACTTACAATTCTTAGTTCATTGAAATTAAAGTA
The DNA here is from genome assembly GCA_036326025.1 of Chrosomus eos. Lineage (NCBI taxonomy): Eukaryota > Metazoa > Chordata > Actinopteri > Cypriniformes > Leuciscidae > Chrosomus > Chrosomus eos. The sequence continues at coordinate 18,317,480 of CM070822.1, forward strand.
ACACCAAGTAACTTTTCCTCTTCGGTCGCCCTACTGGTTGGAAACGAAATTCTCCATTGCCGCTGTCGTAAATAATTTAGCCTACCGTCGCACGCACGCTCGCTGTTTATCCAGCACCGGCTTTAGAATGAACGATGTCCACAGACAAGGTATTGTTACATGATTTCATGAAAGGATGATGTATTGCGACATCAGAAATAAGAAAAACGAAATAATGACTATTGTAGTGTTGACGTAAAGCAGTCGATTTTGTAGTTCTTTTTGTGCACGGGTTCCTACCCGAACCCGAAGTACATAGTGCAGTAAAAGCGATACAGACCCCGTCAGGCTATGGAGACGAGTCATTTAACTTTTTTTAAGTCGATGTACCATCACAAGGGTCTTGGAAATATATTATGAAGGGTGAAAAACTTCATGGTGTTACTTTAAGAATTTGAGTTATATAAAAAAAAAAAATCACAAGAGGGTATTACATTATAAAATATTTATAATATTATAGGGTATTTATATAGTCAAATAAAACGTAAAAATATCTTGAGCTTGTGTTCACCACAGATATTATTTCAAGCATTTAACCAAAAACCCATTCAAAAAACCCATTGACTTCAGGACGATGGAAACGGAAGTGCTAAAATAAATGAAATAAAATGAAATAGAATAGAATAAAATGTAAATCCTTTCAGGTGTTGGCCTACAAAAATATGTCATCCCTGCACCACTCTATTTGAGTAAGGGGTGTGTGAAGAGGGAGACACAAAACACATAGACGCGACTCTTGTCTGTTGAGGCAGCAGAACATTAAACTGGGCAGGAAAACGTGTTGCTAGGCAACAGATGCCGAACAAAGCTAACCGACTCAGCATAAAGGCGGGATATTGATAGTGCCCATGCATGAGCACTAGAGCAAACCGTCAGTCTAGACTATGAGAAAAGACCACTAAGCAGGCTTGATATATGGTGAGCACTGATTTACTATGAAGAGAAAAAAAATTTCACATGAGCCAATTAAATCGTACTCAGACAGATCACAGTGAAAATATTTGATCTGTCGCAAAGGTATCGTTAGCATTTTCTAATCGTTATTCACTAAGTGCATTTGTCTTTGTCAGGCTAAGGCGAAAGCTTGGAGTCCCATCAATTCTGTGATCGATTTACAGTAATCCACCTGAGCTGTACAGGGACCCTCTGAGCTCAGAGTCCCGTCAGATCCAGGCAAACAGCAATGGGGAAAGTCCTCCCGATCCCATTCATCACCGATCTGTCACATCATTTCTGTGTAAATAAGGTCTGTATCTAGTCAGGATGATGGAGAGCATCAGTGAGTTGCAGCCATGCCAGTTACTGTGTTAAGAACTACATATAAAAATGTCTTAGATTCTCACATTTTTAAAAGTCCCCACAGACTTCCAGTGTAAGCGCATTTCTGTACAAGTTTTGTTTTATTTTACAGACCAAGGGACGGATTGAAATTAATTTAAGGGTCAAAAGTGCTTGTTTTTTAAAGTGGAACAGTTCCCTCCAAAGTACAGTTATTTGTAAAAACAGCCAAAAATCAAAGAACTCTTTTGAAAACGTTTCATACCTTCGTCTTTTATTTTTTCTATTTTAGCATTTGCATTTGAAAAGTATGAAAATCCATCACAGAAACTTTCGATTGTCATAGTTTTAAGAGTTTATCAAAGAATATACATAGACACACATATAAAAAACATTTTCATTTAAATGAGATGTGTTTTATGCATATGCATAGTCTGAACCATCTACAGAAATGGACAAATGCAACGACCCTCAGCGTCTGTGCAGTGGTGTGAGCTGATTTTATGGTGGCCTGCCAGTGTCCCCAGATGGGCATGTAGTGGGCACTGAAGCCCAGGGCAGAGCACTCGCCTGGCATATTCCTGCACACTCATGTAGCAGTCACCCAACTGTACATCTGCACATTCAGGCCCTCCAGGTGTTGCTCCCCCTGCTGGGCAGGAGCAGTGCGCTCGCTGCTTTGCAGAAAAGCAGGGCTTATATAAGTGGCCTATTCTCAAGGTATAGAACAAGTGTCACCTCAAGGTAAGAATGTGCAGCAGCGGATGACAACATGTGCTGATTGAGTGATTATGACACGTGATGGTGACAGGTGCCATGAATCAATTAAGCAGAATGTGTGGAACTCGTATCACAGCATTCTCACTAAGAAACATTTCCCAATGAGAACTGATTTAAAGCCCTACAAGTAAATCAGAGTGTGATGGTCGTCTAAAATATAATTAGTAAAACTACAGTAAAATTAAATGTGTCGCCCAAAATAGTCACATTTAGTCTTTTTGCTACTGTGGATTTTGCTTTAATGAGTTGCTAACCTCTTTGCAGCAATAAAATGAACCAAAAAAAGGATATTTCTTTTTCTGTACAAAATGTGTTTGTCTTTGAATGACAGGAATTCCCACTGTCTAGAAAAACCTGGATATACGAAGCCGAAATGATTTCTACTGAAGATATTAGTCAAATGAATCAAAATTATATAATTCAATCAGCATTTTTCTAGTTATGCCCAGCTTTAAAATATTTTGTTGTAGAAATTGTAAGTAAAAACATTTTTAAAAAATAGTCAAAATAGAAACTACTGGAATAGGTGATATGCAAATTTGGATGGCCATATTTATGAAGGACATTTCATAGAATTCTATAAGAAAAATATTCCTCAAACATTCTATTTAAGGGTATTAAATTTAAGACTAGTAATGCATTACATACAAAACCCTTTTCTATATAACTAGCTTTACATGTGTATTATTTTTTACTTTTTTTTTTTTTTTACATCTTCTACAACCAACAGTGATTGCATCATTGGTATTTGCATAAGCCATTTGCATAAATAATTAATTTGGTCTTCATCTAGTAGCATGACTAATTGGTCTGGTTTTCCTTGCATATATTTAATTGAATATCCAAAACCCAATACATATATACAATACATAAAGTTACATCCTGAATGTCATGACATATGGCAAAGTGGCCTTTCAAGCACTGCGATTTCTTTCAGGAAATTCTAATCACAGTGTTTATAAACCTTGACTACACACATTCCATTCATAATTCATCCACCTCCAAAGATCCCATACATTTGAATCACTTCACCATGGCAACATGTATTCAAACTGACGATTGATGCACATGCCATCGATGGCTTAATGATGGTCATGAATAATTAATCACAACAGTATAAGTCCTCACTACAATATAAACGAGTTTGCATTGCTTCTCACTTAAACATACAGTGAAGCATAATACAGATTTGTTTTGTTTTCTTGGAAGATGGGTAAGATTTCTTTAAGCGGATGAAAATGTTCAAATCCACCTTCCAAGGTTAATTTGGCCGCTAAAAAGAGATCACTGGAAGACATGTGTGAGATAGCAAGAGCATCACATGAGCAACAGCACAGATGGGCCGCTTACACACTATTAACTCACTGAATTGGAGTGCATTGCTGTCTTGAGTACATATGCATCTTGTTTGCCATACTGTTTACATCGCCTGATTACAGATTAGTGTGAGATGAGTGCGCACATGTTGGACAGACCTTAATCCTCGTAAAAAAAAAAATAAAAAAAAAAAAGGTGTGGTTTTCTATATGGAGTATGTGCCACTAGGATATCTCTGAAAATACACAGATTAAGATATTCTATTGAAACATAATATGCATTATTAGCAGTAAACCCATTAAATTTAAGTGTGATCTTCTGTAAAAAAATTTTTATTTAATTAATTAAACTAGTGGTTCTTAAACAGGGGGCCTCATCAAACTGTTATGGATGACTTAAAAGTATTTAAATGAATACATTATTATAATCGGTCAAAAGTGATATCCGGGAGGATATTTGTTTTTAATGACCTTCATGAGTTCAAAATATTTTAAATATGAGGGAAGAACAAAACTTGGTTAAGGTATTTATCTGAAAATATTATATGGCAAAAAAGGCAAACTACAGCTTTTTATTTATGCAAAAAAGAAAAGAAAAAATGAAAGCTCACAGGAAATAGCATACATTGACCCCAGGTATTAATCTTTTGTTTGTTCTCTCTTGTTTTGTGTTCATAATTTATTTGTATGACAGCCTGGCCAAACATCATGCCCACATCATTTCTGTAACACATTTTAATAATATTTGACTAAAAGGTGAAGATGTCAATTTCCATATAGGCCGGACATCACTTTTGCCCACTACTGTATTAAAGTAATCTAACTCTAAATTAAAAAGCAAAAAAAATAATAATAATTAAAAAAAAAAAATCAAGAACAAACTAATATAATATTTACAATGCTTGAACCTTCTGGAATCACAAATTAATCATTAATTAGTTTAATATATCAATACTCCTTGTTTCTGTTAATAAAAAATAAAAAAATGGAATTAGACTTGGACTTTAAATATTGTGTTAGTCAAAAAGTGTGAAACCCACTTGTTGAAATGGTTTATCGGTAACTCTCTAAAAAATTACATAGAGTTTCGTTCTGGTTCAGTTCAGTTCTAAGAAACACTTTTTTTATCAATTGTTTGCAGATTTTACATCATATACTTTTGCAAGTTGAACTTGACTTTAAATTCAATTTTCTATAACCTCACCAGCAGGTATCCAACATTCTACAGCTGTTATGTACATCGGCCAAACAATTTTTAATTGCAAAAAGATGGCAGAGAGAGATAAATCTATTAAAGCAATTCAATAACATTGTTATGTGTGAGAAAACCCACAAAAACAAAACCTCACTCAAAGAATAGATTTAAAACCAGAAGCAACCACAATAAAAAAAAGTACAGAGGCCACCAGTGCAGCCTTCAACCAAACACACACACACATACAGAGAGAGAGAGACAGAGAAGAGAGAGAGAGAGAGAGAGAGAGAGAGAGAGAGAGAGAGAGAGAGAGAGAGAGAGAGAGAGAGAGAGAGAGAGAGAGAGAGAGAGAGAGAGAGAGAGAAGGAGAGAGAGAGAGAGAGAGAGAGAGTCATACCCACCATTATGGGGTAATCAACTTCCCCATGATGAAAAAGTAATAGAGATTGGGGAATGTAGCCTGCGGTTGTAGTGTGAAATTTCTAATAATACAGTGATAGACTGGCCTTTAACAACACTCACGGCAGTCGTGTGTTATTATGATATCATAATAAAAATACACCAGAAATATATTCTTTTTTTTTTTACGAGGAGAAGCAGGTTATGAGGGGTGAAAGTCTCCTCATATTCTGTAAATAAGAAAACCCACCCAGCAAAGCTAGTAGGGTTAGAGGGTAGACCTGGAAATTCACTATCTGTCTTGACACAAAATCCTACAAAACGGAGGATTCACATTTCATTTATCTAGTTTGGATTTTTTCACCTGGTTGTTCAGTCGATGCTTGCCTTTATAGTTCAGCTCCATGGAGACCAAAACCAAGAGCAACGTCCCTCCTGAGCGTTTACACCGCACATGACAGTGTATCAGGCCGAAGCTGATGCGTCAGCTGTCTCTACTGGATACCAGAGACTTGGGGATAGCGATGGCAATCCTAAGAGAAGCAAGAGAAACAATGAATGAACAAGAAGTGAAGGGTATGATGACCTCAGCTTTTTTTATTGACTTTTGGCGACTGTTGCTATATCTGAGCTGCCTGTGTGTCTGTTGTGTTCCCTTCTAAAGGGCCATTCACACAGAACACGTTTTTGTGTTTAAAACCGCAAGAGCAGTGGAATGGGGAAAAGTTTCACTTATTTACTTGAGCGCCGTTTTTAAAAATGGCACATCATGCGCAGGACGCTGCAAAAGACGGGATTGCATTGGTCAAGGACGTCTGACTAGCGCATGTTTTCAAAGAAAAACAACAGAAAATGCAAAAGCTTGAGATGCGTGGCAGTGGAAGGAAAGAACGCAAGGTTTTGAGATGCGTTTTCTTAAGAAGTTGAACTCTTTTAATTTGAGTGCAATTTTAGAGCAGCTTAAACCCTAAAACCCGAGATACAAGAGAAGACAGAAGCACATCAATCAAAGACGTCCGTCCAGCGCATGTTTACATAGAAAAACTATGAAAAGTGAGTGGAATGCAAAAACGCGTTCTGTGCGAACGACTATATTTTATTTAATACCAAAAATCTATAAAATAGTAAAAATGTACCAATGTTACCCAATATGTACATTTTATTCATTTATTTTATTTTTTGAATAAAATTAGCTTAGCAACATGCTCAACAACAACATTGTTGCAACATCTTGCTGAGTATTTTGTCTTATTTTTCCTTTAAAAGATAAAAAAAAATCTTGAATAAAGATAATATACACAGAGAAGCAAAATTACTTAAAATATTAGGTCTTGTTTTCTTTACAAAAAACATCAAAATTAAGTGAATTTTAGTTTAAAACAAGAAAAGATTTACCTCAGTGAGGTAAAAAAAAAATTCTGACCCCATTAGCAGATATTTCTTTCTTATTTTGAGCATTAACTCACTTAATTTTGAAAGAAAAATTCAGTAAGACCTTTCCTTCTCAAATAAATGCATCTTGGTTTAAGAATGTTTAGATATTTGTACTGAGTAGCCTAATACTGAGTAAGAAAATATTTTTGCAGTGTAAATCACACACCCAATGAGAAACGCATTGAGTAGTGAGCGGGTGTGCAAGAGAGCCGCAGACTGTGTGCGTTTCTGTGTGCCGTTTGCATGCTGATCATTTCAGAACATGATGTCCTGGGACTTAATTATTCCACACAGACGCATCACTCTCACTGAAGGAACCCTAATTGGGGGATTCAAAACAAACACACAACAATGTACACAACTCCCCCCCTCTACAAGAGACCTCAGCTGACTGCCAAGGGCAATGTCACTGGGACAGCCCAGCAGATGGGCCTTTCAGTTTACGTTCCTGATGCGAGTGAGTGCTTGCTGGTCCCATGGCAGACTGGTTGCAGGTTATGCTCCGTATGTTTGCTTTATCTATGAAGTGTTACCAAAATCTACTTAGTTGTGAGGCTAGAGGGGTAACACAACACTGTTATACAATGTTATTTACAGAAAAGCTAAAATGGAAATATCAGGACTGTTAAACATATTCCCGAGACAATTCCTGACATCCAATATCAGAGAAGAACAATATCCACCATCCATGTAGAACAAAAGCCTGTGTCTAATTCTTTGCCGTGTGTGTATTTGTGTTGTGTGTGAGAAGAACAGAACTAATCTCTCTTCCATTCAACAGTGGAGTTACACTATAATCTGCTCACGTACAAATTACTGCAAGGTTCAGTACAAACGTGTGTGTGTGTGTGTGTGTGTGTGTGTGTGTGTGTGTGTGTGTGTGTGTGTGTGTGTGTGTGTGTGTGTGTGTGTGTGTGTGTGTGTGTGTGTGTGTGTGTGTGTGTGTGTGTGTGTTTGTTTTTGTGATATATGAGGACACAAATGTGTATAATGACATGGGTATTACACTGGTATTACAACTTACACGAGAAATATGAGGACATTGCATGCGTCCTCATATTTCAAACAGCTTAAAAAACATAAAAAACAATGTTTTTTTAAAAATGTTAAAATCCAGCATGTCTCCTGTAAGGGTAGGTTTAGGGACAGGGGCAGTGTAGGGGGATAGAATATATAGTTTGTCCAGTATAAAAACCATTACGCCTATGGAATGTCCTCATAAGTCACAAAAACAAACGTGTCTGTGTGTGTGTGTGTGTGTGTGTGTGTGTGTGTGTGTGTGTGTGTGTGTGTGTGTGTGTGTGTAATCTCAAAACCATAAACAACCTCGTTCAATTTACTGCTTCCACCTCGTTTTTCAATGGAGTTTAAAAATAGAAAGGGGCATTTCAAAGGAAATATTATGAGAAAGAAGAGAGCTCCAAGAATCAAATCACACATTACTCGTGTTTCTATAACCATCCTTGTTCTTTGCAAGATGATCAATGATCAAGACTCAATTAAATAAAAAGAAATGTAGTGTATCTAAACTATGCTAGTGCGAGGGTTTTCAAACATTTTGATCCTATGTGCCCCCAAATATAATGAACCCCTTGAAAGGGACCCCCTCTCCTAAAATATCAAGGCAGCTATTTTATATATAAAAACCTATATATATATATACACTAAATTAGAATTTAAATCTCTTTCCAGGGCAGTTTTACACTTTGACAGCCCTACAAAAAAGAAAGAAAGAGAACAAAAAAGATTATGTAATAAAAACATACAACTTTTATCACAGCTTTCTTACAGACCTCACCTTTTTGCGCCCGCCTCGCCCAGTTCCCAGACCATAGTGTGTGTGTATATATATATAGCCTGTATGTTTTTCTTCTGGAAAACACACTAAATTTGCATCATGACAAAACAGTCTGAAACCCTTCACTGGCTGTAATGTCAAAGATAAACAGTGAAAAGCACTTGGAGAGAAAAAAAAATCAACTATTAGCCAACAATCTACAAGAATATAATGAAGTATTTGCAACTGAAAACTGCATCTACCATGCTAACCCACCAAACCTTGACCCCTTGGTCATCAACACTCAACACAGTAAAGAAACATGCATTGTCGAGCCTGTGTAATGTCAGCACTGCTAGTAGCATCACCACATGGAATTACAAAAATAATTATATTTTTCAAATGAGTTTTCCCGTCTTCCCTCCATCTGCCATGAGTCACACAAACAGTTTGTCCAACACTACTGTTAGTTCAGCCAAAAGCCGACATACTGGGCTGGTCCAAACAAACAGAGCTTAGGGCACAGAGCAACAGTTTTTACACATTTTGCAGATAAATCAACTTACTAATAGTTGTCTCGGCATTTTAAGCAGGGATTAAGAACGCGTTTCAGCTCTAAAGGAAGACAAAGCTTCATTTGGAAGGAGGACATCGTTTATAATATATTTCACCGGTGTTTTTGTACTTTAACTCACCTGCAATTTTGAAATGTTTAATTTCAAAAGTTCTGTCGCCATCTACTGGACTAAACGCGCGACCCCCAGAGCCGTCAACACGGAATGTTTTGTCGCAAATCAGGAACTGTCGTAACCAGAACTTTTCCTTAGCGGCAGCTGTACACAGATAGATACACGTGTATCCAGAAGCGTTGTGAAGATACATGTAAGTTACACACACTGCGAATATAAAGACAGCTTTGAATATGTGTAAACACAGTATAAATATATTCGTCCGTATATTGGCAATACTTACGTCTATAAGTGGTGCTTTTACATGATGTCTATTAAAGTAGAAAGCTAGGTGGCTAACTGGCTACAATCTTCGTTTTCAGCTGAGTTTTCTTGAACAAATCTCTTGCTTCTGAAAATACTCAAATATATACGTGTGATTGGTTATGAAGATGACAACAGATATATGAGGTTGTCATGTCTGATATCTGTATGGGTGCTTATGTAGTGACCAATTTTATACAATTTAACGTTGGTGTTTCATGACATTTACTGGCTACAGGAGTCATGTATTCTAATCGAATCAGGTATCTAATGAGAGAGATACTAAAAATATGGAAATATCAAGGAAACATTGTGTTTTTCAGTCCAGGAAGAAAAGGATACTTATATCTATGTGTATTTATTTATATAAATATATATATATGTAATCCACAGAGATATAAATATCCTTTCTTTATATTATATATGTACGTGTGTGTGTGTGCACTGCATATATTTTTTGTCATTTTTTCGCACATTAGTTTCCATCAGGATGGCAAAGAGTTTACGCAGCAAGTGGAGGAGGAAGATGAGGGCGGAGAAAAGAAAGAAAAATGCCCCCAAAGAACTGGCACGACTCAAAACAGTGCTGGGTCAGGGAGAGAAAGGAGAGATCACCATGAAAGATGTAGCTGAGATCGCCACTGTAGTGCCACCTGAGAAAGTCAGGGAGAAATCAAAAGATGCAGAGACGCATGAAGATGGTGAGATTTTTACACTTCAGAAACATTTAGCACTTCTAGTTATAGTAAGTGTTTTATTTGATCATATTAAATTGTATCTGTTGTTGCTTTGCAGAAGATGGTGGAAAGATGGATTTGGACACTAAACGCAATAAAAAGACAATGTTGGACGACCAAGGACGGTATCCGGTCTGGATGAACCAAAGGGAGGCGAAGAAAGTGAAAGCCAAACGTTTGGCTAAAAAAGGAAAGCCTAAGACGAAGAAGGGTCTCGCCTGGTAGATGAACTGAACTGCTTGAGCATGGACATTATTCCAGTATCAGCCACATGGGAGCCTCGTTGTGCATCACTTTCATGTACAGTTTGTACGTTTCTATGGACTTCTTGCATGACCTTGTGCAGAAATATTATTTACAGTGTTTGCAATTGTAATTGTGATCTGTTGGTGACAGACACTGTGCGGATTAATGGGGGATGGAGATTAAAAACACTGTACCTGCATTCAGCGTACCACACATACGACTGACTCTTCCAATAAAAGTTTTTTTTTCTCTCTACTCCAATCCATGTCATTCTGTGGGTCTGCTTTACTTTAAAGTTGTAAAGTATTAAGGATGTGCATCCTTTTTTTTATCTTAATAAATCCAATATATCTCATGGGAAATTTTGTCTTTTATTTTGTGGTCAACATGTGCATAACATTGAGTCAAAGAAAAGAGCAAAAGCCAGTTGCTTGGCATATAAATCTTGAAGTATAAAATGTATGTATCTCTATAAAGCACAATGGTAAATCTCTGTACCAAGCAAAAGTCTTTATAATTGCAATAAAGTTTGAAATTAACAGCTAACAACTTAAAATATTACTGCTACCATACTTTTTGTTTTAAAATTCGCACCTTGGCAAAAACGTCATTGAAAAATATGACTAGTTAGAAATGTCATGTGTCATAATATATACACTACCGTTCAAAATACATTTTTATTAAAAAAAATACTTTTAATCAGCACTAATGCATTAAATTGATCAAAAGTGACAGTAAAAATATTTCAAATAAATGCTCTCATTAAACAATTCTAAAGTCATGGTATTTTTTTAGCAGCACAACTGTTTTCAGCATTGATAATAATAATAAATGTTTCTTGAGCAACTAACTAATATTAGAATGATTGGAGACTGGATTCAAATGATGCAGAAAATTCAGCTTTGCCATCACAGGAATAAATAACATTTTAAAATATATGAAAAAAGAATTGTCATATTTCATAATGTTACTTTATTTTACTGTATTTTTGATCAAATAAATGCAGCCATGGTGAACATAATAGACTTCTTTCAAAAACGCCTACAAACCCGACCCCAAATTTTTGAACGGTAGTGCAAATAATCATAATATTTATATACCCAATCTAACATCTTTATAGAAAACATTCATGTCCACGTTATCTGGTAACTAACTATGTGACGGTTAATAGACACAGGCTAATTTAAACATGTTAGTATATTGCACTTCTATGTCATAGGAAAAAGAAAAAAAAAGATAATTGTCTGCAAGTGGCTAATAAACATACATTTGATCATTGATTATTAGTAACTACATGAGCTCCACAAAGGTGGCAGGAAACAGGCCTGTGCGACCATGACACGTTCCTTTCCACCAACCCTCATCCACCATCTCAATGTTAGTGATGATGTCATCTGGCATGAAGGAGATCTCATCGCTGGCCTCTGCAAAAGTATGATTAAAATGAATAATACTAAACTAAAAACACTTAGTTAAGAAACTATTCAAGCAGATACAATGTCATTAATCAGTTTCTGTTATGGTTGTACGTACCTCCTTGATAGTCATAAATGGCTTTGGCTGAATTTCCCCCTCCACTTAGATCTTCATAATCGTTATCAACAGCCACTGAAAAAAAATAAGGGAACTACAGCTGTTGACAATCACAAAAATGTATAACAATTGTAATGTGAACCATCTATTTGATCACACATCCCACACAGTGAATACATGTAGTAGTAAATAATGTGTGTCAAACCTGGGGGAGTGCATGAGCCAATATCCTCATAAACGTCCTCAGGTATGGGGTCAGGATCACATTCAGAATACGTTTGCTCCGGCACCTCCTCCTCTTCAATCAGTTCGTCTGAGCGGGGCGGAAGAGATGGCGGCTCCTCATAGTCCGGCTGCTCCTCCACCTGAAACACACACAGAGAAACTGATGATCAATTCTCTCAGTATATGAGCTTAAAAAGACTATGACAGTTAATTACATTTTAACAACTAACTTCATGGGTACATAAGAATCAACCATAAGACGGTTCTATGCAGTGCGGTTTTATGTAGTTTTACCACAATATTATGCATTTACTAGGGTCAGTTACGCTTTATTTTAAAGTGTTCTCATTGCAGAGAAATTCTACATTTAAGTTAGCCTGGGCTGGGCTTAGCCAGGCTACATTTAAGTACTAAGTAGCATTAATTAACTACATGTACACACTATAGGATTAGGGTTTGGTTTAAGATTAGTTGCATGTAATTATGCATCATTTACTGTTGTTATTATTCCAGTAAGTTCAGAGGTGTGAGTTAGAAAGAAAAAGTCCTTCCATGGTTTATTCCACCCATGAACTCAGCCAGCTGATTTCACTAATTAGTTCTATCTCCTGGCTGAAAAACGGTGCTAATTAGCAAATCCAGGTGATTGGAACGAAATCCTGTAGAGGACTTTTACTTTCTGAACCTGGACTTTACACCTCTGGGTAAGTTAATGTAACATATGTACTAAGGACACTGTAAATAAAAGTGTTAGCGTAGTTGTGTCCGATTAATAAATCTGGAAAGAAATTCACAATTTGGGGTAATATTCTGCAGTTTTATCATTTGAACATGACCATTTTGGACATTCTGTCACTGTTAGAATTTAACACTCTTTTTTGCTACTGTACTTGTATATGCAAATCATGTTATGATTGGCTGTACGCATGTGAAATGAGTAATAAAAGCCCCAACAGGTTGCTGAATACTGAATAGATGTTTATGTATAAACACGGGCATCAGTATGTTAATGTGCTCATGGTTGTGATGTCATACTGGTTTCCGTATATGGTCTGGGTAGGAGTTGTGCATTGTGAACATTAGAGTGTCTAAACATTTTTTTTTCTTTCAAAAGAGCAACAAGCTACAACAATATAGCAAAAAGGGTCTTGCCTGAGCTTCTGTCTCTGGGTCATCTCTGGGAATTTCAGGCAGTCTTCTGAACAACGCCTCTGGGGGGTTGCGGGGTGCTGGCACAGATGGAGGTCTCTGAATCTCTTCCTCCTCTTCATGCTCACTCTTCTCCTTAAAAGAAAAGATCATCAGCTAAGTGTTTATTAGTGTATGAAAAAGAAAAGGCTGGTGTGCGTGGGTGGGCTATCTATTGTTGTCATGAGCATTTCTATATATATATTTGTATGTGTATGGATATATACTAATAAATATATATAATATTAATATATATATATATATATATATATATATATATATGTATCAAATGTGTACCTCCTGTTTGCGATGTGCCTCTTCCCGTTCTCTCTTCTCTCGAGCGAGTCTTCTGGCTCTCTCCTCCTCGGCTCTCTTCTTGTTCTCTTCATCCGAGGACTTCGCCATGTTCTCAAACCGAGCTTTAAGGTTTCCAGCTCCTACAGTTGCTATAAACACCAATAACAGATAATCAAATATTTACAGTGTCCCTGAACAGTATATGAACCATTATTCAATAGTTAAAATGCATGAATGCCATTGCATCACTACTCAAAACCAATCATATTAAATGTATAATTTCCAAAGACCTGTACAACAAACACTCACAGGCCTCGAAAGCTTGAGGCTTTTCATAAGCTGATGATGGTGACTCCATCTCACTGAAGGAAGATGCACTCTGTGAGAAAAAAAAAAGCACTCAATATACATTCACTGGAAACCTGTCCAACCAAATGAATAATGTATGGCATCCCATTTTTTGCCTTACAGTAAAAAAAAAGAAAGAAAGAAGAGAATCTCACCGTATCACAATGCATTTTGCTTTTGCAACCTTGTTTTTCTTAATTGCACCTTTATGTAAATCTCGCATTGTGACCCTATATTTTACAGCTGTGATTATTTTTCTTTTTAAGTGCAACTTTATATCTCACAATTGCGATTATACTTGCCGAATATAACGCAATGTGACTATCTCACAACTGTGATTCTGTTTCCCGAAAGTGCTACTTTATTTCTCACAATTGCAACTTAACTTACTTATTGCAATGTAAATATAGCTCACAACTGTGACTATATATTTCTTGTAAGTGCAACACAAATAATGATGGCATAATAACAATCAGCGAAATGTACCTTGTCCATGCGATCTGCTTCGACTCCATAACGTCCTCCAAAACCCTTTGCATAGTCTGAAATAACAAGTTTAATACATCACATGTTGTGATATGAACTTTGAAATATAGTTATCTGGAAAATCAGAACTGGTTCCCAAGAGCCTCTGACTGTCAGAGGTCATCAAAGCCTCAGCCCACATGACTAGCAAAGATGAATATCAGGGCCCTCAGAAAAATGCATAAAGCACGGCCCTATAGAGAATACAGCGCAAGATGATTCAATCATCTAATAATAGAAAACACATTTTTTTCACCCTTGTTACAAAAAGTAAGAAAAAGGGGCACTAGTTGTGGCAAAGTCATGTTCCCAGGACCCTCAAAGGACAAACATTCAGAGACGGATGCCAAGTGTTGTGACACCTCTGCTATTACAATCATTATAAACATCAGAATAAATAAGAGTTTTGAGAGAGATGATCTCAGGAAATATGTACAGTACCTTTCTGTGACTGATGCTTCTCTGTTTCTCCTTTGTAGTCGTAACCCAAAGCAGCCTTGTCAACCTTTTCTGTCTCCACACCGTATTTTCCCCCAAAACCTTTTGCATAGTCTGTGAGATGTTCAGAAAACAGAAATATGCGTTAAAAACCATTCTTCCACCAAAATAGTCCACAGTAAGGATTAAGGACCAGGATGCCGGTCAATATAACAGCAGAGATTTGATTTACCTTTCTGTGACTGATGTTTCTCCGTTTCTCCTTTATAGTCGTAACCCAAAGCAGCCTTGTCAACTTTTTCTTTTTCCACTCCGTATTTTCCTCCAAAGCCTTTTGAGTAGTCTGTGAGAAGTTCAGAAAACAGAATTATGCTTTATAAACAATTCTTCCACCAAAATGACAACAAAATATGGATTGAGGACCAGGATGCTGGTTTAAATAACAGCAGTTTGAAATGACCTTTCTGTGACTGGTGTTTCTCAGTCTCGCCTTTGTAGTCGTAACCCAAAGCAGCCTTGTCAACTCTCTCTTTCTGTACACCATACTTGCCACCAAAACCTTTAGCGTGATCTTAGGAACAGTAAAGAAGTGACTATTATAGAAAGAACAGACAAAATGCATAGTGCCTGAAGTGTTTTGAATGTATGAGTACCTTTCTGAGATGCATGCTGCTGTACCTCACCCTTATACTCATAGCTCATGGCAGACTATAGTGAATCAATGAAAAAAGGCCAAAATAAGATTCAAAATTATTTATGCATAGTATTCAACCACATTTATTAAATTATTAATCATAGGATAGTGATGAGAGGGTTTCTAACCTTGTCCACACGGTCCTTCTGAACACCATATTTTCCCCCAAAACCCTTTGCTCCATCTTTCTGGGATGAGTGCTGTTCTACTTCCGCCACATAGTTGTGTCCTAAAGCACCCTGGGAAAATTCAACACATCTTTGTTTTATTAAAATCATCAAACCTCATCAAACTAATAGCGTTGTTTGAATTTGCAAACATACAGTTGTGGCCAAATGCGATGTCCAGAGGGGATATTTGTTTTTAATGACCCTATGATTTAACCATCAAAATTTGACGAAAATATTTTATATTTTTCAAAAATGGTTAAGGTATTTATCTGACGAAATTATTTGGCAAAAAGGGTAACTACAGCTACTATGCCAAAAAATAAAATAAATAGAAGAACAAACACCTCATGGGAAAAAGCATACATTAACTACACCATAATCAGTTATTCATATTTTTTTTTTGTTTTCTCTTTTTTTTGTTGCAAGTGTTCATTATTACTTTGAATGACAGGCTGGCTAAAAACGATGTCTGCGCAATTTGGCATGTTTCACTGCGTTATCACCAATAAAACAATTGACTCCAAGCACAACTATGTAATAACCTTACAAACTGTTTAACACATTCTTAATATGATTTGAATAAAGGGTGAAGATGTGAATTTTCTTAGGTTGGATTATATCTCTTTTGGCCACTACTGTATACAAACGAGTTACTGTTCACTACTGTATACACTCCGATAAATATTTGTAGACATATGATGCGGTCACATTAGTGAATTTTCAGTAAGATTTTGATGGCAATTGTCTATTATTAAAGGATTAGTTCACTTTAAAAAAAACTTTTGCTGATAATTTACTCACCCCCATGTCATCCAAGATGTCCACGTCTTTCTTTCTTCAGTCGAAAAGAAATTAAGGTTTTTGATGAAAACATTCCAGGATTTTCTCCATATAATGGACTTCATTGGGAGGCAAACGGTTCAAGGTCCAAAAGACAGTTTCAGTGCAGCTTCAAATGGCTTTAAACGACTCCAGACGATGAATAAGGGTCTTATCTAGGACCCTTCGAGTCATGACTCGAAAAAAGATTTGTTAATTTTGATGAACGAGTTCGAACAGGACAGTCACGAACGCTCATCACAGAACAGAGCAAGGCGAGCATTTTTGCTTAAAAAACTTAAACTTTGTTATTTATTTTTTAAATGAGCGATGGTTTCGCTAGATAAGACCCTTATTCATCGTCTGATATCGTTTGAAGCCATTTGAAGCTGCACTGAAACTGTCTTTTGGACCTTGAACCGTTTGCCTCCCAATGAAGTCCATTATATGGAGAAAATCCTGGAATGTTTTCATCAAAAACCTTAATTTCTTTTCGACTGAAGAAAGAAAGACGTGGACATCTTGGATGACATGGGGGTGAGTAAATTATCAGCAAAAGTTTTTTTTTAAAGTGAACTAATCCTTTAATAAAGAAGCGATGTATGAAGCAGAGCTCAACCAGAAGTCACTTTCAACCAAGCAGATTTCTGTAAATCAGTGTAGCGAATCTGCGAAATTTGCATAGGGAAATCTTTTGCCATCACGTAAAACAATTCCCAGTTGTGTGGATTCCTATTGAAATGACTGGATTTAGTGAGCGAAAATTTGCAGAGCAACAGTAAATGTGACGGCACCTTTACATTTTGGCCTGTTCTCAAGTCTAACCTTGTCCATTCTGTCTTTCTCAACTCCAAATTTCCCTCCGTAGCCGTAAGAGGCTTTAGGGCCCTGGTCCATCTCTTTCTTCTTAACCACCTCATGTTCCCGAGACACATTCTGCCTGAGATCTGCAATGCTGCACACACAAAAACAGGCACATCGCATGTTACTACACGCTGCATATTTACCATGGAATGTGGCACTTTTGTTATGCACTCAAATCTTTGCATTTGTTTATGGTGCTCATCTATGTGTTCAGCATGAACTTTATGAAAATGAAATATATAGATATATCTTATATTTAAAATGCAGTGTGTCAATGCAACATCTTATTCCGCTTCTGACATGACGTGAGCTTGAACTTATCAGTCCATATTTGGAAATGCAGGTCAAGTCGGCAGCATTTCTACTTCCTATTTCCTCACTGCAGAGAGTGACGCTATTTTCAGCAGTGCTTTCAGTGCAATGCATTGCAACAAGGTGCCATTAAAGCAACCTGCTATTTCATTTAAAATCAATGATGTGTATTACTGTTACCTGATGTGTTCTTTTCGGCCTGATCCTTCTATGGTTCTGGCACCCCATCTCTGCTCCTGCTCTGAGACATCATTCTGAAACACAGACACATTTGTATATATAAAATATAGAAATCTTAACTCTAAACCAGGGGTGTCCAATCCTGCTCCTGAAGGACCACTGTCCTGTAGAGTTCAGCTCCAACCCAAATTAAACACACCTGAAGCAGCAAATGAATGTCTCAACAAGGCATACTAGAAATTTCTAGGCAGGTTGGAGCAAAACTCTGCAGGACATTTGCCCTCCAGGAGCAGTTTTGTGTCTTAGTTCTTTACAGTAGTGTCTTTAGAGAACTTTTAAGTATTATCTCTGTCTGCTTACCTCAAAATTTGGATCGGTTTCCCAATCGTCCCCCTCTGATTCGACCGGCTTCACACTAACATCATGTCCCACCACGGCTTTCCACATCTATAGAAAGAGAAGCCAAGATTTCATGGCTCATGTTACATTTCCTAATGTACAGACATTTTTCACTATTTAAATTTATTATGCTTAAAATGCAGCCATACAAATATAAATGTACTCATATACTTGAAAGTAATATTTCAGTAAGTGACTTTGTAATCAAATGTAAAGCAGTAGTAAACTAGACAATGTCAAGAGAAAGTAAGACATCATGATCACACATTTTAAGTTTTATGTAAAACAAAAACATTTTCATTTAATCTCTATAAGTGAAACAAGAGTCAAGTGTTGTTGCACTTGGCAAGTTCCTCTTTTTTTCTAGAGAATCAGAAACTTTTTTATTTTCACGACTTCACGAAAAATACTTTAATTTCAACAGTAATTCCAGACCGCGAACACTGTAATGCAAGCACATTAACGTTACAGGCAATGTACACAAATATAGAAATTTGACTTCCTGCTACAAAAAAGTTCTAGCAACTCAACGATGTATCACCCACTTCCTGACTTAAAAGTTTCGTTTTTCTTTATGTATCCGTAATAACAATACGAGCAGATAATTATGGCTACTCACTTTATAGAGCTTTTATTCCAGGCTTTGTGTCCGTTAAGTATCAGTATCATGTGCGCGCGATAAACAGCACCAGATCAGACCTGCGCTCGAATGCGCGCCGCGTACTGCAGAAGAAGAGGCGTCGGGCACGAGTTCACGCGCATCTGAGATTCAATTTATCATGATTCAATTCATAAAACAAAGATATTCAAAATTAAAATAAATTAATTAGCAGTAGTATTATATATTTTTAATGATTCTTCATTGTATTAATGAAACATTTTATGTTAGGGTCGAGTCCGAGCCAACACAAATTGTGCAGGACGAGTAAAGCATTTTAACACCCTTTAACAGGACTCAATGCAATGATTGTGTATTTATTTCAAACACATCAAAGAATGAAACATTCTAAAGATTTTTTAAAAATAAATCGAAGGTTTTTACTGTACAAATCTGCTGTACAAGAACAGCACCAGCACACACTAGATGTGTTTGTCTTCACATAAATAGACTTTATTTCCAAAAAATAGCCCCTACAACAGGGTAGCAGGAGGAGAAAGAAAGGATAATTTACAGAGATTTTACAGATTAAACACTCATTGGGCTGTGCTTAAAATCTTACTGTAAAAGACAACATTTTAACCATAATCTAACCCAGCCCTATACAGCCCAAACAGATCTGAGTGACAGTAGAATAGTGAGAATAGGAAGTCTGGCTCTGGCTCAGAAAACCAGAATAAGCGGAACATGAATGACATGAACTCGAACTGAAACAGAACCAAAACATCTAAAGAAATTGGTAAAAAAAAAACAAAAAAACAATCCAAGATTGAAGTATTTCATTTATACCTTTAAGGGTGAATAAAAGCAATAGTAGTCCAGGTGTAAAGACCAATATGTGTAGTGCGTTAAAGAAAATAAACAACAACAAAACCAACAAATAAACTGAAAAAATAAAAACAAATTACAGTATTGCACAAAGCTGTCAAACTTATCTGCCATAAAAGAGAACGTCAGCAAACTAGGACATTTCTAGTAGACAAGTACAGTAACTTATCAGCTTTATCGTTACATTAAATTTGAATGCACTGACTTGTGGAAATAAAGAGATAATTAACTAATTATAGGAAGTTGGAATAAAACTTAATATAGGAAGTTGGAATGTGGTCAAAATAAGTCTTTATGTCTACCTTTATGCAATTTCACATACAATGTGAAACCCTGTTTGACAAAAGGGGGAAAAAACAATACACTATACCATGTCAACTTCATTTTCCATAAACATTTTTCTTCATTAATGAGGGTGTTCTTAAAGAGTAAAACAATGTTCTTGAGGAAGTGCAGGTAGTGTTACTAGTCTGGACAGGTCCCATTAAAACTGGGTGGAAATTATTTTTGTCAGAGCACTTCGATAAAAATAGAGAACAAAACAAACAGAATCAGATGTAACTTTGGTTAAAAAAAAGCAAGGAAAAATGTTCACAGACGAATGTAAATTAGTTCAATCCTGTCCATTTGTTTTGTTTAGCATTATTGAATGAATATGTAACTGTCTTCCGCTCAGTAAAACCTCTCTCACAGATATCCTCCCATGCATAGCAGTAACAGTACGTGAACAGTCAGCAGGTAGAGTGACACCAGCAGAGGGGTGCGCTGACGAGAGCAGAAGGCGACTCGCAGCATCCGCAGCAGCCCAGGTCCACCACTACGAGTCTGAGATAAAGACAATATACATAAATATATCCAGTATATATATACACATACACACACATCCATGGCATGTTTATACCAAATGGTGTGGAATTGCATTGAGGTTTTGTGTTTACCCGTGTAACAGCACCCTCTGGTGGCTCAATAAGTACAGCTGTCTCTGACGTCATGGCTTCGGATGCTGTCTGCCACTCCCCCTGTGTATAGCTGTAAATGAAGGAGTAAATTGACATATGTTAGTTTCCAAATTATTTAATTAATACATTTTACATAAAGGCAGACTGCAGCAATAATGCCCAGAGTCAGGGGCATTGAGAGTTGATCTTAATCTGAGATATGGGTCAAACCGTTTGAGGCGATCCTGTGCAGCGATGAGCTCCTCCTCTACTCTGAGTCTCTGTTCTGACTCCTCATCCAGCCTAAAGAAACACACACATTGAATTTAAGAGTTTCTATACAGCACTGGTGAGGGGGGAAATTAAAGTTAACACATGGAAAGTCATTGAAAGAGTCATGAGAGACCTGTGTAACCTATAATTTATAGTTTAATAACCTAGTCAAAATAGTCTAGAAGTCATATCTCAGGTAATTTTACTGTTGATATTTGGTCATCATTGTATTTGAGAGAGCAGCAAAGTGTGGTAAATGCAGTACTGGTTAGATTCCTTACAAATTGTAGTATGATATTGATTCCAAATTACATGTATTGTGTACAACTGCTATCAATGCAGTTGTCTGAGAGATTGACAAAATGGCAACTGTAGATCAGTATAATTAATGAGAAGACTAAACTTGACAGCTGTACCTTCTCTGGAGTTCAATGAACTCCGCTTTATATCCCTCGTTATGCTCAAGAGGACCACCAGGTGCAGCGTCTACTGCAAGGCTTCCCTGAAGGACAAAGAAATCAACATTGGATGCATCACACTAAAGACAATAAAACAAATCAAGGACTTCAAAGATCTATACTTAAATATAAAGTGGGTCTTCAAAAGTCTGAGACCACAGAGAAAAAAAGTCCCATTTCATACAAAGCGTATTACAGAACAACACTACAATGAAGTGACTAGAATTTATAAATGTCTCTAGCTACAAGAAAAGAGGTAGATGAATTGAGTGAAAATAGAAATTTTTTAGGTTGCTTCCAATATCTCGTTCTTGAAAAGGAGACTATAGCTTTTTACCTGTCTTTGCGTGTGCTCATGCCGCAATTTTGATCCACGTGCATCCTCCAGCATGGCATTAAGCTGGCGAACCTGTTGGTCCCTGTCTGAGAGGGTGGCCAGGGTCTGCTGCTTCAAGAGCTCAGCCTGGCCCTGCCAGTCCGTCATCTCAAACCTACACATGGAAACAAAAAAAATTAAGAAATTTTACGAAAAAGTATTTTTCACTTTTGGAGGGACAGAAATTGAGGTAAAAGAATGCAAACAATTCTGGCTAATTCATTTTAGGCTGTCTGTACAGTCATTTGTGGTATTCTGCAAGACTTACCACCTAAACAGCAGAATGGCAGAGGGCATGTCATGAGTTAAATCGATCAATCTTACCTGAGCATTTCCAGTTCTTGCTTATCTCTGTCCATCTCGGCATCTCTATCCCTCAGTTCTGCCATGATTTTTTCCTCTCTCTCCTCTGCCTTTCTTTTCTCTTCCTCTAAAGCCTGAGTGAGCCTGTATAGTTCACCAGATCCAAGTCTATCCAATTCAGACCGCTGCAACTGCAGCTGTTCCAACTGTGGAACCATGAGGGATGCAATTAATAGGTTGCAAACATTATTAAAGGCAGCGGGATGCAATATTTTTATATTTCCATTAAATTATTAGGTAATCCATTACATACCATTCTTTCCCTGTCATTTTGCAGTGCTGCTAGAGCATTTTTTAGGCTCCACACTTCTCCTTTGGAGCCACTCGGAGGAGAAGCCCGGTGAACCGTCTGGTTTATGTCATCTAAACGGAGACGCAGCTCTTTGGCCTCACTGATAGCTTGATCTCTTGAGACCTGCAGAGAGGTCATGGCTTGACCAAAAGACTGGTTCTGAGCTCGAAGCTGACTGGCTGATTCCCTCTCCTCCAGAAGCTGTTGCTCCATCATCAACAGGTCTCGTGCCAACTCCGCCACCCTCTCCTCTGCTGTTTCAGCTTCGGTTCGCAGAATGCGCCTTCCCACCGCAGCTCCTTCAACTCTTTGCTGTGGAGTGCCTGGGTCTCCTTCTCCAATTCCAAGGTCTCCTCCAAGGTGGTGATGCGTTTCCTAGCAGCTTTGAGCTGTTCCCTGAGCTTCTCTACCTCGGCCCCGGGTGCATCTTGCATATCGACTCGAACATTTCCTTCGCTGGCCTGGATTAAGTTCTCCTGCACCAATAGAGGTACCTTCCCTTGTGCAACGTCTTTTTCAAGAGACCGAATATGGCTCTCAAGACCTTCTTTCTCTCTCTCCAGGAAACTGATGCGCTCTACCTGGGCAGCAAGAATCTGCTTGTGCTGAGAGTCCTTCATAGCAAGAACCTGGTTCAGGTCATTTCTGTAACCATGAAGCTGGGCAGCCAGCTTGGCATTCTCAGCATTGAGGTCATCCCGCTGTGACAAAAAGGCTCGAAGCTCCTCCTTTAATCCATTGTTTTCACCTGCAGCCTCCTGGATGAGGCTGTCCTTCTCCATCATTACCTGAGAAAACATGAGATTTTAACATGTCAGAATTTTAAAAGATCCTCTGTATTAATTAAGCAAATGAGGCTATGCAATTTTTTTCAAATCTAATCAAATTATTCAGAGCAGTATTACCTGGAGGTGTCTTTCCTCTAGCTGCTTGTATTGGCTGAGTACTCTGTCTCTGTCATCCTGCAGGGAGGCCATTGCCTTGGTGAAGGACTCCAGTTGCGCTCTGCTCTGGAAGGTATCCTCCTCAGCCTTACGGACCCTCTCTTGTAAACCACGCAGCTCTTCTCTCCTCTCGTCCAGCTCTTTTTCTGCCATCTCAGCCCTTCCATCTGCATCCTTTCTAGCCTCCTCTACAGCCTAAAAGAAAAGAAAGCCTACTGTATTATTACATAGCATTAAATTACTAATAATGAGATGAATGTATATGCATGGATTCATTTCAGAAACTATGGTATTATTCAGTATAAGTACCTGTGTCACAGCTTGCTCCTTCTCACCAAGGAGCTCCATTTCCCTCTTCTCCTTCTCATCTAATGCAGCCTGAAGAGTTTCAGTAAGGTTCTTTGAAGATCCCAGGTCTGTCTCCAGTTGCTCAAGCCTCAGGTATAGTCTCCTTTCCTCTGTCTCCCTTTCTTTGATCACTGCACGTGCCTCATTAGCATCACCCTGAAGATTATACACTGCTTCTTCTAGAGTTTTGGTGCGGTGCCGTAGACCCTCTGCCTCTGTCTCCAGGGTAGTCAGTTGGGTGCGAGTTTGGGTCAGGTTGGCCTCTACCAGAGTGAGATTCTGCTGCAGATCTAGTCTTTCTTTCTCAAGAGCTGCATGGCTTTCATTGTGTTTCTTTTCCAACTCAGACAGCTCTAGTTGTAGGTTCTCTTCTGCCTTTTGCATTCTACAGACATACATTTTATTTATTATTTAAAATTTACTGTAACAGTAAAACTATTAAAAGTATTTTAATAGAACCTGATTTAAAATAGCAAAAAAACAAAACAAACCTTTCCAATAAACTCTGGAGCTCCTCTTTAAGGTGGTCTCCTTCTGGAGTTGCTCAGCTAGTTCTTTAGCACGAGTCTCAGCCTCCCGAACATCAGCCTCCTTTTCCTGTAGTTCGCTATGAAAACGGCTCTCCCATTGCTTGGCCTCATCCAGCACTCGATCACGATCATCCTGCAGGGACGACATGGAGCGCGAAAAGGCTGCCAACCGAGCCAGTGCTTTATCCAGACGGGCTTGCATTTCCTGGGCATGCTTGTCTGTGGCCTCAGCAATACTCCTTGCCTCCAAGGTTGCCTCTTCCTCCCTCTCCCGCTCCCTGTAAGATTTTTCTAGTCTTAATTCCATCTGTTTAAGCTCAGCTCCAAGGCGATACCTGACTTCATCCAGGGTACGCTCTGCATCTGCCTTCAACTCGACCTCTTTGCATTGTACCATTTTTTCTGCAGCTAGCTTGTCTGCTTGGGCTTGCTTTGCTTCTTCCAGTGCCATGTCCAGCTTCACTTTACATGTTGAAAGTTCAGATGCAATACTTGTTCTGTCTTGTATGTTCTTTGCAATTTCCAAGCGCGCTGCCTCAAGTTCTGCACTCAGCTCATCTCTACTCAACAGCACTGACTTAACTTCTTTACCCAGTTCACTTATTCTTTCCTGGTACTGAATGCAGTCTTTCTGTAGCTGACGGACTTCAAGTTGCTTTTCCCTCAGCAGTTCCTCAAGCTGACGTGTTCTGCTTTGACTACCTTCTTTAAACCTCTGTGCAGATTTCAACTTCTGCTCCAGCTCTCTTTGTTTGCCTGTCTCAGTTTCTGCCTCTGCTCTTTCTCGTTGGGCCTGCCTCATGTCCTCCTCCATCCTGGCTGCCCGGCCCCTCTCACTTGCCACCTCAGCTTCCAGCTCAGCCCGCACTCTCTCCAGTTTCTCCAATTCCCTCTGCATGTCCATAAGGCGATCACGACTGTCAGATGCCTCTTGCTGGTAGCCTGCAATGCTGCCATTGAGCTGAGCCAGCTGGTTCATCAACCGCTCCTCTAAGTCATCTCTTTCAGCCTCTAGGCTAGTGCGGAGTTCTTGTAGTTGGGTCTCTTTCTTAGACCTCTCTACATTGTGGAGGCTCTCTCTTTCTAAAGTCTCCTGAAGCTGCTGGTTGAGGGAATTCAGCTCTACATTAAGCATGGATTCTTGCTTGTTTCTGGATTCCATGTGATCCTCAAGAGCAGCTTCAAGATCCCTTATCTTACTCTCTGCCGATTCGAGAGAGGTCTCCAGCTCCTTGAGCCTCTCTTCTGTTTGAGCATTCATCTTTGCTTGCAATATAGTGACTCCTTGTTCAAGTGAAGTATTAATGGATTCCACTGGCTTAGTGAGATCAGCCTCTAGGGAAATGCTATCATTCTGGTACTCTTGGATTTCAGTTAAATCAGGACTTCTCTGCTGTGTGACGACTTTAACCTCCTTAAAAGTCTCCATGGAGCATGTGTCCAGGGTTTCACTAACCTTTGTGTCAATTTCCTCAGCCAAACGCTGTCTCAATTCCTCGGCTTCATGCTCCAAAGAGTTTTTACCATCCATAGCAATATTATAATTTGTTTTCAAGGTCTCAAACTCTTGTTTGACTCTCTCAAGCTCTTGTTTCAGCGCAGTTTCTGTATGTGTGACCAATTTCTTCTCTTCCTCCTCCCTAAGCCTTTCATTCTCCTCCTCTAGATCCATAATTTTTTGATGTTTGACCTTGGCAAATTTTCTCATTTTTTCCTTTACAACATCCACCTCCTTCATAGCTTCCTCAGCTAACCTCTCCGCCTCTTGTCTGGCTACCTCATGGGCTCGTGATTTGGCTGCTAACTCATGCCTTTCCTGTCGAGCAGCTTCAAGCACTCGTCTCACTCTTTCAGCCTCATCACTCACATTTTCATATGACTTGAGGAGAGATTCATACTCTTCTTTCATGCTTTGCACCTTTTCTTCCAGCTGCCTGCACACTTGTTCGGATTCCTCTTTGGCACTCTCAGCTTGTCGTTTGCATGCATCCTTCTCATTTAAAACACCCTCCATAGCAAGTTTAAGGCTCTCACAGGACGCACTCAGACTCTGGTTTTCTAACAAAGTACGATCTACCTCCTCAATTAACTTCTTCCTTTCTTCTCTTGACTTGTTCAGCTCCACCTCTATTAACTCCAGCTTCTGTTGTAGCTCTAATCGAATCTTCTCAGCAGCAGCCTTTTCCTCCTTCAATGCCTGTCTCTCTTTGATTGCCTCCTTGCGTGATACAAGAGCAGCCTGAAGTTTACGTTGAAGCTGTTGGAGTTTGGCACTATTATCCTTCTCTTCTTCCTCACGTTGTGGCATTTCGGCTTCCAATTTTTTAACCCTATCTTGCTCAGCTTTAAACTCTTCTTGTAATGAAGCAATCTGCTGATCTTTTGCCAGTACTGTTTCCTGCATCTTAAGTAGAAGTGAACTTTGTTCACTAAACTGTTGGCTTAAATCAACAATCTCATCATTCTTGTTTTTAAGAAAGTGTTTAAATTCTTCCACTTCTGACTGAAGTGCTTTGATTAATGACTCAGCATCTGAGGTGCTTCTTTTAGCTGCTTCCCAAGCCTCATCCACCTCCGCTTTCAACTTCTCTGCATGCGCTTCGGCTCTCTGACATTTCTCGCTAAGAGCCTTTATTTCCTTGGTGAGAGCATCAATCTGCCCCTCCTTTTCTCTCAAGTCTTTAAGTTCTTGGGAAAGTTCTTTGAATTTGCTATCTGTAAGTGATTGAGAGGATTGGCTCTCCTGTAGACACACCTCTAATTCCGCACGTGCAGCCTGCTCAACTCTTAATTCCTCTTGGAGAGCATTTATAATGTCCTCATTATCTTTTGTCATGGGTTGCTGAGATTGATCACCAAGTTTGTCTTGTTGTGTCTCAGTCTCAGCTGAAGCAAAATCCACCCAGTCTTCCTGAACCCAATCGTTTGTCTCTGGTTTCTCTAGATTCTGTATAGTAGATTCAACATTACCATCCACATTTCCACTCACTACTTGATCTGCAGCATTATTTGATTCTAGCAGACCCTCTAGCTCCATAATACGATTCAACAACCCAGTTTTCTCGCCCTCTTCAGTTTGGAGGCGTTCAAGAAGCTCACTGCATTCTTCTTCCTGCTGTTTTATCTGCTCAAGATGATGACGATCTTTCTCTTGAGCTTTCACAACAGTGTCCTCATGAGCATCAGTAGTTTCCTGAAGCTTTTTATGCAATGTTTCAATGTCCGATTCCATGGATGCTATCTGCGAAAGAAGTCTATTTTTGTCATCAGCTGCCTGTGACATTTGTTGTTCATTCATTTGTAAATACTGCTTTGTCAAATGTTCTATTTCTGCATGCGACTCAGTCAATGCTTGATCTTGTTTACAAATTTTTTGTTCTAGACTTGTTAAGGTCTCATCTTTCAAACTTAAGACATCTCTGGTTTCTTGCAACAAAGCATCAAGTCTCTGTATTTCTAGCTCTTTTTCCTTAATTTCATTTTTAAACTGAAGAGTTATTCCCTCATTATCATCCCTTTCCTTTTCTTCCCTGTTCTCAGCCCCCTTCTCGAAGTCTGCAACTTTTTTCATCAATTCTTTCCGCTGTATCAGAGCTGCCTGCAGCTTTCTCTTGACCTGTTCTCCATCTTTCTTCATGGCAGCCATTTGAGTAACCATGTCCTCTTTCTCATTTCGTAAAGTAACAAGTTCCTCACTTTCTGCTTTTTTATCCTCTAGGGTTTTCTGCTGGTTATCCCTGACACTCTCAAGTTCATAAATTTGCTCTTTTAGCTTTTTTACTTCACTGGTTATTAAAAATTTTTCCTCTCCAGCCTGGAGTAGTTTGCCAGTCATGCTATCATTGATTTCCATCATCTCCTGGTCTTTCTGTGAAATACACTTTTGTAGGTCTTCCAGATCAGCCTTCCTGTCAATGAGAGCAGCTTTTGCCATGTCAGCTTCCTGAGAGACCTGCACTAACCTGCCCTCTATATTCAAGAGCTTCTGTTCCAGTTCGGAGGAAGCAAACTCTCTGTCCTCCAGTTGAGCAGCCAGCATTCTGGCTTGACCTTCTTGTTCAACAAGTTTTTGTTGGGCTTCAACAAGGCCTGCCTTTAAAGCTTGCAGCTCATCATCTTTAGAGCACAACTCTTCCTTCAAGTTCTCAAACTGATTAGCAATACTTTGCCCATCTAATTTTTCTTGCTCAATCAATGCCTTAGCTTCGATCAGCTCTTTCTCGTAGATGTTTGCCCTGGACTCAGACTCATTTTTGGAAACTGTGAGCGACTTCAAAGCTTCCTCCAGCTGGAAGACTTTCTCCTGTGATTGTAAGGCTGAGTCTTTAAACTGCTGAAGCTCTACCAGAAGTTCACTGTATCTTTTCTGAATCTCTTCAGCTAATACCCGTGCAAAAGCCTGACCAGTGCTTGAATCTGTATTTAGCAGACTTCCTTCCTGTTGGCCAAGACGTACCTGTACAGTTTCATGGATAACTAAAGGTGGTGATTCAATATCAACTATGCAGCTAGTTGATGCAACCTGCTCATCACAGGTCTCTTCCCAAGATTGCGTGGATAAGCGTAGTGTCGCAAAGTCCTGAACTTGGGGCGACCACTCTTGAGTCCCATCTTGGTTGACTGCTTCCAGAAGAGTCCAGCTACTATGAGCCACCTCTGAATCACTGCTTGTTACCATCTCATCCGAAGAAGTACCCTTTGATTCTCCAGGAGAATCAGGTTGAATCAGGCTACTCTCATTGCCAGCAGAGACAGACAGAACAGAGGTGTCTACTGCCACAAGTGTTGTCTCTTCCTCTTGTGAGCCTTCAAAAACCTTAGATAGAGCTGTAGAGCTGTCGTGCAACTCAGCGATGTCTTCTCTGCTTACACTGTCTGCACTTTCCTCCTCTGGGATATTCAGAGATTGGCCTGTGGTGAGTGACAGTTTTTCTCTGAGAGCGAAAAGTTCTCTATCTCTATCTGCAAGCGCCTGCTCCAGAAACAGTATCCGATCAGTCTGGACTTCATTTTCTGAACTAAGTCCATCTCCACTGTTATCTGAAGCAGAAATCATGAGACAATCAAGTGAAAATCATCAAATAACTTGAGATCGCAAAATGTATCATGTTTAAAATGCATAATGTTCAAGTATAAATTCTTAACTTCCTGTTTAGGTTTTGACTGAGGAAACCTGTCTTTCTGGTTGTCCTAACTAATATCTAAACATTACAAACATTTTTAGTTTAAAAACCACAATTTTCTCTACTAGATAGCAAGACAATTATGTAAGAAAATGGGATTGCTGTTACTAAAATAATCATTGCAGTTTAAAGTACATTCAGCTACACAAGGGCAAATATTAAACTTACCCTGGTGTGTCCTATCCAAATCCTTCACAGACAGGTCAGTCACATGACCACCTAATGACTCACCAGTAACCTAGGAAAGACAAGCCCTTGTTACGACAAAAAGTCTGCTCACACTAATGCATGCTTATTGAGAGTGCACTGGTCTGCTGAATTCCCACAGTAACTGCAGTTATTTGAACACCATAACAGACCATACCTTTTTAATACTTCATAACTATGCCCTTTTATGTGGGGCCAGAAATAGGAATAGATGATGCAAGTCGGGAGGATTATAATATCTCTGGCCTGATAATCTGTGAGACAAACCGTCTAGGCATTAATGTCACCTTGTGTCTGTTGCACCAGACACAGATTGTTCTATATACATCCAAATGAGTTTGCTATAGCAGACACATTGCACTAGACAAGTGCATCTTATTCTTTGGAGCATCTCCATTGCATTAATAACTTTTCATGCTTGTTTTTGGTTGCAAATTGTCCGATGACTATAAAAAGTAATAGAAAAATAGCTCAACTGTATAACAATTCATATGATTTGAAGTATTCATGTCCATAGCTTAAATAATGTATGACAGATTTAATACCAAGAACCCCAGGTACTTATTTGAACACTTAAGCATTAGCAAAAGTAATAGTAAAGCTTGCTTTAACTCTTACTAATTGCATTCAAAAGATTCAAAAGACTAACTGCACTGAAAATCGCAATGTTTAAAAACGTATTTTTGCAATCCACCTACCTGAACAGTCAGAAGTTGTTGCTCCAGTTCCTGTATCCTAGCAACTGCTTCCTCTCCTTCAGCTTTGCTTTTATCAAGTTGACCTAGAGCATCAGGTGCATTAGGACATAATTACTTTTTGGTCACAGTACAAACAACGTGCCCTATATTGTTAGTTTGGTTGACAAAATTCTTCCAAGGACAGTTTACTCAAACCACAAAAGCTGCTTTGAACTTTGTTCTCCTGGGCTGTTTACCTTGAAGAGATTGTAGAGTGAGTGTGATCTGAGACATGGTTGCTTGACTCTCCTGCTGTTCATCTGTAATGTTGCTCAGCCTTGCTTCTAGAGCAGGTAACACCTCTAAGAACTGTGCAGAGTCCGTAGGAATGGATAGTTCCTCTTCTGCCTCCCCAGTTGTCAAAAAATGAATTCCTCTCCAAAGTTTCTCCAGTGCATCCTTGGTTTGAAGTCCTGCTTTATGTTCCTCTTTACTGGCATCCAGTGTCTCTTTCAATGACTCAAGCTCATTTTGCATCTGTGCTAAGTGATCTCTTTCACTCTTAGATTCTTCTTCCCTTGCTCTTTCTACTTCTTCAAGCTTCTCCTGAAGATGATGAAGCTCTTCCATGCGACTTGCAAGCTCCACCTCCAGCTTCTTTGTCATTTCCTCTTTCTGTTTCTCTGTGACTTCCAGACAGGCTTGCAAGTTGGCCAGCTCTGTCTCAAAGCTTGTCTGTCTCTCTTGCAATGTCTCCAGTCGTTCTCTCTCTTCAGCTGAAAGTTTTTCCCTCAGTTCATCCAACTCTGTGGTCTTTTTCATTAATTCAGCTTTGAGAGCAATGATGTTCTGCTCCTTTTCACTGTCTGTTTTTTCTAATCTGGCTTCTAGAGATACTTTCATGTTGGCCAGCTCTGCCTCAAAGCTAGTCTCTCTCTCTTTAAATTTCTCTAGCATTTGGTCATTCTCTCTTTCTTTAAATTCAAGCTTTGCTCTCATTTCATCCACATCCGCTGTCTTTTTCAGTAATTCAGTGTTGAGAGCATTAATGGTCTGGTCTCTTTCACTTTCTTGTGTTTCTAATCTAGCTTCTAGAGATACTTTCATGTTGGCCAGCTCTGCCTCAAAGCTAGTCTCTCTCTCTTTCAATGTCTCCAGCATTTCTTCCTTTTCACTTTGCTCAGATTCAAGTTTTGTTCTCATTTCATCCAACTCTGTGGTCCTTTTCAGTAATTCAGCGTTGAGATGGGTAACGTTGACGTTGAGTGCACTGATGCTGTGCTCGCTCTCACTCTCTGATGTCTCCAATCTGGCTTCTAGACATACTTTCATTTTGGCCAGTTCTGCCTCAAAGTCAGTTTCTCTTTCTTTCAATTTATCCAGCATTTCTTCTTTCTCTCTTTCTTCAGATTCAAGTTTTGCTCTCATTTCATCCATCTCTGTTATCTTTTTCTGTAATTCATCGTTGAGAGAATTGACAGTCTGGTCTCTCTCACTCTCTGAAGCCTCTAGTCTGGCTCTAAGAGCCTGAAGTTCTTCCTCAGCTCGCATGGTCCACTGCTGCCTCTCCTCTTCTCTTAGTCTCTGGGCTTCTGCCAACTCCAGCTCCATCTGCCTGAACTGAGCAGTCAGAATCTGTAGAAATTAAACATTCATCATGTTTATTATCTTGCTTAAGGGTCAACAAATAATACAAACTGTGAAAGGAAACACTCCTATAATAGTTTTGAATGAACTGCTTCTTTAATCAGATTTTAGCCTAACTAGCTGAGACCACAGCATGCAACAAGAAATTCTGTTGGTTACTTGGATTCTATTTTTGATCACACAGCTGGGGTTTCCCGCAGTGAAATCCAACCGGTTCAAAATAACCACATAGCTGTATGTTATGGGCAAATATCTCTTGTTTGACTGATGATTTGTAACATATTTCGCTTTCTGTAACGACAGGGCACAGTTTTTACAGGGCACAGTGTAAAATATTTGTTAGGATGACCTGTTTCTGCTGGTCTGCACTGTTGAGTTCCTGCTGCAACATTTCTAGGACTTCTGAACGAGAACGCAAGGACTCTTCCAACTCCTCTATGCGCTGCTGGGATGCACGAAGAGCCTGTAAAACAATAAAACAGGATTAAAGCCCAACACAGAACGAGATATAGAGGTATAGATACTTGCTGCAGGGTTTGATTTATCAGAAATGAACAAATATTTAAAAGATCAGTCTTAATCAGAGCTTGAAAACGTGAACAAAAAAACATAACATGCCAAGAGTTGGATGCTGCTCACAGAATGTGAAACTAGACAGCTTAGATCAAAATTGCCATGGCAACATAATGAGCTATGATTTCATGCTTTATAATAACACACAAATATTGTTACAACACCTCAGGCTATCCCAAAACAAAAAAACTAACAAATATTAAAACAGCAAGACAATGATGTCCTTACAATGCTGCTCTTTTCCATCTCTCTCTCTCTCTCTCTCTCTCTCTCTCTCTCTCTCTCTCTCTCTCTCTCTCTCTCTCTCTCTCTCTCTCCTCTCTCTCTCCTTCTTATATATATATAATATATAGAGAGAGAGAGATATGATCAAAGATGGCTGTAAAAAATAAATCTGCTTTGCAAAAATCTAACCTTTCATTGAGGTAAAAGAATTGAAAGTGGGGGGGGGGGGGGGGACAAGTTGGAGAACAAGTTGGGAACAATTATTTGCCCCCTTCGTCTTCTAGTCGTCTTCTATAATGCCTGATGAGTTTGGAAAACACCTGACAAGAGATCAGAGAATATTCCTCCATACAGAATCTCTCCAGATCCTTCAGATTTCTAGATCCATGTTGGCGCTGCTTCTCTTCAGTTCAGCCCACTCAATTTCTGTAGGGTTCAGGTCAGGGACTGGGATGGCCATTGCAAAAACATGTATTTCATAATGTGATTTACCACTTTCAATTATTTTACTTAAAAAAAAATGTTATATTTTTGCTATCTATATATATGTGTGTATATATATATATATATATATATATATATATATATATATATATATAAGCAAGCACTATAGACAAGCACTATAGATGACGTTAAATGCTTTATCCTACACTTCTCTAAATGGACTCCCTAAAAACCTATTTAAAATAAAAATGAAACAAATTTAAACTAGTGAGTGAAATGAAGAATTTAACCTTTAGATCACCAACTTCTCAAGGTCACAGCAATAATTATAATAACCACAGTAATATATAATATATATAATCTTTATTGTTCTATTAATTTTCTATGTTTCTTGCTATTTTTGAAACCCTGTAACCAAAACATTGGACATGTCTGAATGAAGGTTATAAGTGTGATCATGAAATAATAAAATAGAATAAGAAATGTATAAAATTAAGCAATAAATGAATTAACCAAAAAATAAACCATAATGGGTAACAGGCTTTTGAATGTATCCTAAATTAAAGGTAGGGAGAGGCTAGCAATAACAAGCTAGTTTTGAAGTATGAGATCCCACCCCTAACTTCAGAGAGCTCTCTAAAGATTTGTCTCCTTCAAAACAAATGAACGGACACAGCAGAGTTTGCAAAGCGTCACGAGACAAAAGACGGTGTTAAATTACCTCGTGACTGTGTCTACAACGCGCTGATTACATGTGATGTCTGTGTGAGCAGGGTGTGAAGACGGAGGCATGGAAATACATACATGTTGACAGGCAGGTAGGACATCATATCATTGCATTCGGACCGAATGCAATGAATGGACGAACATTTTTTGGTCCTGAGGCTTCCACAGGAGATACATGTACATGTTTTAATATTTGTGATTGGTTGTGAAGAGAATTTCAACCAGTATAACAAAAAGTGCTCATAAAACAAATTGCCTACCCTAGCTTTAAGCTATACCTCAGTAGGAGCAAGCTAGTTTTGGACCTAATGTTGGTTTGTAGTTGCTGATACATTTTTATTTCCTATTATTAACACTTTGGCATGGTTGAGCTTGACGAACGCAGTCAACACTATAATCTGTGTAGAGACTAAGAAAAAGAAATATCAAAGAAAATGGAACATGAAAGGGGAACCTTATTTATGGAAAGTGCCAAAACATGAGAAATACCTGCTGTAAGTCTGGGTCATTGGAGGTCTGCGTGAGACTGAGGAGTTCTTGCTCATGTTTAAGGATTTGATCTTGAAATCGAACATCTTTTTCTTTCACCACAGCCTGCAGGATTCGCACCTGGATGACATTTAAAGACATTAAAAAAAAGTAGATATAGTATTTAAGAGCAAAAGACAAAAGAGAAATAAAACAGTACCTTCAAAAACCTTGACCATCATATGACACATTTCAAGATTTTAAGAAAATAAGTACCTCAGCTTAAAGTGCTTAAAGGAATAGTTTTGGGTGAAACGCACCTGCTCTGCGTGACCCTCTTCTCTCACACGCTGTTCAGCCTCCCAGAGCTGCTGTTGGAGCATCTTGTTGGATGACTCCGCCTGGCTGAGCTTTTCTTTCAGCTGCTGGAGTTCCTCCTCCACTCCTGGAGCCATTTGGAAAGAGCTCTCTGAATTCTGATTTTTAAAAAAAAAAATAATTATCATCATAATGCTGCAGGAAAAACTAATGAATTTGGCAAACACTGACTGTGTTAAGATGAACAATAGTAAGCACCACAATCATAATCATCATAATCATATTGGAATATATTGTCACATTAAATAATATAAGTTGGTCATAATAATTAATCATAATTAAATAATATAAATATGTCAAATTTACCTGACTGCTGTTCAAAGCCTCTTGTCCTTTCAGCTCAGAGATCTGTTTGTTTAGGGAGGCCATCTTAGCTTTGGCTTGCAGTTTAAGCTTCGTAAACTTGACTTCTGCCTGTTCTTTCTCCTCCTGTATGAGGACAAAAAAAAGCGTTAGACCTGTTAATATTCATGGTCTCGTTAGTAGGGGTGTCACGATTCTTCAAATCCTCGATTCGATTACATTCTCGATTCTAAGGTCACGGTTCGATTCGATTCTCGATTTTTACATTTATTTTTTTTAAGCACAGGTTGCTATGCCATTTTTAGACTAGACTTTTATGTAATATATGACCTTTGTTCGCAATGTACCACACTACATTGTCAAATTTAAAACATTTAGTAACAAAATAATGTTACAATAACTTATATCTTCAGTCAATAAGAATCTTAAGCAAAATAACCTGCCATGTAGTTTCTCTTTTGTAACTGCAGTCTTATTCACAGAAGATGACATTCAAGTTCACAACAAAACAAACACGGGTTAACAGATACATCTATGTTTTCCTTGCTTTACCTCGGTCTTAAAGTACAAACATGACTGTGAAAAATATTAGTATTTAATGTAGAACTTAATTAAATGCATTTATGATGAAATTACAACATTTTCATGTCATGTTCATTTTGACCACGAACTGTGCGCTGTCACTTTAACTATAGTCAAAAATAGACTAGGTGCGGAAATGAACGACACTTGTCTATTTCGTGGAGGTGGAGAATCAAGTTATTTGTGACATGCTAGATTTATTGTTTAAATATTTATATTGTTCTGAGTCTGCTGTTTTTGTCAATTTAAAGTTTTAATTTAAAAAGTGGAAGAATGGTACACGCACTGACGCACATACAGTAGGAGAGCTTGCAACTGTGGCTTTTTTGAAGCGCGAACTTTGAACGCGAATGTGAACGTTGTCAACATAACTCACTGAAAATCATAAATTCTCCCACTGTCCCACACCTGCGATATCAGTGAAAGAGGAGGTCAGAAGTCATGTCGATGGGTCTCCTGCATCTGCAGTAGCCATGCTATCTTTTGACTGGCTGTAGCTAAGGTAGAAGAGGACTCCAGTCGCAGCACTTCAACACGCGTGCTTTTTTCCGCTTTGCAAACCGACTGGACGTGACATGAGGGTGTGGCAGTATCGACGATTCCATTTTTGAATTCGATGATCGAGATTGTGACTTAATTTCGATCGAAATCGTGACACCCCTACTCGTTAGTGCCACTTGTTTGTTCCTTTCTCATTATCCAAGCCCACACCTTGAACTGTTTTTCAGTGCTGGCGAGCAGACTGTCCTTCTCTTGAATCAGCTCCTTCAGCTGAACCACCAGCTGCTCTGTCTGGGCCAGCCGCTCCAGGACCTCTTCTGAGGGGCCCGGGCCCTCCACGGATGCTTCAGAATCAGGCTGGGGCTGAGGAACCAGCCCATCCTGCTCCAAAGACAATATTCGAAGTTTAGAGCGGGTTCTCTAGATGGTTAATTACATTAAAGTCGGTGTGAAATGGATCTATTTCAACAAATTGCATGTTGTAGATCTTACTGTGAACAGTTCATCCATGTATGCATCTATTTTTTTCATTTTAACTTTGCGAAGAATCAAATGTCTGTCTCTACTTCTGTTTCATCACAATATTCCTTTTTAAGGAATATTATTGTATTTATTGTAAATGATTTATCCATGCACTTGCATGTGCCCTCGTAATCTTTAATCAAAATAACTCTCGACTTCTCTTCTCTGATGACGTGTTTACCGGCATGTCTACCTACATTTTTTCTTCTTCAAGAAGCCGTACACCACGAGAACAGACTATCACAACTTCCATTTCATGCCGACTTTAAATTAGCACTGCTCTTTTTCAGCCACTTATGCTCGTCTTGTCCTTAGTGGTCCATGCCACTACAGAATTTTGTGTACTACTCACCTGTAAGTCTCCATCGGAGCGTTCCTCACCCGAGAGCTCCTGGAGGACCGAGGACACCCCTTGGGTCAGCCGGCTTAACATGGCTGATTTGCATGTAAAGATATGCAATGAAATGTTAGTTCACAGCACAAGTATTTTCTATCAAGCTCTTTACTGAAACTGTTTTTAGCACGTTTAGCATATAAGTAAAGACAAAGCCAGAATCAGATAATGACAGATAGACTTTCAATTAATTATTGATTAATTTATTTAAAGGGAAATTTAGCTCTCTAGATGCCATATGAGCCAACACCTAGTAATGATAGTTTGGCATTAAATATTAATTTTATTTAAATATAACAGGCTTCTCTGTTGCATTACATCACATTAATAAATCAAATCCATATGTGCACAAAGTAAATACATTACAGTTTGGTCAGTCTATATATTTGTGTTATGTTGTATTTCTTATAGATTTTGATTGGGCACAGACTGTGCACAACCATAGACAGTAAAAAAAGCACATGCATACCTCAAACATAATGAATAACTAGATCACTTGATGAGCTCAAATCAGGATCCTTTAATGGTTACGTAATGTGTGTCCACTGTACTGACAGTAACCAAAGGAGGCGTGAACGGAATAACAACATTGTGTCTATCTTTCCTGGTAATAAATAACCACCTTTGGCAGAGCCATTTAGCGGAGAAAAACGAAGTGAACCGAAAAACACCGAATCAAATATAACTGACTGCGGCTGCGTCGCTTTCATTTTGTCTACACAACAGCAAAGATTATTGAGCGACTCTTCTTCCTTGTGTTTCAAAACCGATTGATATCAGCACAAATGTTCGAGACACATAAAGGTATGACTTCTATGTTTCATAATGGTAATAAAACGGCATTGTTAAAGCCCAATGAGCGGCAGTAATGAGCGCAGGCTTTAAGTGAGCTCGTGCTGATGACTCGTAAACAACTGTAACGATATTTATAAAATGTACTTGTGTTTGTGCATGTCAGCGGATGAAAACGGTCAGATGCAGCTTGTTAATGTTATTAAGCATGAAACTAACCTGTGTAATCGGCGCAGGGAAGAGCTGCGTGGTTTATTTGATCAATTTCGTCTCCAGGATTTCAGAGCCACATCACCAAACATCCCGGAAACAGAAACCCAGCGCTGTGATTGGACCACGCATGGGAGCGTCTGAAAACAACAAGTCACACAGTGAGCCGCATAACTGTACGCCAAGGGATCGTCAACAAATATAACATATAATCAGAATTTTAGTAGGCATGATTTGCAAAAGATAATAGGAACAAATTACAAATATTAGTTTAGTTTTGGAGTTAACCGTTACATAATGGTTCAAAACAGAATTGGAGGACATGATTTAAAACTTAACATGATTGTTCATTACGGAAAACAGTTAGGACGCAGTCTCCTTCTGTTGGCACACTACGCCACAGTGTTTATAAGCTTTGTATCTCGTTCTGTGAACATTTTTGTGGAAGTGATCAAGTGGACGTCGATGATTGCCAGATGCACAGTATCGGTATTTGAATCCATTCATAGGAGCCTACATTGGCTGACCAGAAGACGCAGTAGTAGGACGTCCAAAGAAATGCTTTCCAGCAGCGACACCGAGTCGGAATGAAGGACGACATTGTTATGAACTCAAAGGAGAACAATATCATGACATAAAAATACTTAATGAAGAAACAGATTTTACATGGATCTTATATGGAGTTGCACTCCAAGGAGAACAATATCGCATCAGGGGTGTATTCCAGAAAGCAGGTTATGTGACATACCCGGGTATGTTTAAGAGTAAGTAAGCGGATAACCTCAACTTTCGGTTCCAAAAACGGAGGTAACTTTCAGGGTATGTTAGTAGTCATAGCAACTCACTCTCTGAACATAACCTGCTCCGGAGCAGGTTATGTTGCAGAGTTAGTTTGTTTCAGAGAGGTGACAGAGCAAGGCGTGCCCTGACCATTTTAATTAGCACTATATATCCCTACTTTATACAGTCACGATAATTTTTAATTATTAAATAATTTTTAAATAATTATGTGCACATTAGACTACTGACTGCCTACTGAGAATTGTTGCTTGCTAGCAGATTGTCTTGTGTCAAACTTGGTTATCTATCATTTTTTAGCCTATGTTGTGTGATGATGTTGCTCGTTACTTATTGTTGTGTGTTGTATCTGTCTTATCATTACTTTTTTATGCTGTTATTATGTGTGGACTGTAAAAAGTCATTTTTTGTTTTTATATCTTGATTTTAGGTTGCCCTCATAATAACTGGCCAGGGACAACAGATGAAAATTAGCCTGTTGAGCTAACTCTGGCTCATTTACAGTTATTTTACTGTTAATTAATGAGCACTGTCCCTGTAAAATAAACATATAAATGAAAACGAAAAAAATGAAATGTTTCTAATGATATAACTCCTCATATAACATCATTACTGGTCCCCACTAACTAGTTAATATGTGGCAAAGAGGAACCCCCCCAGTGAACCCAGTAGACCAAAGAGATGGCAGGGTGGTACAAGACATGATTTGCCAAAATCACTTTAATTAAAACCAGTTAACAGTCAAGTGTTGTTCATTGTTTCTTTATTTCTTGTAACAAAAGACACTTGTATTTATTGCTTTAGATTTCATTCAACAACAAATGACAGATTAATGTTCACATACTGTTTCCCACCTTAAGCTGGTGCAGTGCTCCAGCAATTCAATTTCAAGTCTGGCCTTTTTTAGGTTAAGCCTTTTCTCCTCCATTTGAAGCTGTATAAGGTCCATCTCCATGTCACTTTTTCTGATTTGCTTTTAAGGGGGACCTTATACAGCTCTTTGGCAGGCAACTAGAAAGACTGAAAAAGACTGTAATACAAACACAGACCAAATATTTAAATGAGGAAGGAGAACTGCAGAACATTTCTTACACTGCTAAGATTCTGTGTGGAGGTAAATGGACCCTCATCTGTATTAAAATCTCCTGCCATATTCTGTAAAATGACAATGGCAATTTATTTATTCTCTTATGTAAAAAAGGGGGAATGCATTGTATATATCATACCTCTATGGGCCTCCCCACATTTTCTGTTTCTGTCACAGCAGAAGTGGTCTCTTCATCGTCATCCTACAGTGAAAATAATGAAGGATGCTTGGTCTAGCTAGCAAACAGATACCTAAAGACGATCATCACTTACAACTGTGACTGAGTGTGGTGTTGCAGGATGATCCAATAATACAATGTGGCCATCAGCAACTGCAAGATAATTAAACCAAGATAATCATGCATATTCAATACTCAATGTATATTCTTAAACAAATACAACTAATAAAGAAGGGCAGTAGGAACATCTAAGAGTACTAGTAATAAGATTACAGTATACAGCATATGCAGTCAAAGCAGCATGCACACTGCACAATGAATCAATGACTGTAAAATGCATTCAAAATGCCTTTTTAAAATGGTGACAGTGATGATGATTTTCTTTATTAAAATACTGACAAAAACAGTGAAAACATCAATAAATCAATAAGTATTAATATGGCTCAACTACATTTTACTAAGCCACCTGTCTTGGTAGCTGAGTCTGATGAACGGCCCCTTGGAATCCCATCGCCCACAGGTCACCCTTTATTCAGGGACAGTGCCAGCTCCTCAGCTGGGGTGAGGGGAGGTGGAGGACCCCCACCTGTTTTACGGGCCTCGGCCTTCTTTCTATTGGCTACATAGAACACTAAATTACATTAGATACTAAATTACATGGCGTCACTAACAAGTTTAGTAAGTTTAGAAAATATTACCTTGCTGGAGAATGTTTTTGACTTTCATTTTCATTTTGACTTGGCTCACACTTCTTCTGGCTCCAGAAGGATTACACCTTATAGAACCTAACATATAACTAGCCAATTATGTGCATTACTACTGTAATATTAAGAAATGTATGGAGGCCAACAAGTAAATAGGCTATTTGTCTATTTTTACATGCCCCAAATAATTTTTGGCTAATGACAGGGGAAAATAGCCCGTTTATAATTTTCTAAACTCACGCATTTACTCTGTCCGTTTTTTTATTTATTATTTTTTTATTATTATTATTTGTATCTGTTTATCAGTATTGCTTTTTTTAGTTTTAACGGGCTTGTAGTCTTCATAAGCCAGCATTAAAACCTCCAACTCAGTTTCACCGAAGTATGTCGCTCACTTTTTTTTGTCCCTTGGTTTCCATGGTGACTCCTGAAATCTGCGATCCATTGAAAATGTCTTTATGTACTCGCCGTGTGCGCGCATTAACTCTGGGTTACCAATAGGAGGTTGATTAAACTAACTCCTCACAGGTGTTTTGGAACCGACATACCCAGAGTAAGCAAGTTTGGGGTTAATCAACCAAGAGTTCAAGGTTTATCTGACGGTAAGTTAACCTTGCTTTCTGGAATACACCCCAGTACATGATGCAGAAGTTTGTTGTGTTTCTGTACTACTCTCTGACTTGTACGTTACAAGTCTCAAGTTTCTGTTCACTTGAAAGGGCTCACTCAAAGCAAAGCGGTTGAGAGAGAGAGTCCACCACTGTGTTAACCACACCGGATAGCCTGAAGACTGAACTCAACACCTGTTTTTCAAGTCTAGACCAGTATTTTACTGGAAGGAAAAACAATGCAAACATTTAGATAAGTAGGCCTACATCCTAACTCGTTTTGCCTCACAGTTAATACTAAACAGTGTTGTTTTTGCCTCAACAAGTTCTTTATAAATCATTCTATATCCACTGAGTGCAGTTTAGCAGTGAGGGAGACAAATTAATTATATTAGCACATGTGTGTCCGATTGGACATTATGGTTTGAGCAAGTGTATGTTACGTAAAAGAATCATCTAATCATAGTAAATCAAGTGGGATCAACTGAAACAAGTGGGATTTGTATCATCGAGCAGAGAAAACTCAGTTATTCAGCTCCAAAATATGTTTTAATGGGTTACATTCACATTTCAGGAGTTCTCAGAAGCGAGCAGTGCTATTTTAGTATCATTGATATACTATTATAGTTTTTATTAATATTTTAGATTATAGCCTATATATAATTCAATTTGAGTTAACTCTGAGCGGAGGTTGTCACAGTTTGATAAACTTCTGGACAGTGCTGGCCTGGGTAGATTACTTACAAACTGTAGTCTGTTACTGATTCCAAATTACATTAAAAAACTTTTAGTTAGTAATGTAATCTAGATTACTTATTTTAGGTAATGTATTCTGATTACTTTTGACCTTACTCGTTTATAACATTGATTTGAATAATCTTGTACCATATTGAAAGAAAAAGAAAATATATTCCATTCTTTATCAACAACATGTGCAATTCCACAAACCTGGAAGACCTTCTTAACATATATAGACTTTTATATAAAGGAAAGTTTAAAATTTAACAAAGAAGCAGAATTAATTAATTGAATAATTTACTGCCATTGTGAGAATAACATGTAATCAATAAACTGTAGTTTGATTACGAGCATTATTATCTAACAAGTACTTCATTTTTTTGATTACGTAACCCATATCACAAGTAATCAGTTACTACCCAGCACTCCTTCTGGAGAATAGGAGACTAAAAAATATACTAACCTCACAAAATAACAATTTTGGCTGTTAAAGTTTCTCTGTAATGAATCTGTTTGTATTATTATTAAATAAAAGACTGAGCAGATCTAGCAAGCTTTACATAGTTTGAGCTTGAGAAGAGAGAAAATGTGGGATCTCTGGTATCTCTATTTATAGGCTTAATATCTACAGATCTCATTCCTGTTATAGACTATGAATTTTTAAATGGTATTAACTACTAATATTATTGTTGAAGAATATATATACCGACCAATATAATATGGATATGGTGTGTCTAATGTCACAATCAAATGCTAACAAACTGAAAAAATGTATTTCATGTGAAGAATCTGGATGCTCCAATGATTTTTGTTATTATACTATTTCTATACATTTTATTTTGGCTAGACTATACATGTCAAAATGTAATTATTGCAAAGGCTTTGTCATGTGTGATTAAATGAAAAAATCGACTGAAGCTTGTTGCCATGGCAGTATGATGCCTCAAAATTGTTACATGTCTATTAATGTGCATTTATATGAATATGTCATCATTTGACAATATCATTGAAAATAAATTTGGAAACAACTTGCACAAGACACTTTCACGTCAGTTGTCTTTTCATTAGAAGTCCAGAAATGCTGATGCAGTTGCATCCGTTCACAGGCCGTCACATGGGAATGTTTGTCAGCATGTCCCCAATCTCACATGCAATTACCAATGGTCATCCCAGCCATGGTCACCCTTAAGCCTCACATACACAGTGAGCTGGATTAGTCAAAGTTAATATCAATAAGATGGAGTTGGTGGGGTGTGTCTGATCCCAGGCTGGTACAAAAGCCTCCCGAGGGTGCCCACCTCTTTCTTAGGTCCCAGTGTCGTGTGTCTGTGAGAAGCGAAACGCTCGCCTGCACAGCAGACCAGTTGGGCGTCCTGCAGAGTAGCTCCAGTCCAGCTCTCCACAATAATCCGTTCTCAGTTTAGCGATGGGGAATTCAACGGGCACCACCGTGGACGACCTGCAGGCCGTTGAAATGCATCTGTGGTATAAGAAGTTCATGACTGAGTGTCCATCCGGTCAGCTCACTCTGCATGAGTTCAAACAGTTCTTCGGACTCAGAGGTCTGGATCCTGAGGCCAATGCCTACATCGAGCAGATGTTCCGCACGTTCGACATGAACAAGGTGAGTGAAAGACAAGAAAACAAGATATAAAGTAACAGAGTGAATAGTAAAATTGGTGACGGATGCCTTTGAAAAGTTTCTGCCAAAAGTTATTTCAAAGACAGCTTCAGCACAGCTGCAGTATTTGAAGTATGTGTTTTTATTAAAAGCTTGGTTATAATATGCAGGTTTTGAGGCTCATTGCATTCTGTTACATCAGACAGATCAGAAACTATGTTTGCTAAGATCATGCCAGATGGACTTCTGCTGATTCCCATCTTTTTTTCAAAGAAAAATTATTTAAATTTCTTTCAATAGCAGTCAGAACTGTGTGTGTGTGTGTGTGTGTGTGTGTATATCACACACACTACCGTTCAAAAGTTAGATTTTTTTCAGCGAGATGCATAACAATTTATAAAAATTGACAGTAAAGACATTTGCATTGTTACATTGTTCTATTCCAAATAAATGCTGTTGAACTTTCTATTCATCAAAGAACACAGAAAAAATATATCACGGTTTCCACAAAAATATTAAGCAGCACAACTGCTTTCAACATTGATAATAATGCAAAATGTTTCTTGAGCACCAAATCAGATTACTATGATTTCTGAAGGATCATGTGACACTGAAGACTGGAGTAATGATGCTGAAAATTCAGCTTTGCCATCAGGAATAAACTACATTTTAAAACATATTAACATATTTTTTTATATATATATATTATATAATAATATATTAACACTATTACTGTTCATTATATTTTTATTACCACATAAATGCATTCTTGATGAGTATAAGAGACTTTTCAAAAACATAAAAAACCTTTTGAACGGTAGTGTGTGTA
This sequence comes from Chrosomus eos, assembly GCA_036326025.1. Classification (NCBI taxonomy): domain Eukaryota; kingdom Metazoa; phylum Chordata; class Actinopteri; order Cypriniformes; family Leuciscidae; genus Chrosomus; species Chrosomus eos. The sequence continues at coordinate 18,362,068 of CM070822.1, forward strand.
TATATATAAATATATATATATCTATATGTACACACTACCGTTCAAAAGTTTTTTTATGATTATATATAATAATCACTGTCCAGAAAGTCAGCACACGTGAGTTTGCTATTTGTTGAGTCAGATCAGAGCAAAGCTCGGATCATATACTGTGTTGTCTGGATCTATATTTATAGCGCTATATTTGGCACCTCATGTCAGCTTTTATTTACAGTGACTGATATTTATAGAATGAATAATAAGCTTATCTATGAGATTAACATTTGGATTTGAGATTGTATTATAGAATCCGATCCCACTCACGTGCCGTAACAACTAGTTTTCTCCAAGTCAAAACATGTTTTCATAGTTTCATCGCACTAAAACTGTTTTAAGCCTCATGATAGTATTGCTTTTTATATCTTGATATGAGCATTTTATACAAGATTCCCAAGATACAGCTTAATTATGGAATTTAATGAGTATGCCATTAAACGTGAGTTTGTCAATACGCATCAAGCTAAATCTCTGCCATTCACTGTACGATTGTGCCTCCCTCGTTGCTCGGAGAGAAATCAATAAAAGATCAAGCAAAAGACAAATTAAAAATGAAATCAACCACTTGGTAATGACAAAATACCAAAAAAAAAACTTTAATTTTATCTTTATTCTCTATCATAAACTGTTCAAGTGTAAGCTATTATATAATGATCATTTTAATGAATTTCAAATTTTTTAAATATGAAATTATTTTGATCAAATTATCCATGATTACACATTTCATATTAAAATGTATAATTAATTGATCAATTTCTGATAATTAAGTGGGATGATTGAGTGCCTGCATAGTTTCCTGATATTTATTTTACAATAGAAATATCAAAGACTACAGAAATTTTATCTAGGAAATTAGATACATTTGGTAACACTTAAAAAACAGGTCTCATTTGTTATCACTAGTTAATCTATTAACTAACATTACATTTGTAACTTTATTTATAAATCTTTGTTAATATTAGTTAATTAAAACCCAGTTGTTCATTGATTTTTCATGTCAGTTCACAGTGCATTAACTAATATGAACAAATACAACATTCAATTGTAAAAATGTATTACTAAATGTTAAAATTAACATAAAAATGAATACATGTTGTGAATGTAGAGTTCATTCTTAGCTAATGTTATCTAAAGAAGTTAACTAATGAAACCTTATTGAAAAAAAATGCTGAGCTTCCAGGCTTTTATATGCCAGTTCAACAAGCAGAATAAAATATCCACATGAACAAACCTCAAGTCCTACATTGCCTGTGACCTTCTCCCTAACACTGCCCTAGATAGTTGTGTCACAAAGAGAGGTGACATTGAGGAAAGTGTATTGACCTGAGGATTATGTCTGCGACAAGTGGCTGTGTCCGTCTCTCAGACGCAGACCTTGGAATAGGCAGTAATCCTCCAGAGGGCACCCTCATCATCCTAATCGTGATCCTCATCACCTCCATCATCTAAATATGTGCAAGCATACGAGAAGAGAACAAAGGATTCATTAAGGATTAATGTGGGAACACATGCATATTAGAAACATTTGAATATTTTACCACCATTAAACATTTTATATTATAAACAGCAACTTTATAAAACGGATAGATCCAGATGTGGATGCTGATTGGTGGCTACATCTCAAAAATCTTCCCAGCCCCCGGTTTCAGACTAAAATGCATATCTCAAAATATGTCAATGCCATTGTTTTGCCTCAAGATTCACAACAGTAATGTTCTTTTCTAAGATATAATTATAAAAGCTATAAATGTCCTAATTGAACTACAGCCTAATCCTGGCTTAATCTAAGCCCTGTCTGTGAAACCAGGCCTTAATGTACTTTATCAATTTCCTGCATAGCTATTTAAAAGCAAACCAGACATTATACACAGTACATTTAAAGAGTATTACGTCATTCACAACGTAGAATGCACTCAAAAATATTTAGGCCTATATTTAAGATGTATTTGAATTGCATTTAAAATGTCCATCCATTTGGATTACAGTTTTAACATAAATGAATAAACTTAATGTAATGCATATTTGTCAGTCATACATATATAAAACTGGTAAGATTTTTGCACTCAAAAAATCATGGGATAGTTTAACTATTTGCATACAACATATTTTTAAAATGATAATTTCAAAATGCATTTGTTAAAACTGCTTAGAATCGGTTCTTTGTGAAAAAAGGGCAAATGGTAAAATATGATTAGCTGTGAAAAGCATAATTCATTTAGTTGAAATAAAATGTATGTATTAATGTATATGTATTTAAAAAAGTCAGTTTATTAGTGCTATTTTAGAAATCTTACCCGTTTCATATTAGCAAATTAAGTTTATTAGTATGCTAAAATAGTGTTATCCAAATGGATGGAATTATTATATTTGCAATTCAAGAGCAATCTTACGTTTAGGCCTATTTTGTTTCTTGAATGAGTCTCAACAGTGGTTCAAATGTTCATCTCTTTTGCAGGATGGTTATATAGACTTCATTGAGTACGTGGCTGCTCTCAGTCTAGTAATGAGAGGAAAGATGGAGCACAAACTGCGCTGGTACTTCAGACTTTATGATGTTGACGGCAACGGCTGCATAGACAGACACGAGCTCCTGAATATCATAAAGGTAGGAACGATAATATTTTTAAAACTGCACTAGATGGCTATGAAAATAAATGATAGTACTCTTCATAAAAATGGTTTCTTTTACGTTAGGCCATCCGCGCCATCAACGGAAGCGAGTCACAGGAAGTGAGCGCTGAGGACTTCACAAACCGTGTGTTTGATAGGATCGACATCAATGGAGATGGTGAGTGCAATAAACTCTCACACTGAAATGATGCGAAATTCAGTCTTCAAAAGGGCATGATTGTGAACTTTTCTCCATTCATCAGGGGAGCTTTCACTGGAGGAGTTTGTAGCAGGGGCACGCAATGATGAAGACTTTATGGAGGTGATGATGAAGAGTTTAGACCTCTCGCACATAGTGGCCATGATCCATAACCGGAGACACAGCGTATAAGAAACTGTCCACATTCATATGAGTCACTTACAGTCTCTTGATCAGAAAACAAGAGCAACCTTCACTTATCAAACTTCACCTCCACTGTCTAATTCTAAAAACACAATCATTTCAAACAAAGACTGAGTTAAAGGCCCAAGAGATTAAATTGGTGTGGGACGTCCCACATCTAATACTGACTGTTTCCCAAAAACAGCCTTCTTGCTAGAAAGTGGCTTCAAGGGGAAAGAATCAGTATGAAGTGGATGTCCATTTAGAGGGCTTTATTTTTTTATTACTTTATTATTTATTCTTGTATTAGATGCCTCAGAGAAAGACATGAATATTTGACTAATAAGTGGTAGTTGACAAATACATTCATTCAAAAGTTTGTGGTTGGTAGGATTTCGTCTTTGAAAGAAGTCTCTTATGCTCACTAAGGACACATTTATTTATTTATTGTGGAAACGGACGCATTCATTTCCCAATTGCTTTGAGAAAGTTCAAAAGAGCAGTATTTAATAGAAACCGAAATCTTTTGCAACTATGTAAATGTCTTTGTCTTCAAATTTGATCAACGTAATGTGTCCTTGCTCAATAAAATTATACATTCCTGTAAAAAAAAAAAACTTACCGACCCCAATCTTTTGAACTAAAATGTATGTCCACTGTAAAGTTTTTTTTTTTTATGAATGTCCAAGTGAAGGTGTATATTTTTGGTATTGTAAAGGGTCACCTTTTTTAATAAATGTATCTTTTTTGCTATTTTTAAAGAATTTTAGAGCATTTTAAAGTTGATTTAGTGTCTCAGTTACTAAAAGGTCAAGAATAAATGACCTCATATTATTTGAATAAACATTTGTTAAAACAGATCTAGATGAAGTATTATGCTGCGTGTCAAACTGTCATGTCAGGAATGTTTACTTTTTTAACAGATACTTGCATATTTTAGTTTGTGCAGTGTATAAGAATGGACATGGCTTGTTCTGCATTGGTATAGACATTATGAAGGTGCCTTCTGTTGTAGGACTACAGGACCTACCATAAGCTTGTTAATGTACTGCTTGTGCTTCCATTTGTACATTAAAGACATAATAACTGACACATGAGGTGCATGAGTTCATGCATGAATTAGTTAACTGCTTACACCAAAATGACCCTTTGCCCTTTGTCTCAAGCCCCGGTCTTCTATCCAGATTACGTCACCTTGTGAAAACACATGAGTCACATTTGGAGCCTTTTTAACCGTGGACCCTCAGTTTCTATGACAACAGCAATCTATTACCATAGAGACCTCGTGAGTCAGACGCAGCATCAGCTACCTCTCAAAAGCTGAATTAACAGACCGCAAAACTAAAAGCCTAGTTTTCAATCAATCACTTACACTCCACTGCACCCACAGTTCCTTTCTCCAAGATCCTCATTTGGTTGTCATTCTGGGTTGTTTGCCTACGTCAGAGGGTGATTGGTATTCATGCCAGCTTTGCCATCTTGTTGCAAAAGGATAAGGAGGTCAGTCCTCTGAGCTGAGCTACCCTTCTACAATGGATCCAAATAACACAAGACATATTTGTAATACAGATGCATCGATCATTTAAACGTTGTTGAAGGGTTGTGTGCAACTGTGGTAGTACCATGAATCCTGGGAGAGATGTTATGCCAGTCATGATGCAAACACATCGCATGGACATCAGCAGATGGGAATAAAGCCTGATGCATATAAATGAATTATTATTTGGTACAATCAATTAGTAGTAGAGCTTGTACCTGCCATTAGAGCAACTAAAAGAACTTGCTTTTTGAAAAACACACATTATGTACCACCTTATCTTACAGTAAAATATATGTATTTTTAAAAACATAAGCAATTAAATTGATCAGATGTGACAATACAGACAGATTTCCTTTTAAATCAATGTTGTTTTTGTAACTGAGGAAAATAACCAGAAAAAATACATTTTAAATGATAACATTTCACATTGGTTATACTGTTTTTGATCAAAAATGTAGCCTTGGTGAGCATAACTTTAAAAAACAAAACAAAAATGTGTTGTTTTTTTTTAAACGTACCAACCCCAACTTTTGAACGATAGTGTATGAAAAGTAAATTGGACCCATTCTTATAACAAATATACAGTTTTATTAGAACAATTTTAACTTGTGTCACATAATAACACGCCAAACCCATCACATTTCCCTTGGAGGGATGAGTCTCTTTAAACGGGTATTTTCTGGTTGGACTAATGAATGCAGGAACTTCACATAACATCATTTATTCATCCTGCAGTCCATTCAAGTAATCTCAAGTGTTTTTGCCTGATCAGATGCCCGCTTCATATCCACTGCAGCAGCCTCACAGAAAGTCGTACAGATACCTCACCACATCGAAGCTTACAGTTCTAGGATGAAGAAGACACAAATAGTCAAAAAGCTAACACAAAAACAAACTATTAGATGTGCAGTTAAAGGTTAGTAAACTAAATCAAAGACCCCATTTACATCCATTTTAGGAAATAAGATGGTCAGAAGAACCAAATACAAGTGCAGTTCTGTGAAGGGTCAACATGGAGTAACACATTGACATTCTCGAAATGATCACATGCAGTCACAGGACATGCCAGGTCTAAACAGTGATCAATCTTGCCTGACCACTTGTGATCAGGTCACTAGAGGCGGATGTTACAATCCAAGTTCAAAAGGTCAATCCATCTCAAACACACACCTGGAGATTGCAAGAATGAAGTCCAGAGATACAGCACATTTGTATTTGGGTGAGTCCAGCTGGTCATCATGCCCCACCTGAGAGAGAAGCTGCAGAGTAACTAGAGACGAAATCTGTAAAACAGAAAGCAAAAGACTGTATTTCTATATTGTATCATGACTTTATATATTATCTTTGAATGATAATATTTATTTATCATAATATATGACTGAAGTTCAAGTTCAGGTTATTCAGCTTTCTGGGCGGCCAAAAACCTTGAAGACCAATTTGTGTCCCATAGGAAAATTATTAAAATGCAAATGTTGTCATAGCGTGAGTCACACATGCAGCTGAAAAACAGCATTTTTGAAAAATACACAAGCACTTACAAAGAGCAATATCTAACCTATGAAAGATTTTATAACACAAAATAAATAAATACTGAAAATTCTCAAGATTTTACTGCCGCCTGGAAATCACAATTTTAAAATGGATAAGCCATGCTGAAAGATGAAACACTGCCTCCCAGTGTCTAACATGATTCCAAGACTTGCTTTTGCTGCCACATTGCATATAACTGTCTTATTGTTTTGCCTGAGCTAATAGACATGAATGGCATAGCGTGTTATTATCTGAAACACAATTGTTTGCCAAATCTTATGATTTGCTCAATGAAATGACCTGTGAGAAGACACTGGCTGTAGGTGCAACTCTGCTATCAACCACACTGTAGAATATGGCCAACAGTCTGTCAAGAGGAAAAGGCTTCGGTCCCAACAGATGGTTACTAGTCTGTAGCAAAAAGACAAAATCAGAGAGAAAAAAGATGACTAATAAACCTGCAGAAAGAATAGTCATGAACAACACAACAGGAGAAACACCTCACCTTCTCATGTTTCTTCAAGAAATTAGTCTTTCTTATTTTCCCGTGACTCTAAAGGAAGGCGGGAAAAAAAGCCTTTCTTTAGTGATCAGATGATTCATGGATGTGCAGATCTCTTTTGGACTGAAAAGTTATGCTTAGATAATAAAGAGGGGATCAGAAAGCTGTAATAAACCTTGAGGAAGAAGCGTCGATCTGTGCGGGCAGGGTTAAAGGAGGCCAGGTACGCAGCGATCAGCAGAAACTTGGAGTAATACGGCAGCTCTATGTGAGCGTGTGCTGATAAACCTACAGGAGGAGAAAGAGACTTCTCATTGGTTGATATCAGCAAAGGGAATTGATTTCCATCGGTCAAAAGGATACAGAATAATAAATCAAGAGCAGTCTAAAAATGACTGTCTAAGCAAATTCCATTTGCTAATAACAAAAATGGTTTACAAATTAAAAAGAGGGTACTTATAATACATTTACAAACTGATTGTAATGTTTTTGGACACTTAATTTCATGTCATTTAGAATTGAATGAAAACGTATTAAAGGCATAATATACAATTTTAGCCGCTGGAGGTCGCTTATTCAAAACAAAGGCGTATTAGTGATTTCGCAGAAGTTGTTGTCTTTACCTCTACAGCCGGTGGAAGAGAATCCGACGGGACTCGGGTAAAAATCATGTTCATGGATGAGCAAATGTATTAAAGATTTATTAACTTTACTGTAGTATGAAGCAGAGTTGGGCTAAAAGCCGTTGGAGCGGAACGAGGCCACTGGAGCGTTTGCTAATGTGACAAGCACGACAAACGACATGAGAGCAGTGGAACTTTTATTATGCCACAGACGACCGCTTCTTCCGGTAATGCGTATGTGGGGTAGCGCAGCGCTGTTTATGATATTATTATTGAGTGTGTTGAAAGTTAGAATGCTACTCTGTGGGTTCACTACTATGCAGCTACTTTAAAGCACTTGTTGGACACAGCAGTGAGCTAGATCGATATTAGACATGGTAAAACAATGGTACTCACGGTAAATCAAGGAAACGAGATTCAAACATTAAGATTAACTATGTTTAGCTATATAACAATGATTAGTTTCTGTCAATGAATGTATCCAAACAGTTGCTCACCTGTCTAATCAAACACAATATATTAAAGCGGCTTTGGTGTTTCCATGGTTTCTGCAAAATAAAACCAGAAATCGCGGGTAACCTGAATATGATGTCATTGATAGGCGACGCATGGACACAGTCTGTGCCCTGGTTTAAATTGCTTATTTCTCTGGATTTAAACATTTAGTTTAGGATAATGTAAGTACACAAGTCAACAAAATATATAACATTGTTTAAGTGGATATTTTAATCCAAAAATCTTACATATTGTGCCTTTAATAGTTAAAATTATTATTAAATGCAATTAGCTGAACTTTAGAGTAGGACTTAAGTACATCTTTATATGTAATTTCAAAATATATTTGAAATTATACAATGTCACAAATTATACAATGTCATGATTTATTTTTAAAACATGACTTTTATTTTTTATTTTAATGTTTGTATCCCCTAGGATACGTCGCTAGCCTGGATGCCAGCCCGAACCCCGCCCACAACATTTTTTGGTCGGGAAGTTCGGTCTGGACTCGATCCGTTGAGGAGTAATTATGATCAGCCAAAAAATGGTCGGACCAATCAAATTGCCAGGGCGGGCTTTATACGATGATTGACAGATGATGTGCAGTTGCGTAATCAGCGCGTCATCGAAGAGCGCTTGGGTTGAATTCGTTTACAACAAAGATAACTGCCGCTGGAGAATTAAAATTTCACGAGTTCACACTTACAAATAAGTCAGATAGAATAAATGCGTAGGCCTATATGACGTGCTGTCCGAGGAGAGGGCTCCGTGATCGTTATTCGGCCCAAACTCAGAGTAACGTTACTCCCCCGTATTCCTGGCTGTGGAAGAACAAGCCGAGAGTGAGGACTCGGGGTGGTGGAGGGATGCTGAAAACTGTCAAGGAGTGTTAGGTGAGTTGACAGAGTGAATATGCTTCCTCTCGTGCTGGTAACGTTAGACATGTATGTTTGTTTTGGCCGATGTGGTATTGTTTGATGACAAGTTGATTGGATTGATTATTTGAAGGTGCTCCTCCCGAACTTTGTTTATGAAACCTCATGTGTAGATTCCGCCATCGCGTCTGTTATAGAAGATATCGACAGCGCATTTCTTTTAAAAGAGGAACAGAGCCGCGATCAAGGCATTTGTCGGCTGGAAAGATGAATGAAGAACATGCATCATTTACTCCGTTGCTCTGATTGGTTGTAAGTCTATCCAATTGAATGCAGAGGCATTTTCTTTCCTGGTTCGGTTGAAACACGCCCCATAATCAAAGCCCAATGGAGCAGTTTCAGACTCAAATTCTTTCTAGAATATGAGTATGACAAAGTCAGGCTAAATCATCGCCCCTTTGGGCATATAAATTCAGTGAAAAAATAACGCCACTTATAACGCCACTATCAAGGCACTTTGGCTTCACTATTCAGGGCTTGTGCAGCACGCTTGGATCCACCAATAGCAAACCACAACCATCCAATCAATTACCGATAGACAAAATAATTTTTCCTTGTTCGAGAAGCCGTTTTTCACTCGGATAAGCTTCACAATAAGAAGGAAAAGACTATCATGCAATTTCATGCTGACTTTTACAAACCCACCACTACCAAAATCATTGTGAAATGACTCATCAGGGCAGCCCATCAGCTAATGTGCTGTCAGAGGGTAGATAAGTAGAAATCTTGGCACTCTATCCTGAACCCAATTTTTTTGCAGCTCTGTGGAACGCCAGCAGATGGTCTGAGAGGGCATGACAGTCTGAACATGTAGAGTGTGTGTGTGTCTGTCTGTGTACCTCTGAGCGTCGTGGCCTCCTTCTCGTCCATCTGCTGCTGCTCCCACTGCATGCTGAATGCAGTAAAGCCAAACACACAAACAGTCAGTGACTGATGACACACAGCTCAAGCACAATCTCAACTGTGAGCACTCTTTAGAAATCACACAGCACTAACAGACCTGGACACCTCTCGGAGGTAAACCGTCTGCATGGCTCTGTGTAAATGGGGCTCAATGTTTTTCCATAACTTGTGAATATCACTCTCTTTGGCTGAAGGAAACAAAAAAGATGATTTCAAACTCTGTATAATGACACAAAAAGAAGTTTAATACATTTAAAGGGACAGGTTTACCAAAATTTTAAATGAAGAGTCAATAATTTCAGTTAATAACTTTTTGGTGTGTCCATCACACATAGTGGCATATGGCTTCAGAAGACAGATGGGATCATTTATTGGTGCCTTTTTGAAGTTTAACAGGCCCACTTTCATTGTATAGAAATTAGCAGCTTTTTTAGACAACTTTTTGTTCAATAGTAAAGGAAAAATATGTTTAAATGGAAAAATTTAATATTTCAGCTGAATTTAAATATTTTACCTTCTCCTTTCTCCAGGGGTTCACAAAACTTAGAAAAATTCAGGACAGCCTGTTTAAATAAAAATCATGTTAAGTATGTTAAGCGATTTAGCACTACTTAGTTTATTTCTGTCTTTGTGAAGTGGGTGAAATGTGCAAAAACACTTTTTACTGGTTTATGAGCACCTTCTACATCATAAAAACTGCTACAAAATAACTGCTCCTTTTATAGACTCAGACAATTTAAAGGCACGTATGATCTCACCAGGTGCCTGAGCTCCCTTAGATCCCTGCACACTGAGATGAAGACCCCCAGCAGGATGTTTATGTAGGAAGCGTAGAGTTCAGGTGTGTAGGATGGGTGATGATCCCGAGACAGAATCTGCACAAGCTCCGCTGAGGGACCAGAAAAACAGGTTTTTAGAAACGTTTCATCCATCCATCCATCCAAATATGAAGTATGTCATTGACCCTGTTTGCTATGTATGCACCGAATGTTCGGCAACCAAAATTATTCGACCGAAAATAGCAAAAAAAGCATTTTTGGTGTTCGTAAGTGAAAAGACAGAATAAATTTGACCTAACAATGACGTTTTTGACGTGATCAAATAGCAACCAGCGTGTGTGAGAGGCGCACACGCTTTATAAATGCAGTAAACATGTCACAGTGTGGAAGTTTTTTTGTCAGAGAATGACGTAAAAATGGCCATTTGCAGACACTGTTGTGCTGAATTGTCTAAGCCCCCACAAATGCAAGCAAGCATATCCTCAGTTGATACTGTAATAATATATTGGCGAAACAGATTTGGCAAACGCTCCAGTGCATATTAGTGTTTGCCCTCTGGAGAACGTCAAATGTACGTGCAAAAAAAGTGTTTTTGCAGTGGTGAGCAGTGTAGCCAATCACAAACATAATTGTTGATCTCTTGAACGCAATGGTGTTTAAGTTAGTTAAATCCACTCCAGCTAACGCAGTTTTCAGTGCTGAGTTATGCAGGCGCGCAAAAACCTCTCATTAACAAACAAAGTGTAGACACGATGTAAGCAAGAGATTTATTGTGCATTGTTGGCAGCTTTAATGAACTTTGTGAGACTGCGATGAACTGACAAAGCGACAGCGTTTAGTGATTGTAAAGGAGCGGTCTTTGCTTTCTGCTATGGTGGAGCCGTTGCTTATCCTACATCTGCACTTTACTAGAGCACCCTCAGTGATTCAGGAGCACCCTCAATATTTGGCTCAAAGATGGCCAAAAATTTTTTTGTACTAATCTGTTTAAGTCATATTGTGCTTTGTTGGTATAATGTCTGCTGGAATGTTACAAAAATGTTCAGTGTTAAATAAATATGTTTTAATTGTATTTGTAATTGATTTTTCTTTGAAAAGCAAGACAAAATAGTAAAAAGCATTTTATTTAATATATGCAATGGTGAAAACAATTGGCAAAATAAATGGGGAAACATTTGCAATATTGTGTTTCATCATATTCAGCTTCAGCTAAGAATTTTCCTTTTGCTTCATCCCTACTGTTTGCACATCATCTCAGGTGAAAGTCTCTGATTTTGTGAATGTATGATTGAAGCCTAAAAAAGGCCAAAACATACACTTGCAATTTTAATCTCATCACAAATGTGACGTTTCAAGCTAAATAATCATCGTTGTATAAAACCTGGGGCCATTGACAAATCCGATCTTCATTTATATTTACATGAACACGCTGGTATGCTTGTACAGTAATTATATAATAAAGAAAGCTCGTCATTACATAATCATCTGTCATCTGCTTCCTGTTCCCTCTTACCTTTACTGTAGTCTGGAAAATGAAAGAGCAAAGGTTCAAAGCAGCCAGTGTTGGGCCGAAACTTTTCCCACACAATATCGCTGAGCAAGATAACAGTCACATTATCATTTACCTGCCACAAAGAGAATGAATAGCCAGAAGTTTAGATATTCGCTATTGCACGATAAAGACTGCACAAAGAAGTCAGATTACAAAAAAATGACACCTGTAATATATAAATGCAAAACATTCAAAACACAACTCAACCTCTTATAACGCATAACACACTGTATAAAAGGCAGAGCTTGTAACTCTATTCTTACTATACTAATGTAATAAACGTTATTAAAATTGAGTGTATACCAGTTCTTGTAGGCGCAGAAGAGCAGGAAGCAGGCTGAAATCCATATCTCTCATGCGTTCGGCTCTGTCCAGAATCTACAGGGATATTATATAACCTTGAAGCATCATGTCATGGCTACACATCAATGCACATCTTAAATAATAACTTCACCAACCTAAAAACAATGTTTTTATATGGCATTTCATTAAAATGTTAACTCTAAACAGACACTACTGACAAATCTGCAAACATAAACAAAAGCATTATACATTATGATGACAAATGAAATAAACTCACTATATAGCGTGTCTGTGTAGCAGGTGTGCTGGAGCTCATCTGTTTGTACAGTCGCACAAAATCTGACAAAGAAGGGCAACGAGGGAGCAATGCTGCAGCATCTGACCCGAAAAAGGCAGACAACACCTGGTGAAACAGCAGTCCACCGGACACACACTCTACACAGTCCACTGAAGCATGGGGGAGCTGCACAAAAAACACACACTCAATGTCTTTCACTTATTTCTCGCATTACACTTAATAATATAGGAATAATTCTTAACCTGAATTCAAGCTGGAACCTTCAGTTAACAAACCTGCAATACACTTACACGATTTTTAAAATCTGAATAGACCTTTCTAAATCATACATTTTGTTACCTCCAGATCTTTCATGATGGTGAGCACCACATGACTCTTTCCTGTTGCTCTGTGGCCGTAGATGAAGATTGAAGGATAACTGTATTGATCTGGCTGTTAAGAGACAGAGTAACAACAGCTCACTGTATGGTACACTAAAGTAAAATGATCAAAAATGCAGCAAAAACAGTAATATTGTGAAATATTTGTAATTTATTCCTGTAATGGCAAAGCTGCATTTTCAGCATCATTGTTCTAGTCCTCGGTGTTACATGATCCTTTAGAAATCATTCTAATTTGCAGCTCAATAACATGTCTTATTTTTATAAATGTCCAAAACAGTACAAATTTTTGAGGATTCTTTAATGAATAAAAAGTTTAAAAGAACAGCATTGATCTGAAATAAAAAATCTTTTGTAAGATTATAAAAGTCTTTACTGTCACTTATTATTAATTTAATGAATCCGTGCTGAATAAAAGGTATAATTTCTTTTTCTCCAAAATGTTAAAATTTTTACTGACCCCAAAGTTTTGAATGGCAGTTTATAATGTTACAAAAGCTTTCAATTTCAGATAAATGCTGTTCTTTTAAACTTTCTATTAATCAAAGAACTGTTTTCAACATTGATAATCAAAAATGTTTCTTGAGCAGCAAATATCAAAAAACAATATAGCCATGTAAAAACAGTTAACACAATAATATAATATAATATATGCATTTCACTTTTTTATTGAGAACATTGTATAAACGAAGCAGTCACAAAACAGAAGAAAGGTATATATGTAAATATATATTTAGTGTTTAGATCAGACTTGTATATTTCAATTGTTTTAAAGCCTTTTTGTTACATGGGTACAACCGTACCAAAGCAACCCATAGAAAAGAGGTTTCTGATTTGCTATTTTAAAATGTACATTTATGTATATACATTTTTAACAAAAAGAAGATTTCACATGTTTTGTTTTTCTGTAAATGCTCTTTTTTCCAATTAACAAATTGAATCAAAACAGTTTCCCAAAGTATAGACAAATCTTTGTCAATGTTCTCAATAACAAATAGGGGAAAATAATTCAAAATATTGGCAAAGAAATGCACTATAGTCTCTGTGTGCTTTTACAAAAAGAGCAGCTTGTATCAATCTCTTGTATAGGTATTTCACTCACCTGTCCCATGAGTGACAGCAGTGACGTCACCTGCGTCTCCCTGCAGGGCAGTCTGTCAGCCAGAGAGCGCAGTGTGTCCTCAGGGTAACCAACAGACATCCTCTGGTTATAATAAAATACCTGTATTAGTAATGTTAAACATAAGCGGTAGTGTTTAGTGCAAAAACAGAAACATTAAAGTAAAGGCGCAGAACGCAAGGGTCTTTAAACTTGATCTTAAACGCGGACCTAACGGCGAAAAACAATGAAAAGGACAGAAACTCGACGCACAGATGAATAGATACATAAACCAATAATAACTAGAACTACAAAAACACATTCTGTGTGGTAATATTTACACGTGTTCAAAGTAGCAACGCGTAAAAATACGACACTTTCCAAAATAAACTAGTCAAAAGAAGCTAAATAAATACCTATTACTGGAGCAGATTTTTTAATTAGAAATAACTGATTATATTTGTCAGTTTTCGAGACAGAAATCCTTTGCTGCAAGATAAACTTCACATCAGTTTCCCGCGCGGGACGTCAAGAGTGTGCGTCACTTCCGGAAAGGGTGTGGGATTTGTAGTTCTTAGCGTTTTAAATCCTAACGCTCTTGAATTAATTTTTTTAAACGTTTAAAATTAAGAATCTGTATGCTCATCCGCGTCAAAGTCAAAGCACAGGTCTGGCATAATTTTGGAGAATTTATCGCCAGCTTCTCTTCTCTCTATCTGCTATGCGGACGGGAGAGTGACAGACAGACGCAGACTCTATTGGAATATTCGGGTGTGCCAGAAGAAATCTGCGCTGTCCGCTCGAGCCCTCTCCATCATCCCAGCGAGCGCGTCTCATTGAGATCTACACACTCGGCATGCATCTCATCCCAGCGTTTATTCACTCACGCGACATCACTGTGGTCAGCTGTAATGTGTTTTATTGCTCTGAGATGTGCGCTCAGGATTAAATCGGATGGAGCAGGGGTACGCCGTTAAGCCAGTAACCGAGAGGAAAGCGATATTTGCGTATTGCAACTGCCTGTGCGTGTAAATCTGAGAAGAATGGACACGCAAAATATGATGCAGTGTCTATTTGTCGTCATCTGAACATCCGTTATTTCTCTTAAAAGCAACAGCACAGCAAGATTTATCACGGAAATCCGCTTCATATCTTGTAATAGCCTCATGGAAACAGCCATTTGGAATGTGTAAGGCAGATTATTGTTTTGTATTAATACATATTTTAGTATATTATGTCTTCAATCTCTTGCTTGTTTGATTGTTCGCAAACCATCTAAGTATTATTAATTTACTCGGGTCATCATTAAGTATTCATACTGACATTTGCGTTGGGAATAATATCTCTGATGCACTGGAATGCGTCTTCTTCATATGAGCTGTGTCTTAATATGAGTTTAGTCATTATTTTTTTGCCGCCCCAAGTGTAATTATTCACCTTAATGATATCTTTTGGCTGAATGATGCAGATGCATAGAGTCTGAATGAGAGGAGCTGGAAAAGAACATCATTGGAGTCACGGACAGACTGCCACATCCACGCTGAACGAATCACTGTGGCATCTGGCACCAAAACTGCTTAGTCTGTCGCGACATCTGTGAGCTGTTCTGTCTGTAGGCTACTTGAGTTTAGGTGGCACCCTAAGCAACGTCTAAAGAGGACTGAGTCCGGATTGAATTCATAAATGACCTGAATCTGGATTCATTCCAGATTCTAGACGCAATCCAGACAGGATCTGAATCCAGTCTCAATCCAGATAGAATCTGAATCCATAAAGAAACTATATCTGGACTCAATCCAGATTGGAGTTGAATCCAGACTAAATCCATAAAGGATCTGAGTGCAGTTCGAAACAGTGGATCTAAATCTAAATTTAATCCAGATCTGGACTGAATCCAGAGGAACTGAACCCGGTCTCAATCCAGAAAGGATCTAAAACCTAAATCCGGACTGAATGTAGACAGGACCTTAATCCAATTTTGTCCGGAATCCAAACTGAATCCAGATAAAACCTAAATCCAGATCGGACCAGAATTCAGCCTCAGAACTAATCCAGAATGAATACAGGGTGAACCTAATCCAGGTTGAATCCATAAAGTACTGAATTGTGAAAAGTGAAATATTTTATGTGCGTGTTTTTTAATTGCATGTCTTTACGGTTGCCAGATTTTGTCACAAACCCAACTAATAAACTAATAATCATAAGGTTATAGCCTACAATTTTGTGGTTGGGAGATGTAGTCCCATCCAATGATCAATAATATAGGCTAGGTAAAATAGATGAAATGAATTCCCATGAGAGTTTTTTTTTTTAATTATTATTTTGCTTTCACTTGATTACATAAAGAGTGGAATCACACAGGATATTCGCCTGGCAACCAATCATCTAAGCCGTCAGCAGCACTCAAATTCATCCTGAGCCTTTGAGGACGGGACACTACCTGCAAGAACCAGCCAGGTGAGATGTAACATTTTATTCAATATCTTAAAGATGTGTATTTCTAAATATTTTCCCCGAAATGTGAAGACATTCATTTTACCATTAAATAATCGGTGGTGAGTTTGATATAAAGGTAGCTTTGTAAAGCAAACAGTCTGGTCAGTTAGCCAAATACTAGTTATCACAAGGTTTGCTGTTAATGTTAGTTAATGATTTCAAGTTTAGAACAAAGTAATCAAAATGTTCTTGTTTCTGAACATTTGAGTGTAACTTAACTTAACTTACACTAGATTTGTGTGTGCCTGTCATGATCGAGGCCTCTTACGCGCCTACGCCAACAAGGCTATGTTCGTAATCAACCTTTTACACTTATGTTATGCACGACTTGAAGGCACAACTAAAGTGTTTTAAGTCACATTATACATTTCTAATGTGAGTACAACTGATGTACACTTAAAGTGAATGCACAGGCAGTGAAAGTCGCGCAGAATGAATTCCCGCATCTCGGCAGAAGGTGATATTCAGGGCCCGGACAGCCAAGGCTGAGGATCTATACGCGGCCTGGTCCACCGAAGCAGAAAAAAACGGTACATTTTGTTAGGCAAGACCGGCTTAGGGGGAGCGAGCAGCCCGCCCTGGACTGGGTTGAGCTGCCTGGCGATGGATGGCTCGATAGCGGTGGGATCACCCATGCCGAGAGACGCCATATCCCTCACCTCTAAACCCGCAAGGCCGTGTTTGAGATCGAGCTGGTCGCTCCAGAAGTGTCTCATGTGCTTCGCGCACGCTGGGAGGACGGGGAAGAGTTGTTTCCTTGGACCGGGAGGGGGTCCCAGCACTTTCCCGTCATAAATGTCCCTTTCCTGGTTGGTGGCACTCTGTGGAGCCAGCCACTCAATGTTGAGGTGAGCGGCCTCTCGCTCACACAGTTTCATGGACTGAGGCAAGGCAACAGGGGTGTTGGCCTGGGGAACGCCAGAGGGCGGGATGGCCTCCTCTTCCTCCGAGACCCCGAGAAGGACCCGCGTTGCTGTCATCACCAGAAGCGGCCGGTTCGTCGACGAGCAGAAGGTTGCCTGCAAAGATGTCCTCTTCTGAGAACACAGGATTGGGGTGGTCAGCCCAGATGAGAGAAGTCGTCGTCACCGTGTCCCCCATCTGAGTCCGAAAGCCCGAGCTCGACACACTGGGTCGCGGCAACTTTAAGGCGGTGTTGCAGGAGTTTTTTTCGGTAGTATCAGGCAATGGCTGCAGTTCTCCAGGTTCTCCAAAGCCTCTTCCGCGTGCTCAAGGCCCAAGCAGACCACGCAGAACGAGTGGAGGTCCTTCACCTGGCATTGGTTAGGCAATCATCGACCTAACCTGGCATTGGCTGCGCGCTTCTGTCTGTCTAGCCAGACTTGGTGCAATTGGATGCTTCTGCAGAGGTCAGGTACGGATACCCTTCTCATAGGTGGATCTCAAATACGAGATGATGAAAGTGAACATCTTTTTCGTTAAACGCAATTTAAATAAACGAATATTCGATTTTAATGAGCTTGAATATTCAGTGTAATATTTTTGAAAAATGTCCATCCCTAATACTAGCTACTAATACTAATACTAATGTACTAGCATAGCATACAGATACCGATTGGCCTGATAGCTTGTATACACACATTTAAACCTACTGTACATGTATTCAAATTCTTCTTTAATGTAATTATGTGTTATATTAAGTGTTAAATGCCCAAATATTTCAGTTATAAAAGAACAATGTAATGATGTTCAATCATTCACCTAATTCATTAATTGTTTATTAAGTAAAACAAATTCCACTCAGTTTGTTCCATTATGCACTATATAGTAAGCTATGCATATTTTAAATTAATATAGTTTGTATGGACTATTAATCATAGCTTATAGACACCCAGTTTGCCATTACATAGGGTCACGGGCTTGAGGAAATAAGGAAGCATCAATTTGTGTATTGAATAGCACCCATACTCAAGCCAAACCAATTTGGAAATGCATGAATAGCTTTTCTTTGCACAGCACAAAGCATCATTTTAAAGTCCAGATTTTTTATCAGCCCTATAAATCAATTAAAAAGTTTACCCTTTCTCGTTTTTAGATCACATCAAATATGAAATGTTTAAAAAATAAAAAAAATATCTATTTCATGACACAAATCTCAGTTTGTGAAACTTACATTCTATTTTTTTATGAAATATACTAGTGTAAATGTATGTAATATTCTAATTCAATTGAACTCAAAGATCATAGATACATGAAATCACCTGTAAAACACTGACATTATTCTTAAAATGCTCATGCTAGCCACCTTTTTTACAATTAATAAATGAAATAAACAGATTGAATAATTAATATTTACATTTACAAAAATTATGTTAACTTTTTTGCCATTTTTAAGTAGCATTTAAGTTGTTCGCTTGTCATTTCTGGTCTTTTAAATTTGTTTTCTTTTCTAATTATTTATTTAGATTTCATATTTTGGAATTATTTTATAACCTTTTTATATGTTTTAACTGATCCATGTTCTCTTTGTCTTACAGGTAAAAATCCTTGGTGAAGTCACCAGATATGGATGGGTAAGTACTGTATCTAAAGTTAAAATTGCTTGGAAATAAGATTAGAAATGCCTTTCTCTTGCAAAGTGTCAGTACTCTGTAGAGTCTTATTCCAGAGTTTGTCAGACATGTTAAGGAACACAGGACTCTTGCAAACTAAAGATTCTCTTGTGGATTTTTCCAGTGTCCATGTAACTTCAAAACTGTTGGCCTTCGTACACATATATCGTAACCATTTCAGCAGAGCCATAACAGTGGCAGGATAGTATAACGTAAAAACAGGGCCCTGAATCCACATGTTGCCAGCTTCATCAAGGAATTCACCAGTTATGACTGGCAGAATTATTAGTTAGGTGAGACTAATTCAGAAAGTGCTGATTCAGTAAAGAGGAAAGATTAGTCAGTGTAGTTAAAAAAAGTATAAACAAACAAAAGTCTCATTTCAATATTTAATTTGCTTTTAATGGTAAATACAAGCATTACATTTAAATGTAATCAGGAGCATTTTTACATAAATTGTGTCAAGCAGGAAATTCAGAAAGTAGATGCATTGTGAAACGAATATCTCTGTGTAGGTCTATGCAGTATTGAACATGTTTTTCATTTCTTTCAGCGTGTATGTACAGTTGTTCGACATTGCAGTGTGCTGATGAGTATCGCTCTTTCAGTTAATACAGAGGTAAGTACTATTGTTCATATACAATATTCTTCAATACAATGTTCAGCTATTAAAGATCGCATTAAAATTCATAAAATGAGCTTTAGTTTTGTAACATGAATCGAGGAGATCAGGATTTTAGAATTTAATTTAAAGGGATAGTACACCCAAAAATGTACTCACCCTCATGTTGTTTCATTCTCATTTAAAAATATTAAGTTTTGGCACATCTCCTGGTTGAATGTATTGTGGGTTCTATTTACTGTAAATTAAATGAAAGCTGTTTATCACATTGATCTGTCAAGCTGTAGTGCAACTAAATTTTTTGTGTTTTGTTTTCTATAGGCAGCAAAAATCTGGGATCTGCATTGGCCCTGCCAAGTCTGGAGAGTGTTTTTACAGTTTAATGTATTCAGTTTTAATAAAAGTTTTTAAACAGACTTCTGAGTGTTGTCATAATTGACGTGATATCTTTTTTTAAGCGTGTACTGTAGTTAGTTATAATATATGCGAATATAAAAACTACCGTAATCAATTGTACTCCATAGTAACTTTACAGTATTTTAAAATACAATGCTAAAACAAGAACTGTAATTAATTTTACAGTATAAATAAATATACTGTATGTTTTTATACAGTATGCTGTGAACTACTGTAGTCATATTTACAGTAATTTTACCCTGTAATAAAATACAGAAGCTTGCTGGCTATTTGTTGATTTTACGATTTTTTTTTACAGTGCATCTATGATCCCTGGTACACCTGCAGCGATGCTCCCAGCCACAGAGGCAGCCAAGATCTACCAGACCAACTACGTCAGGAACTCTCGTGCCATCGGAGTCCTGTGGGCCATCTTCACCATCCTCTTCGCCATCGTCAACGTGGTATGTTTCGTTCAGCCCTACTGGATCGGGGACGGCATGGACACGCCACAGGCCGGCTACTTCGGCCTCTTTCACTACTGCATAGGAAGCGGAATGTCCCGGGACCTGACTTGCCAGGGGAGCTTCACAGAGTTTGGCTCCATCCCGTCTAGCGCCTTCAAAGCGGCGTCTTTCTTCATTGGGATGTCCATGGTGCTGGTGCTCTCCTGCATTGGCTGCTTCGCTCTCTTCTTCTTCTGCAGCACAGCCACGGTGTATAAGATCTGCGGATGGATGCAGCTGGCAGCAGGTGAGTGAGTCTGACTGCACATCAGTTGGAGGTTTCCCAAATGCCTACTAATGTACGAGGAGCCAGCCAGGCTGGAAGTTAAAAATACAATATGTGGAAGTGTACAAACATATATTCAATTGGCATATGTTCTAATATTTGCAGCTGGCATTTTCTTATATTTTTGTTAGGCACCATGTAAAAAAAAACATCGTATTATCATGGTACTTCAGGCACTGCACCATACAAAAGTTGGGGGTCAGTAACTTTATACGTTTACCCCCGGTTTCACAGGGAAGGCTCAGTCCCAGACTGAAATGTATGTTTGAGCTGTTTTAATTGAAAGCAACTTGCAGTTACATTCTGTATCTTAAAATAAGCCATTGTTTTGTCAAGATGCACACCAGTAATATTTGTTTTCTAAGGCATGATTATTAAAGCTATCCTACTTAAATGTCCTAATTAATCCTGGCTTAATCTAAGTCCTGTCTATGAAACCAGGCCTTAACACTTAGGGCCCTATCTTGCACCCAGCGCAATTGACTTTGTACTTGGACGAATGTATCATTCCTATTTTGCACCCGACTCACAGCAGACTTTTCCCTCCACAGATGCACGTCGGTAAATTAGGGAATGAACTTGCGCTCTTGGGGGCGGTTCAGTGAAAAGAGTGCCTCCTGGTGCCATTTTGCTGTTTCAGAAAACAATTCCGCCACAGACCAGGAAAAACCTAGTCTAAAGTCAGTGGCGCGTTATTCAGATGCTATTTTAAGGGCGCATGCTTGTCCATAATGTAGCGTGTGCACGACACGCATACACTTTGCTTCACTCATTTACACAGACGCAGCAGTTCCCATTTTTGCAAACCATACATAATTACAAGGAAAAATATTACCTCACGTGGGAAATCACTGTGGTGTCCATGAAGATATGAAAAAATAGCCATAAATCTAGCTTACACATTTACCCAAATTATTATACGCCTGTTTAACCGAAGCTAATTTGGTTGGGTTTCTCGCATCCCCATACAATGTCACTTCTCTGTCTTTTACTGCCCTGATGAGAACATCGGTCTCCTCGGCTGTGAACCGCTCCTGGTGTGCGACTGGCAAATCCGCCATTATAATAGCAATCCGCCATGAAACAAGCGTGCCTGCTTTTAAAGGGAATGTGAGATGACGCTCTGATTGGTTTATTTCACGTTACGCCCAAACCACACCTATGAGTAATGTAGCTACTTCAGACCAACCCATTTTAGATTTGCGCCGAGATCCGCCCACAAATTTACTTGCGTTTTGCATTTGATACTTGCGTTTCAGATCGTTAAAATAGGGCCCTTACGCTTTTACTTTTATTTAATACTTTTATTCAGCAAATAGGCATTAAATTATCAAATATTTATAATATTACAAAATATTTATATTTCAAATAAATGCTGTTCTTTTTAACTTTCTATTCATCAAATAATCCAGATGTTTCCACAAAATTATTAAGCAACACATCTGTTTATTGATAATAATTCATTTTTGAGCAGAAAATCAGCAATTTCTGTAGGAGCATGCGAGTAATTCAGCTTTGCCAGCCCAGCACAGAAATAAATGACATTCTAAAATATAAAAATGGGTATTTAAAATTTTAATAATATTTCACAATGTTATGGTTTACTCTATTTTTGATCAAATAAATGCAGTCTTGCTAAGCATAAGATACATCTTTCAAAAACATACAAAATCTATACTCCAAACTTTTTAACAGTAGTGTACATATATTTTTAAATTCAAGCATTTTCAGTAGTCTCATAGTCTCCGACCTTATTATATATACAGTACATATAATTTATAAACAAATTTGTTCTCAGACATTTGGTACTCATGGTTTAGATATACCTAATTTTAGGGCTGGGCGATATGGCCTAAAAAAAAATCCCCGATTTTTTGGACAAAAAATCCGATTTACGATTTAAATCGATTTTTTTCTCTCCCTACTTAAAATCAATCCTCAGATGACAAAGAAATTGTTCAAAACAAGTTTTTACTTCTATTTTTTTTTACTTCCCTTCTGGGATATTATCTGGATTAAAGTGCAATCAGAAACAACAACCCAAAAAGACCAGAGGGTCCTGTCATTGTAAATAGCCTAGTGTAAATGTAACATAACATAAAATGGGTGGATTGGGGGGGATGTGTAAAGAAAAAAAAAACTTGCATCACAAGAAGTTTATTGTGATTGTCAAATTATTTGGTAACTAAACATCATTTTATCAAGTTTATTAACTATGTAAACACAATGTTTACATGCATAAAGACTGGTATGCTACTGTTTTTATTATTGCTTAACACAAATTTCACAATTTCAAATCAATTCATGTGATTTTTTTTCGGATATTGATTCAATATCAATTCCTTTGGATAAATATTAGGTACAGTAGATATGTTAATGTGTTATGTTAATTGTTCTCCAAAAATAAATCACCTAATGCTGTAAACATAGAGAGCCCTGTCAGCTGGTATTATTAAAGGTTAAAACTAACTCAAATTAAACATAATGCGTTTTTTATAATAACAAACAATGTTATAATATTTTAATGATATAGGTAAAATATAATAAATGTGTAATATAGTTATCATATTTAGCCAAATACTCCTCTTTATAGCAATTATTTTAAGTCCAACTAACATGCGTGCTATGGGTCATTAAAAGGCATCCTGAGGTAAATGTAACGTTACGTGACACATGTTGTTCTCCAGCTGTTTTATGGACATCTTTCCGCGGTTGAAAAACACTGATCGATTGATTTTATTAGCTACATTTGGGTAAGTTAGTGGTGAAGAGTAACAGATGATCGGTTCATGTGCCGCTTGAACTGAGATCTGTCAGCGATCTTTCACGTCACATTTACAAGCGCCAAAACGGTGTTTATTGTTTGAATTTCGTAATAAAATTAACAGAATCTGAGAGCCGAGAATCTGTTTCATATCAACAGTAACCTGCTCTGTCTTGTATGTCGGTGTCAGTGTCCTCTTTGCTTCGCGATGTTTACTGCGTGAGGAAATGGATGTGTGTGTGAGAGCGTGTAAAAAGTGACAATTGCTTGTCTCTCAGTGAACTCGTGAGAGTTGGCGGCCTTGCAGATTCAGTTTGTAAATGTTTTCGGCGGGTGTGCTTCTGCTGCCGCGGTTTTGTTCATTTGCCATGTTGTTTGTGTATCTCTATCATGGCAAGCGCTGAGCGCGGTCGGAACTACGGGAGCCCATATGGGCGCGTCGGCGGTTGTTAAAGAGAAAACGACACTCGGTTACTAACGTAACCTCGGTTCTCTCTAGAAGAGGGAACGAGTGTTGCGTAAGCTAGCTTACGCTACGGGAAAACTCCTTTTCTCGAGAATACTGAAGCCAAAAAATTATCCTATAATTTTCTCATATTTAAAACGCATGCTTGCACAGAGCAGACCTAGAATAGGCAGCTCGTGCGCCTATTGGCTGCTCTGCGGCAAGATGCTGCAACCTATCGGTGGACTGGGAGTGACGTCAGCACCAATAGCAGCGCGGGTGCCCGAGTGCGTCACGTCCCGCCAGAATAGGCGTGGCTTACCTCTATGTAAGCCCGGTCCAGATAGGGTGTTCTTTGGTTTTTCACACTGAAGCGAAATAAGAACGCAGCATTAACACGGCCGGGTTACGCAACACTCGTTCCCTCTTCTAGAGAGAACCGAGGTTACGTTAGTAACCGAGTGTCGTTCTCTTACGAGAGTACTCTCGTGTTGCGTAAGCTAGCTTACGCTACGGGAACCCAGTTTAAAGCGCCGTGTATGCTGAGACCATTCACATTGAGTCCAAGGGCCAGTGCCCGGGGAACACATAATAGTGAAGATATGTGGGCCGACACAAAGTGAGCCCTAACACATATTGACCATATGGTGACGCCTCATATGTATAAGGGAGTGCATAACACAGTATAACAGTCAGCGTGTATGACAATCTCATACAGATAACACTTTGGCCTGCAAAGCAGGGACCTCCAGGTTATAAAACCTTATAAATGTAGACAGAGAGGCCCAGCCTGCCGCTCTACAAATATCATGGAGTGAAACACCACTAGTCCAAGCCCATGATGAGGCCATACTTCTAGTGGAATGGGCTCGAACACCTAAAGGGCATTGAAGGCCTTTAGACTTGTAAGCCAAGGCGATAGCATCAACTATCCATCTGGAAATGCTCTGTTTCGAGGTAGCTAGCCCCTTAGTGCGGCCACCAAACGAAACGAACAGCTGTTCTGACTGCCTGAAGGCAGCGGTTTGTTGAACGTAAACTCTTAAAGCCCTGACCGGGCAAAGGAAGTTTACATCGCTGTCACTGTCGGTTCCCGGAAGGGCCGACAGGGAATGACTTGCGCTCTGAACGGAGTAGAGAGCACTTTGGGGACATAACCGTGTATTGGTTTGAGCGTAACTTTAGAATCATTAGGCCCAAATTCCAAACATGACGCTCTCACAGAGAGCTCGTCGCGGGACTCGTGTTTTCAGCCAGCGCTGGAGGGGGTGCATGCGCAGCAGACCCAACCGAAGCACTGCAGAGGCCGCATACGAACCGACAGGGGGCGCGGCGGATTCATCCTTATAGCTCCCCTAAGGAAGCGGATGACCAGCTCATGTCTTCCCGGTGACTGACCGTGCGTCGATTCTGTGAACGCCGCCACGGCCACCACATAAACTTTGAGCGTGGATGGGGACCTCCCCTTATCCATCAGCTCTGGTAGGAAAGTGAGCAAATGCACAACCTCACACGACCGTGCGTCCAGATCTCTGTCGGTGCACCACTTGGAGAACACTGACCATTTAGACGCGTAGAGCCGTCCCGTGGAAGGAGCTCTAGACTGCGTGATCGTGCTCATCACTCTTTCTGGCAGGGTAACGAGTACCCGTTGATCAATCATGCGTGCAGAGACCAGCGCTCTGGATGGGGATGCCAGATCGAGCCGCGAGCCAGAGAGAGGAGATCTGCCCTCACCGGAATAGGCCACGTAGCTGCATGTGACAGCCGTGCTAGTTCCGGAAACCAATTCTGATTCTCTCAGTGCGGAGCTATGAGGAGCACCGAGTGGCGCGTTTCCCTGACTCTCTTGATTACCTGTGGTAACAGAGAGACCGGAGGGAAAGCATACAGAGGGAGGCTGGGCCAGACCTGGGCCAGGGTATCCTGGTTCTTCAAAGGGAACATCGGGCAATGAGCATTGTCTTTTGACGCAAATAGGCCGACTTCCGCTCTGCCGAATAGGCGCCACAGTTTCTGGACCGTTTGGGGGTGCAGGGACCATTCCCCCAGGGGAACGTTGTCCCTGGACAGTTTGTCTGGACCGTCATTCGAATGGCCAGGCACATGCGCCGCCCTCAGCGAGCACAGGTGCACCTGGGACCAAACAAGAATGCGTTCCGTCAGATTGCAGGGGTTCCTGGATCTGACACCACCCTGACGGTTTACATAGGAAACCACAGACATGTTGTCCGAGCGAACGAGAACGTGTTGGTCCTGTATGAACGGGAGGAAGCGCTTCAGCGCGTTTTCGACCGCTATCATCTCAAGACAGTTTATGTGAAAACACTTCTCTTGGTCTGACCACTGGCCAAAGGCCGGTCTGCCTTCGAACAGCGCGCCCCAACTCGAGTTGGACACATCTGTCGAAACTACTTTCCAATAAGAGATGGTTCCCATCGTCACTCCCTGCTGGTACCAGTCGGCTACTAACCAGGGCTGCAGAGCCGCTATGCAGGTCTGAGTCACTCTGATTTTTTGGCCGCCAGAAAACCAGGCTCGGCGAGACGCGCAAGCATTCAACCAGTGATGGAGCGGGCGCATGCGCAATAGGCCCAGCTGGAGCACCGCTGCAGCTGATGCCATACAGCCCAGCATCCGTTGAAACGTTTTCAAAGGGAGAAAGCTGCCCTTCTGGAAAAACGCGGCTAGGTGGCGAACACAGCCAATATCAGCCAGTCGTCCAGATAGTTCATTATTCGCAGCCCCTGAGTTCTCAGGGGGGCGAGCGCTGCGTCCATGCACTTCGTAAATGTATGGGGTGCTAGAGACAGGCCGAGCGACAGGACGGTGTATTGATATACCTGACCGTCGAAGGCGAATCTCAAAAATTGCCTGTGACGGGGTGATATCTGAAACAGAAAATAGGCATCCTCCAGATCTAGAGAAATAAACCAGTCCCTCGGGCAAACGTGCGCGAGGATTTTCCTGGTTGTAAGCATTTGAATGGTCTTTTGCAAGCACCTTGTTCAAATGTCTCAGATCTAGGATGGGCCTGAAAGCTCCGTTCTTCTTGGGTACAAGAAAATATCGGCTGTAAAAGCCTGACTCGCTAAGAGAAGGCGGTACTTTTTCTATAGCCCCTTTGCACAGCAGTATTGCTATTTCTGCGTGAAGTAGGTGTGCTACTTCCGCATTCACTATCGTCGCGGACCGGGCTCGAAAGCGCGGGGGAGGGCGAATGAATTGAAGTGTATAGCCCTGCTTTATTGTGCTGAGAACCCATTCTGAAATCCCTGGGATAATTTCCCACGCAGCTATGTGAGCCGCTAGGGGGCGAATGGCCTCCGGGTTCAGATCGCCGCCGTTTGCGGGCTTGTGAAACTGAACCGGAGCCGAAAGCGCGGCGCGCGCGCTCTCGGTTCTGGGCAATGGCTGCTCACTGAAAGCCGAGACCGGCTGATTTATGTGAGGAGTCCCAATCATAAGGGATGGGGAGCATTTTATTCTCACTTTTTGACGCGCGAGCAGCGCTTTGGGCGGAAAAGCTTTCTGTAAGCGTGAGCGCGTGTGCGCGGGCACGAGACTTGCAAGTGTATGTGACGCCCCGATCATAACGGATAGGGAGCGTCATATCAATGCCCTGTGTTTCGTTTTAACACGCGGGCGGCGCCCGGGGGGAGGTGTGTTAGTAAGCGTGAACGCTCTCCGGCGGGCACGAGACTTACATTCATAACCTGTTTTATTGAACGTGTAACAGAGCGGCCAGATAGTGGGCACGGACCTGTGGACACATTTCTTATATTCAACACTCGAGCGGCTTCTCTGCGCTTTATGAGAGTGTGCTCTGTGAGTGACACGAGATTTGATGTGCTTGTGTGTAGGGGTGAACACTGGGGCGTGGGCACCTGCACTACACTTAAACACCAACGGCGTGAGCCGGATAACCAGACAGTATACTCCTTTGAGATTTCACTGGGTCGCCGTGAAAACGGCGTATGTGTGCAGGCGAGAGGGTAAATGAACCGGCTCGTTGGCTGCTAAATGGACCACTGCAGTAGCCTTTTTGAAGGGGACTGACAGGGAAATAAACTTTGACTGTGGTCCAGCCGTGAGTCTTTAGTGATAGAGCGGGCAGAAAAATAGGCGTGGACGCGAACTCGCGGACACATTTCCTAAGCTCAACACTCGAGCAGTTGCCCGCTTTAAGGGAGTGGGCTCTGTGAATAACACGAGCGTGCTTGCGTGTAATAATAATAATACATTACATTTATATGTACGTAGGGGTGAACACTGAGATGTGGGCACCTTTCTACACTAAAACACCATCGGCGTGAGCCGGATCTGCATAAATGTTATCTGCTGCGGGAGCCGGGATCGAACACGGGTCTCCGGCGCGAAAGCTTAGGGTTTAGCCACTGAGCCACAGGGAAAACAACGTAAGCTTTAGTTGCCGCGAGCAGATAAGAGAGAGAGAGAGCGTCATCACAGTTTTCGTGTGTGTGTCGGCACTGTTTACAGGCGTGCGTGTATAACAGGCACACTACTGCAGTATAGACATTACCGGCCGCTCGTACTAGGAGGAGCTGGAAAATGTTTGAGAAGAAGAGGGAGTTTGTCAGGCCTCGGCGGGACAAAAAACCACACTTTCTTTCGACGGTGACGTCTCGGTTCGCGCGCTCGCTTCCTGTACGTAAGAAAGCTGGTCGCGAGCTCAGAGAGGAGAGCTGCATAAATTTTTTCTGCTGCGAGAGCCGGGATCGAACACGGGTCTCTGGCGCGGAAGCTTAGAGTTTAGCCACTGAGCCACGGGGGAAACAACATAAGCTTGAGTAGCGCGAGCAGCCACGGTAGCTCCCTTGTAACGTAAAGGAAGCTAGCCGCGGTTAGAACAGCAGTCCATTGATGCGTGTCCCTCAACCTCAGACGCGACGGCAGTGAGGCTCGTGAGCGGCAGCTGCGCGTCGGTGAAGGGAGGCGCGGAAGGTGAAAAAGCGAGGCTCGAGGGAGGCTTTCCGGCGAGCGCGTCGCTGTGGCTACAGGCTCCGGCAGCCCTTGGGAACGGCGCTTATCACTGCGCGGTCCCACAAGGGGCAGAGTGACTGCTTCTGCGGGGGCGCGCTAGCTTCCTTGTAACGTAAAGGAAGCTACGCGCGGTTAGAACAGCAGTCTATTGATGCGGGGGCACGGTAGCTTCCTTGTAACGTAAAGGAAGCTACGCGCGGTTTCGTCCCAGGCGGGAAGCGCACACTTTTTTTTTTTTTTTTTTTTTTGGGTAGCCGTGAAAACGGCTTTTGTGTGCAGGCGAGCGGGTAACGTAACGGGCTCGTTGGCTGCGAAATTCACTACTCCAGCCGCCTCCGTCGAGGGAGCTGTGAGAGCGATGCGTGCTGCTTTCAATGGCGGTCCGGCCGCGGCGAGACTCGCGCATTGTCGCTGAGAGGGGCTCGACACGAGCCGCATTTGGAAACTCGAGGCATTTGAAACAACGCCTCTTGCTCTTTTAGAATACTAGAGAAGGAATATGAAAAGGATATGGGCGCCGGATAGCGCAGCAGGTACGGCGATGAAGCGGCGAAGGCGGCTTCCAACTGCAGTGCAGAGGGCTCGTCCCGCTGAGGTGCTTGTTTCGACGGCGCGGCTTCTCTGGAGAGTCAGCGATGTGAATACTTCGCTGAAGTGGAGAAAAATCAAAGAACACCCTATCTGGACCGGGCTTACATAGAGGTAAGCCACGCCTATTCTGGCGGGACGTGACGCACTCGGGCACCCGCGCTGCTATTGGTGCTGACGTCACTCCCAGTCCACCGATAGGTTGCAGCATCTTGCCGCAGAGCAGCCAATAGGCGCACGAGCTGCCTATTCTAGGTCTGCTCTGTGCAAGCATGCGTTTTAAATATGAGAAAATTATAGGATAATTTTTTGGCTTCAGTATTCTCGAGAAAAGGAGTTTTCCCGTAGCGTAAGCTAGCTTACGCAACACGAGAGTACTCTCGTAAGAGAACCGATTTTCATTCAAAAAAATCGGCGTAAACTCGCGTAAGCTACACATTCGAGTTAATCGATAAAATCGATTTATCGCCCAGCCCTACCTAATTTATTACATTTATTTTAATTTATGTAACTATGGATGTATGTCTCTCATTAAAATAGACACACGTTTCAGATGTCATTCATAACTGATGTCAATTCCCAAAAGATTTCAAGCATTGTTAATCAAATTACTGTTACCAAACCTTTAATTTACGCGGCATCCGTAAGATGACAGCTCTTTTGGGATCGCTCAAATTGCTTGCAGAAAAGCTCTTTATAAATCTGATCAATACGTCGATGAATTTCAAGTGGACGGATTATATAAATAAATAATCATGCTACCACTTTGTTATCCTTAATTAAACAGCAATGACAGATGAGAAAATAAGCTCAAGCACTGGAAGTCTATTTCTCTCTGTGAATGGGAAATACCAAATCCAGATAGGTTAGTTTTTGATTCCCTCCAAGCTTGGACCAATGCTAACCGTCTTTAATATTGTAATAAGTTTTTAGACAAAGATGTAGTAGTTCAATGTTGTTTAATAGCCCCCAGACGTAGGTTTGGTTGTGTTGTGCTTTGAAAGGGGCATTTATATGATTTAAAATATGAAATGAGCGATTGAGAGAGCTCAAGTTGTGTGAAAGAACCTTGAACTGCAACCCCAATATTGCTTTTATCGCTTTGGTTCAAAGGTTTTTAAGAGTATAGTCAGCATTGAGAAAATTATATCACCACTGTATGCTAATATTTATAAACTATACTTACAAAAATAATGTGGTCTGTTTTTCACTCTTCCTGTTCATACTGTATTACATTGACAGGCTATCTCAGTATTGGAAGTTTAAAAGCTCCAGGGTTCCATTTATGTTTATGTATTTCGTGAGTGACTCGCCGTTCTTGCATGTGCTAGTGTGGTCTATGCTCTCTGTCTATTGTGATTTGTGCTTGGAAAGGAGGATGCACCACTGGGAATATGTCGCCTATGCAAAGATTTCATTTTTCACCAAAGGAGAAAGCAGAGTTGACTTATTTTTTCGCCTGCTAGGGATTTCAGGTCAGTTATGAAACTAATTCCTAGGTTGTTTGGACATACATTATACTGTCATGGTGGCCTGTGTGTAGTGTCAGAGAAAATGACACAATGTTCTTCTACCCTCCATTTTACTTCCTGTAGCTGTTTATATAGAACAATTCTGTCATCATTTAACCACCATTTACGAAAATGTCCATATATATATATATATATATAATATATATATATATATATATATATATATATATTATATATATATAATAAATAATATCTGAATGTATGTAACATCATTGCGTCATTAATGCCAAAATGCGCTATTGGTTCTTGCATGTCCTCTAGGATTTAATGCTTTAAATTTTAAGCCTATGGCTCATTCGAAATGTTGTGGTTCATAGCATTATTTCTTGCTTAAAGTGTGAGTTGCAAGTTTAAGTCTTGCTCGACTGACACTTTTTTAATGAGCCAATTAAAAATGTCATTTGTCAGTCAATGTTTATTAGTAATGGTGGTGTATTTGGTTGCACGTTCAGAGGGGAATAACCTCGAGTATCTTACTGCAGCCGCTGTTTTCAGCAAACGTGAAATAGATTACATAATCAGATTTTTTAAGGACTGAAGCATAAGTAGGTCTAGAATCGCCTATGGTACAAAGTTTGAATTTGAAAATAAGATTTAAGAAGGCAGATGGGAAGATTTTGGATGCTTTTATGTTCGATAGAAGAAAGGAAGTACATATTTGGAATGAAATGAGGGCTAAGTATATAAAATGAACTATTCCTCTAATTGCTGGTGGAGCTGTGATTCACTTCTTGATGGTTCACATGGGGTGAAAAATTACTGTTTGCTCTTGATGCCTTGGGTAAGAAAGAAATGATTGATTGAATTGAGAAAACCTAAAAGAAGCATTATTTTTTTTAAACTTTTTGCTTCATATACAGGTGATATCTGCATGAATGTTTCACAGGACTGTCTAAACATCCTTTATGAAATGGAAACTAGGATTAGCGGTTTGCGATAAAAAGCCTATTTGGATTTGTAATGACTCATTTACTCCAGTGAAAGTCTCCTCAGAACAGCATGTATGTGGGTAATGAGAAACTAATGTTGTCACTGTTTACTTCTCACCGCCTCGAAGGAACACAGTCAGTGATGGTGGCCCTAGTGGGTCACACCAGACTGTAATCTGTTAAATTCAAACAGCACTGCATTGACAATTAAGAACCATAAAATCACAACTGTGAAGACCTGCGGTGTGAATGTCCTGGTACAGCGCAAAAAAGGGTGTTATTTGACCAGCAGTTATAATTAATCAGACAGAACGCGACCTTACAAAAAAGAAAATTACCCCGGCTAATCCAGTTTAATATAAATCACAGTTTCCACAAAAATATTTAGCAGCACAAATGTTTTCCACCACATTGATAATAATTTGAATAAATGTTTTTGAGCAGCAAATCAGCATGAGAATGATTTCTTAAGGATCATGTGACAATGAAGACTGGAGTAATGATGTGAAATTTCACTTTTACCATTACAGTTAATAAATTGCTTTTAAAATATATTCAAATATTATACACTTATTTTAAATTGTAATAATATTTCACAATATTACTGTTCTTACTGTATTTCTGATCAAATAAAATCATTAGAGACTTTCAAAAATGTAAAAAATCTTTCCGACCCACAATTTTGAACGGTAGGAATCATTTATTTAAAATATTTTTTGTTAATATTTATATTTTCTTTTCTTTCTTTTAAATATTTTCTTTAAAGGTTAAGCTTTCCTTACATTTAACATTTTTACAATGCATATTTACACAATTTTCATTACAAAACAGAAATTATGGAAATTATACTGCTAAAACGTAACTGCCCATTTATTTGTCATTTTATAATGCAATGCAATGCAATACATTACTGATCGGATTGTAGTTTAACACATTCGTACTGATGGTTCAACTCTTCAGAATACCATAGCAATTCAAATCTTTAATGTCACATGCTTCATTCGACAGTAGTAGGCTAAAATCAGACTGAAAGACTTGTCAGAGGTATGATGATAGATATGTCACTCCTGTCCTGAGAGCAATTATGAAATTACATAACATATCGACATATGCATAGATAGTGACCGTGAACGGCTGAGGGTTATGAGCTCCACAGAGGCACTAATGGAAACAGG
Organism: Chrosomus eos; assembly: GCA_036326025.1. Classification (NCBI taxonomy): domain Eukaryota; kingdom Metazoa; phylum Chordata; class Actinopteri; order Cypriniformes; family Leuciscidae; genus Chrosomus; species Chrosomus eos. Next base: position 18,395,351 of record CM070822.1, read on the forward strand.
GCAGCACAGGGCAGCTTGTGAATGGAGAGATGATAACTGACTGTACTTCATACTCAATGACTGACTCATTCAGTTCACTCTCGGCCTCCAATAAAACACCCACTCCTTTATCTGTCTATCTACTCGCTCCATACATCCAGCTATCTGCTGTGATCTAGTGCAACTGATGCTTTACTCTTCTCCGCATGCACCAGTGTTTGGAGTCCCAAGTAAATACCATAAAACATATATGTGGTCGACAGTACCATGGTATACGTCAAAAAAGCATGGTATTGATACTATCATATCATGAGACATTTAAATGTCCTTACATGAAAGAAAAAAAAAAAACACGAATAAAATAAAAAACTTTAAATCAATGTCAATATATGTAATTTTTTTTAATGTAAAATAAAAATAGATCATGAAATACGGTCTCCTTGCGTGTTAAACAAAAACGTGCCCACTAATTTAACTGACTTAACACTTCAAATCTGAACAATTAATTACAGCTATTTTTAATTGTCTAGTGGTTTCAGCATTGTCAATATAAAGAGGTCTTATTTCATGATTTCCTAGAAAATGTAATCTTTATTTAGTTTATGCATGAATCATATCTGAGAGCAGACAAATCTCACACTAGTGGGAGTGATAAGAAAGTGAAGGTGCTTTTTTCCCTCATATTTGTTATGCTGAAAGATATTAAAATGTATTTGCTACACCCCCTCAAGCTAAAAAATCCCCATGAACAGTTAAAGAGCAATAAATAGGGGTGTCGTACACCTGTTTTCTTTTTGAAGGGGCACCAATAGCAGTCCTGACTCACTTCTTTCCCTAAATAAAACATGATCGAAGAAAACAACACTTAACATGTTAGCAGTTCAAATTTTAAGTGTAAGGTATTTTTGCATATATCATGATTAAAAATCTGCATCTGAAGCCAGAAATACTTACTGAATACATACTGGAAATCAATTTGTGGTGCATTACTGGTGCAATCCCCATAACATGGTGCATGCAGAAGATGATTGACAGCTATAATTAGGAGGATGCTATAATTAAAAGTGCCTCTTTGGAGTAAAGTGTGAGCAGCTGACTGAGGAAGGACAGGGAACATCTGTTTGATCTAAACCACAAGACTTGTCCTGCAACTGACATATATGACGACTGTTGGCTCTAAGAGAGAGATTAAAGATAATAGCCTGCTTTTAGATGGTTCCTCGATATGTTTGACTATCAATCTAAGATGTCTAAATATCAAAACTGGACCTGGTAAAAACGAAAGACATTTCTCTGGTGACGTATGCAGGACTTCTTCAATCATTCTTAAATCATTCTCAGTCTACTTAAACACACTCATGTTCATCTGCCTCCACTTTTGAGTGCAACGCCCACATCTGAACATCCAATCAACAGCCGATGCATTAAAGTCCCAGACTTCTTTTTTTCCAGATAATCTGTTATACATATATGTATGTATCAATATGGACGAAAAGATATGTCGCTTCTTCCGTTTCATTGTGACTTTAAAGATCCAATGAAATCAAAACTAGAGGCTTTTAGTCATTGTCAGTTAGCTTAATCTAATCTACTCTAAATTAGTGTTGCCAAAAGTACCAGTACTTCGGTACCAAGTCGACACTTAAATTTAAATTTACCGGGTCAATCTGGTACCCACTGATAATAAGCACTGCTTTCAAATGCTCTTGTACGTATTTGTGTGAGCGCTCTGTGAAGAGTGCTAAAGGTTACTATTTACAACGTGCTTTTGCAGCGTTGAGCATTGTAGCCAATCACAGGCATGTTTGTTGAGGGTGTAAAAGCAATGGCCAATCAGAGTTTAAGTTAGTCAGAATTACTCAGGTTTCACTCAATCCGCCCAGGTGTTTTGTTTGAGTTTAACTCAACTAATTGCATTTACTAAGTCTCTAATCATCCTTATTTCACATGGTACGTACAAATACAATATTAAATGTCAACTAATTCAAGAGCATATAAACAGGTAGATGAAAGACATTATCATATGAATGGCGTCATGTTCCTCACCTCGGCTCACGACAACTGAATCTGTAACCACCGTAATTTGCTGCTTGGTGGGTTTTCTCAGAAGTTCATCTTAAAGAGCCAGCTCTCTGAAACTGCTGTCCCTTGAGGGGAAGAGTGCATGTTTGATGTCATCAAGCCCTCTGCATGGTTCATGTACCCTGTAGGCTCCACAGGGAGCAGATGTTATTGCTTTAGTTGGCAATTGCTTGCCAATTGCTTACCTGGAAAACCAATGAGGAGATACAGAGAAATCAGCGACAGTAATGATGACACCATTTAGGACCCAGATATGGGACTATCTTTAACTATTGTGTACTGTGTGGCAATTAATTAAATGAGCTTCAGGAAAAGTGTGTCACCTTTGTTCCCTGTGTGAGATTGTGTGCTTGTGTGTGTACCTGTGAAAGCAGTGCATGCTGACACACAGAATTACATTATTTGGCAATTTAACTAGCAGCAACAGTAATCTGAATATGCTATGTGGCGAAAATATCAGGAAAAGTAATACATATACTACATTTTCTTTGAATAATATAAAAAAATCTCAATCAATAATGTGGGTGAAACATATATAGGCTCGCACACTGTATATATGAACATACAATATCATAAGATTGATATAATCACAAAATGGAGTGTCAACAAAATAAATGCATAAATAACATAGAAATCTCTTTTTCCATTGGATATTGAGTAATTTATTTAAATATATTTATGTATTAATTGACATTGCGTTGTTTATTTTTAATCATTTATATCATTATTTATTTTACTGACAAAAAATAATGACACTACAAGTTTGGGGTCACTAAGATTTTTTTGTAAAAATTAATTAATACTTTATTTAGCAAACATTAATCAAAAGTGACAGTTAAGACTTTTACATTGTTTAAAAATATATATTCAAATAAATGCTTTTCTTTTGAACTTTATATTCAAAGAATCCTGAAAAAATATTCTTCGAAATAAGAAATTAACATAATACATGTTTCTTGATAATCAAATCATCATATTAGAATTATTTCTGAAGGATCATGTGACACTGAAGACTAGAGTAATGATGCTGAAAATTTAGCTTTGCCATAACAGGAATACATTTATTTTAAAATATATTCAAATTGAAAACAATTATTTGAAATTGTTATTTTATTTCATAATATTTCTGTCAAATAAATACAGCCTTGGTTAGCATAAGAGACTGATTTCAAAAATATTTACTGATTTACACTCACAGCCATCTATAATAGCATAAACAATGTGTGAGTTACCAAAGTTTAAAGGGGCAGTTCATCTGAAAATTATAATTCTGTAATTATTTACTCAACCTCATGCCATTCCAAATCCAAATGACTTTTTTTTCTCTTCTGCGGACACTCAAATGAAGATATTTTGAAGAATACCATAAAAGTCAATAGAGTCCAAAACGACATTTGACCTCAGTGACTTTAATTGTGTGGAAAACCTTTCCTTTAAGGTTATACGTTTGTTCAAATCACTAGCCTTACTATGAGCAATACTCAACTACAAATATGCACTCTACACTGCACTTGAAACTCAAGAACTAGCCATTTATTAAACCTGTGAACAGTATGTAGTGTACTGTGTGTGAATGTCCTCACATACACAAAGTAATAAAATCGCATACAAGC